>VRYO01001463.1:89094167-89131755 GCA_009812075.1 Sialia sialis | reverse complement strand
GCTTATATTCAGGTGCGGTTTATAATCGTGAAACTACTGTACTATATAAGCTTTGCAAAACTGGATACCTGTGCAAGAAGAGTGACAGCATCGGTCATTTCAGTGAGAAAAGACTGCAGCACAAACTCAGCCTGTATTAGACACAAGACAAACCACAAGAGGGACATTATGAATGCTCCAGTAAAAGGAAAAGCTTCAGTGAGAGGCAGCAAGTTACTAAGCAGCTGGGAATCCAAGCACAAGATAAATCCATAGGCTTCATTACTTTTGATGCTCACGGAAATAGTTGTTATTTGTGAGAGGCCAGAACTTGCTGAAACATCCCTTTAATAACTTCCTGCCATAGCCAAAAGCAGCTTCACAAACAGATCTTTTTTTTCACCTACCAAAATATAATTTGCAAATAGAGTACGAAACTGGGGGTGCTTTGATGTTAATAAAAGACAAAACCACAACCTTTTTGAACATCTAATAAGGGATAGCAGAGAACAGGGTTGAGGGCTGTGCTACCTACATGGTAACAGCTTAAAAAGGGAACTGGGTCCTTACAAAATGTAGGTTTTGACTCATAGAATTCCTGCTGAGAACAAGTTCCCACAACAGTAATTAAACTAACGCACAGGACAACATATTTCCAGTCACCAGCTAATTGGAAGACCTCAGTCATAAGAGCAAGGCAATACAAAAAGGCATAGAGTTAATGATTCCAAAGACACTATGGGGGAAAAAAACTTCTAAAAATTATCCAGAGGTCATTTAGGGATTTAAAAATCTATGGGAAAAGACAGCTTCTTCTCTACTGGCCTTAAATGAACGTTGACATTAAAGTAGTTGTTAGAGCTCTGTGTAAAATACAGAGCAAGTCAAGTGAAAGACCCCATGTTGATGGCACATGAAAAATAGGTTTCCTCAAGCAAGAGATACACCCCGTGCTCTTTCAAGGGCATATCACTCTACTTTTTTTCTGGTTTAGTTTTCTCATCAGTCAAAAATATTAATTAATATAAAGATGTAATATTAAATAAATTATTATAAAGATTGTAAATGGAATTTCTGAACATATAAGCCCTGCAGAAACAGGGAAATGGCATCTCCTGTGCTGAAAGCTAGAGTTATGCATGTAGTCCTTTGTAGTTACAGGTCTTTCTTTTCTTTCAATTTTTGTGAGCGCTGCCACGTGTAAACGTAATATTTTAGCCAAGTGAGTCTGCAAACAGACTGTAATGGATGTTGAACTAAATTTTGGAAATTGCAAAGAATTGTCATTTCTCAAATAATTTTCTTCTGGTTAGAATACAGCTAGGAGAGTGAGGGGAATCATAAACCAGACATTTTCTCTTTAACCTTGGCCTACATAATTATAATGGGGTTTACAGAGGACAGGCTCTGACTTTAATGACTTGCACATGACTCAGACTACTACAAAACACGTTGTAATTCTTTCAGAGCAATACAGTTTTCCCACAAAAATTGCAGATGCAATAACTGTCTATGGGAATTATTGTTTTTCTTGCCAAGCTGTAGACACACAAAGCAGCCTCTGAGAATCAGGCTAATTTTTCTGACTTCTACTTATGCTGCATATATTTTATAGAAAGCTCTACAATTTGCTTTTTGTTCTCTCCATGACTATGGTCAACTGCAAATCAACCATAACTTCAAGATATTTTCATACAGGATGCTCATTTTTGCATATCTAGTCTGTCTTCTGAGAACTGTGAATGTGTGGTTTTTTGTTTTGTTTGTAAATTTAAAAGTACAATTTTGGGCCACTTTTCTTGGGTTTCTCTTAAAGTCTAACCAATGCTTTCACTTGTGGGATCATCAGTTATCAGGATATTTTGCTTTCTACAAATAGGGATTCTCACTCACCAAGCATGAAATCAAATTAAAAAGAAGGCAAATGGAGGAAAAAAATCAAAGTCTCTTCCAAGTTTTTGATGATCCTGAATCAAGCAGTTATGTTGTCTGTGAAGTACTGCATTCAATTTTGTGTTTTGTGGTCACTGTACGGAGCTATCCCCAAAGAGTTTCGAGATACATTTTCCATAGAGTTTTCTTCGTATTTTCAATTTTAAGCTCTTACTTTCTCCAGTCTTTCACAACCAAAGAAAAACAAATTCTAATCATCTTCTTTCATTATTGAGGACATTTTTCATGGTATTTCTTCCAATACTTAAACTTATTTATGTTATTTTTCTGGAGCATTTCACATATATCAACTTTGTATACTTACATATGTATGACATTTGTGACTTCTGTTTGGATTATTTACCATACTAGTTAAATCAAACAACTTATCAAATTATTTCTACCAACTGTTAGCAGTTTTGTTATCTGCTGTAAAAGCAACCACAGCATACTTTGGGGGTGGAGGTGGGGGTGTTCTATGAATAAAATATCTTTCTTCATGAGCTTATTAAAAACATTTGCAATAAGCAGTCTACCTACCAGATCACAGCTTTGCAAAAATGGTTACTGTTTTTCCTTGGCATTCGAGAATACACTGAGCAAATGTCAGTTTGGGGAGCTGATTCAGATGAACAAATTCATTCACAGTGAGTATCATGAGCTTTGCTTCTTGTCTAACAAGTTCCTGATCCTGCTAAAAACGTGTCATGTAACTGTGAGACAAACGTGTCAGAAAATCAATTGTTACACTTCATTTCTTGAAACTGGCCATGTTTTCATAGAGTTCATTAAACAACTGGTATCACCCTTTGTAGTAACAATTACAATGCAAGACAAGTAACCTCTCACACTCAGTAATAATCAAGGTACATATGCAAGTATATACACACATATACCTGTCTATACATCTTTAGCAGGAACTGATATGTTTTGTCTTTACCTAAATGACAAGACACCTTTTTTCCCTTTCTTTTTTCTTTCCCACCCCCTCTTTTCTGAGCTGTCGTTGGTATAAGTACACAGGCAAAAAGCTAATCCATGAGCTGATTTTCCTTCAGGATTTGAAAGAAGCCATTACTTACTCCATACCTCACCACAGAAAAACACTATGTGCTGCCAGTGTGGCAGAATTCTGTGTCACTTGGATCTTCCCTTATTTCTAGAAGTGATAAGTACTGGATCTGTCAAGCGACAAAATCATTGGCTGTGACCTAAATTCTCCCTAAAACATGATATGGAGAGAGAACCCACACACATTGCACTAACTTCTCAGTCCTACTCTAGATAAGAGTTGCCTGCTGTGACCTTTCTTAGGAAAGGATAAGCTTATTCACAGGAAAGAATAATCACTTCTGTGAAAGGTTTGTTCACATTTTACGGCGGAGTTGAAAGTTCCTGACTTAATTTGCTCATTGTATTTTCCACTTAATTGGAATTACCATAACTTGGTATCTGTTCCTTTTCTACTCACAACAAATTCCATGCATGCTTCAAGCTCTAAAAAGGAACTTTTGATATGTTGTCAGATTAGACTTCTGCTTTTGTTAAAAATAATGAGCAACATTTGAGAATTATGAAAGTATTAATCCCTCCAATTAGTTTATGAAGTCTTTACTGTGATCATGAGAGCTGAAGAGCCTAAACTCCATTCTAATTATGAAATTACAACACTGAAGCTACTGAGATACTCTAGTTTAAAGAGACTGTAAGAGAAAAAATGACTAACAGTGGTGAGTTATGTTGTTTCTAAGAGCAACCAGCTTTGCTTCTGTTTTGTTGGCAATCTTGTTGGCTGACATTTAGAACAAAACGTAATTGTTTTGACTGCAAATACTTGCAATTGAAAGATAATGGTCCATGAAAATGCCTTCCTGAAAAATATGCTTATAAAATTGTGCAATCAGAGTGCTTTTGTGCTCAAGTGCCTTTGTTTCAGATATTCAATGGCTAAATACTGGAACATTAATTCCTAGAGACTATATTTTTTGGAGTAAATCAGTTGATTGCTATCAAATGCTATCTTCTCAAACAAGCTGTTTCAATAACACTTGGGAAACACAATATTTAGCTGCAAACAGTATTCTTCAGTGTGGATCAGAAGATAGATAAACAGTAGTCCAGATATTTCTTATCTATCCTTTTTAGGCTATAAGCAAATTTTGTGTTAAATTGCTTAAAATAACGGTGTGAATTAAAGTTATACAAGGATGTTAGGGCATAGACTAAAATAATACAATAAAATATTTTGAGGATAGTAAATACCAAAAAAATTATTGCTAAGTTAAAAAAAATTCTTACCTTTCTGTAAAGTCTAAGTGAAATAAAAATAGAAACTAAATTGATAATGGTAACTATATTACTTGATTTTCTGCAGAATTTGTATTTCAAAGAAGCCAGAGGAATACCTACTGTGAAATTTTTGGCATAAAATGGTCACTTCCCTTTCTGACTTTTTGTGAATAATTCATAGGTTAGTTTATTTTTTTAAAAACTTGATGTGACACTTTTGATCTGCACATGGACATCATGACATCTGCTAAGTAGCCCTAAAACCAGAAGAATAGAACATTATTACAGGATAGCAGAATTAGAAATCACTCCTTTTGTCTAATCAAAATTCTGCAGGAATTCACCTTACATAAATCCAGTTTCTGCAATCAAATAGCCAGTGTGACATCATCTGAACTCTATGTACTCTCAGAAGCCTAAATTTTCCAGTCATAAAAGGAGAATATAATTTTTTTTGGTTTTGTAATAAAATACCACTGCTATTAATAATTTTATTCACTAAAGCTAGGTTGGTGTGGTGGAGCTAACATATTTACAGAATGCCACACTAAGATTGTTTCATGCTACAAAATGCAACAAGGAAAAGA
The DNA here is from genome assembly GCA_009812075.1 of Sialia sialis. Lineage (NCBI taxonomy): Eukaryota > Metazoa > Chordata > Aves > Passeriformes > Turdidae > Sialia > Sialia sialis. The sequence continues at coordinate 89,126,968 of VRYO01001463.1, read as the reverse complement.
AGAGAAAGGGGCAATGAGAGGACATTTTTTTGTAAACCATTCGAAATTATTATAGTTTCGTTTGTTGAATAGCTACTGAATTTTCAAAAAAACAAATTGAGAATTTTAAAAAATGCTACAATTAAAACCATCTTTGTCATTAGTATTCACTTTGCTTGTATATGTTTTTGATTGCTCAGACAGATACTTAAAAAGTGAGGATGGATATGAGCTCAGGATGTGCAGGGTCTGTGAAAGAAAGAAAATGTACATGGATCAAAAATCAACCTAAAAATAAAAAAGTTTTAAAAATAAAGAAAAGAAAACCAGTAAAAGAAGTAGAAGAATTGATTATGAGAGTTCACATTATTTTATGATTTTATATTATCCATTATCATATCAAGCTTTCATGACACTGTTAGGTTTGTTTCAATTTTTCTGCCAGTGACGATATTTTGCATTTTCTTCAGAAAAAAACTGTTTGGTTTCCAGGAGAGAAACATTGGAAATGAGTGTAGGCAAAGGTAGGTCAAATGCACTGATCAACTCAACTACAAATAGAGAAATGTATTTTGTCAAGTCTCTTTGTTAGGTGTAATTTGTAATAAAAGCACATTACAAAAGTTATATTGATTGATGGACGGAGTCAAAAACAGAAGAGTTATAGAACAATGATTTATAAAATCAGTGTTTGACAGGTCTGATACAGCAGAATAAAAAAGTCTTTTTAAAGGCTTTTTTGTTATCATTATATTCTTTTTTATTTTGTGGAACTGACTATTACTATGACAATGTAAAACCTTCTGAGATACATATAATTTTTTTTATATTGTAGCTATCAGTTATTTGACACATAGAAAAATAGCTATTATACAAGTCTTCCTTCATATTTTAATCTGTTCAAATTCCAGTTCATTTTTCTGAATGTCTTGGCAGTTCTGAAGGTGGTGTGAGGAAGGTCAAACAGCTTTAATATATGAGCTTAAAGTGACAGTAGTGGGAACAAACGTTGGTGAGAATTTAATTTGTGAAAGCTTTGATTCCAGACCACAAGAGCGCATTTTAACAACGTGAAAATAATCAATGATGACTCTATTTTACAACCACTAAAGGAAGGAAAATGCTCAGAAATTGAATCAGTGACCCAGAAAACAAGCTCAAATTCAAAAGTGATTTGATGTTTGGAGCTTCTGAAAAAGTGCAGACTGAGGAATCTCTTTCTGATAGCAATTATAAAATAATTAGTTATTAAACTGAGTTAGTAGATTTCATGAGCAGCTGATACATGTCCTAACAACAAGAACAGGATTTCTACAATAAGTCTGGTCTCCAACTGGGAAAGTTTTGGTGCATGAAATGCAATTCAAGATAAAATTATTTATCTAATACAAAAAAAGTCTCTGAATTAGAAATCAGTGGAAGCTGGGAGAGGATTATGGGGAGTAAGAATAAGAATTTCTTCTTATACTCCTTGATACAACATAGGGATTTGCCTTGGGCACTTTGCAGCATATAGACATCAATAAGTACCTTTTGTATGTTACACATGTAATTTACCATTGGACAAAATTCCCAAGAAACAGAATTCAGGGCTATGTGAATCCTTGGTCTGATCTGGATAGTTGTTATAGTCATAAAACATCCCAGAGCAGTTTTATCAAAAGTCCTGCGATGACCACCAAATAATGCTTTGTAAAACAATCAGCTCATGGCCTGTTAGCTACACAGAATCTCAGCACTTTATTCTGTATTCATTATTTTGGTAAATGAGAACCAGCACTGTGGGAATGCCAATCACTGACACGCTCTTTTTTCCATAGAAGCCAATTATGCACTGTGTACAGTGCAGAGCAGAGGAATATTTTTTAAGAAGTTCAGGCAAAGGCATGATGTATGTATGAACACTAAAAAAATATAAAGAATGTTTTAGTTAGGAAAAAAAACGCGTGTGTGTTTATGGATGGATTATGGTGTTTCCCCTAAGCAACCATCACTGTCAGAACAGCTTCTCAGTTTTATGCTTCTCTCCATGCTTCAGTCAGAAGATCATCATCCACGAGAGTAATGTGCATTTGCAACATGACCAGCAGTCTTGACAGTGACAAGAAGGAAGACAGACACTACTGTTGTGTTCAAGCACAAAGCAATTTTACCCAGGGAGCAGACAGCAGAAGAGACTGACTAACTGACTACAATCATATGATCCTGCTCAGTTTAATTTCAAATCATCCTAAACCGCATTTGTGCTGACCTGGTCTGTGGTTACTCAACTTGATACAGAATACAAAGAGACAGTCAGAAAATGTAACAAACAAACAAAAATAAAAGAGACTAAAATAGCAGTGGCATATATGCTTTCCAGTGCTTTTCTCTAAGGATTTGTGTTACTGGAAAATACCTATTTCAGCAGCCTGAGAGAGGCAAGACTGTGGCCACACCCCATCCCCAGGTCCAGCCTGTAATGAGGCTGAACATGAATTCCCAGCTGACACACACAGAGCACATGCATACAGCACAAAATATGCATATATACACTGCTAGTCATACAAATCATGTAAAGACAACAGACCAACACTGACAGCACCACTAGCCTCATCCTGCTGCCTGCTCTAGCTGAGGAGAATGGAGGTCCTTAAGTGGTAATATATACACACAGCTATAAGGTGGAATCTTCCAGCAGACAGCTTTGGTGTGCCTAGCAGCTGCTCCTGGATCCCGGTCTCCCCAGTTACTGCTACCTGGATGCACAAGCTCTCCAAGCCACAGCCCCATTCCTGCTGCTGGTCCACACCCTCATCACACACACACACAGAGCTATTGGAGATTTCCCTGGTCCCTATACTCCCCTACCTGTGCTCTCATTCCTAGAGACCAGCAGCCACCCCCCACACAGAGGTGGCCCTCAGAAGCCTCTCAACCCACTTATCTTTACCAGCAATCACACCCACACTTGCCCCAGCTGCTGCACCACAGACACAGGGAACAAAGAGCCCCTTACTGGAAAACAGTTATAGGTGGAATTATTGAAGAGAGAAGACAGACCGTGCTGGTCAAGAGCAGGGCACAGCACACCTAGACAACTCTTCACACAGGTGAACCTTTTATTCTCTTGTTCTATACTTGTTAGTGACTCAATCTCTTAAATCCCTACTTTGTTCTGCTTCTGGTTTCTCTTCTGAATATCCATTATGAATTCTGTGCAATCCTCAAAATTCTTGCCCTGCACCACATTATGTCCCACACTTCCAGCTAGCATGCTCCCTTAGTAACCTGGAAAGCTGCTCCCCCTCACATATAGATGCATTGATAGACTTCATACCTGGACATCAGGGTTGAACCTCTGCTGCACCAGCCCTGGGAGGGGACCAGAGAGGGTCTCCTTTCCCCTTAGTCCTTATTTTGCTTTCCTATCTGCCATTGTCACAGTGCTCCTTTGGGCTTGCCAAGACGGGCCTTTCATGACTCTCCTGTGGTGGCTGTGCTGTTAACCAATCAACCTGTCAGTAGCCTAACAAACCATGTATTTAAACCTACTTAGCATCTCTTTCTTAAGCCAGACAAAGTTAGACAACAACAAATAAGAAGAGCATATACAAAGTACAAGAATAGGGAAACAAAGTGAGATTCTACATCATCATACTGCTTGTGATTGTTATATAAACTGAGACTCCAATTAGAAATATTTTCTCATGCAGGCATTCATTCTTGCTAGTACAAAAGACACCACACACCACCAGCACTGTGAGAACTCTGTTGGTGCTTAGCATTCCTAGAGAGGGGCAGGCCTTTTCTATGCAGGGCTACAGAAGCTCATCATTTGTCTGGGCTATTGTCTCCCTCAGTCAGCAGAGCACACCTTTGGCACCAAGAGCTGAGGTCACACAGCACTTATTAACACTCATGCCTTTAATGTGGCTGCCACAAATGAACAGCAAAGATAAATTATAGGAACTTCTAAATACTTGATGAAGCCTCATCCTGAGCACTGGCAGCAACTGAATATTTTGAACCTTTTACCCTGGTTTTCTGTGGCAGTAAAATACCCTGAATTTGATCAGCGTCAATACCACGGACAACAAGCAACAACTGAGGATCTTTTCTAAGATCTTGCATAAAAATCTGGGTAAAGAGACCACAGCTACACTACTGAATTCCTCACAAGATGGAGTATCATAACAATAGGTTGGAGGAAACTACCTGGGAAGCCTTGAGAATAAAAATCTGTACAACAGACATGACTGTTCTTTGGAAACTAAGGCTAATCTTGTCATGATGGGAACTAAATTCAAAGGTCTGGAAATTATTATTTCCCTTCACCTAGCAATAGACTTTTCACAGGATTTACATTCAAGTGTCAAAGACAAGGAGGCACTGTAACTATTTGAAGCAGGATGTGACAAAAAATTAACCTTGTAGATAGATTATATCTAGGAAAGATGATTAACCAGTGATAGGCAAAGAAATGCAAATATATAAATGTATATAAGGTGAATCACTTATGCTCAAACTGACAACTTAGCAAAAGACTGACCCACCATAGAGATCTATGTCAGACAGCACACATCATTTTGTGAAATACAGCACTGGAATGACATGTTGATAAACATTGCTCTTTTATGATGCACAAAAGGTGAACATCCATGCTATGAGCAGTTTGACAGTGTAGCTCACTGAGTGTTGATAATTCATCAAAGACACCAGGCAGAAGACTGTAAGACATTTCAGCTTTTTCTCTCAGAGCCCAAAGCGTTGCAGTGGGCACTTGTCACATGAACTGTCTCCTGTGTGCAAACACAGGGCTTGGTCCTTTACTCTCTCCTGTACAGCATGAATAAAATATCACAGAGAGACTGCAAAATGAAATGTATTTCTGTGACAGCGCTGTCCAGATGACACCCTCGAAAAGAAATGCTTGTTTTACACAGGGCTTAACCAATCTACGCAATTTACTGCTGCAAGCTATTTTTGTGGCTTACAGTTTATAAGATTTCAAAGCAAGATAACACGTTTACAGACATAATAAGAACACCTGCATTTACATTAAGTCAGATAAAAGGAAAACACAGGATGGTTATTAATACATATGGAAAGGGTAAGTTTCTCTTTGTCTGGACAACAATCAGGATAAAGTGAATTGATTTCTACTACACAAGAAAAATTGATAAAAAAGTAAAGGTTAATCTATCAGGTATAGGCCAGCTTTAACTGTTTAGTGTTAGAGAAAACATACAAGAATATTATTACCTCACAATTATATAAACATTTCTTGCACCTTCCTCTGTAACATCTGATATGAGCTACTGTCAGGGAGAGGATATCAGAATGCTAATGGCATGAGTCATTGTGGCAGTTTTGGTGCTTCTTCCTAACACATCTAGGACTTTTTTGATTATGACAGAAATATCAAAATCTCACAAAATACCACAACACCACAATATATAGAAGTAAACTAAAATGGAACTAAAATCTAATTTCCTGCATCTACTTCAACAAAAAATAAACAAGAAGTGGGAACTAGAGACTTTTTTCCCATAGTAAAATACTTCGTATTTTTTTGTTAGAAACTAATCCCCTTGTAATTAAGCCTCTCCCAAAGAGTTTGGGTTTCTTTCTCCAGAAAATCACAGAGTTGAGATGCAATAAATTCTGCAATTTTGTTCATCTTTCTTTCATGTTACTTCCCCACTCCACTCTATGAGTCTGGTCCTTTAAGACTATAAGTTCTTCAAATTAAATACTCTAGACCTGAGCATGAAAATCTGAGCTAGGAAGTGTGCAGGCGAAGTGTAACACCACTCAGGTTTGACATCTCATGTCCTGACTTAGTCTCCTACTGTTCTGCCTGGTTCAGAACTGAGAGGTCTCCTGGAGTTCACATGAACAAAATGGATCTAGCTCCATACCCCTTGTATGCAAGAGTTCCCAGCAAAATAAGCATCTGTTCTGAGCATTTTTTTTAATTATCAAAATCCAGGAAAACCCTGACAAGCCTAGCAGAAATTGTGAAACAGAAGCAAATGACCCATACACATGGGAACAAGCTAATATTCAGCCTGTGGTGACCTTGCATTAGTGCTGTGGTTTGATCTTCTTCCTATTATGCCTCACTCTGTTTGCAGATCCCCATTTCCTCTCATAGCTCTTGCCCTGACAGCCTACTTGTTCCTCACCACTGCACTGCTCAGTACATCTTTGATCTGCACTTCTCTTGGGCAACACACACAGTGTGCATTCTGTACTTGGTCATCCCTGTTGTTTCAATTTACATTTTTAAAGCAGCCATAAAACTACTTGGTGCACCTTGGGTATGTTTGACAAACACATACTTCCAAAGGCTCGCCTGGTGCTGGTCCTCTTCCCCTGGTCAGGAATCACCTATAAGATTCATATCTACAGAGTTAAATGAATGTAAAATCTCCACCATCCTTTGGCATGGTGGTGCATGGAGGCTGTGACAGGGCTTGACCAGTCATTTTTTTTAAATTTCTATCTTTTCCAGGGTTTTGCATTCTGCATAACACAGAGCTGAGGAGGCCAAAGTGAGTATGGGAGTAAGAACATCAATTTGGATTTTATCTTCCATTTGACAAAAAGGAGTGTTTGAAAGCCTGAGACATGAGCCAGGGCCTAGGGTGACCTTATCACTTTCTACAATGACCTGGACAGAGGGTGTAGCCAGGCGGGAAGCAGCCTCTCCTCCGGGCAACCAGCAACAGGACAAGAGGACACAGTCCCAAGCTGCACCAGGGGAAATTTAGTTTAGAAATTACAAATAATTTATTCAGTGAATGTGAACGTGATGAGACATCGGAATGGGATGCTCAGAGAGGTGATGGAGCCACCATCTCTGCAGGTGTTTAAGGAAAGATTCGACGTGGCACTCAGTGCCATGGTCTGGTTGACACGGTGGTGATTCATCATAGATTCAGAGATCAGACTAGATGATCTCAAAGGTCTTTTCCAACCTAACTGATCCTGTGATTCTGACAAGGCAATATCTGGTTGTTGCTCATCCCATGGTGGCCCTCTCTCACGTGCCTCACAGACTGTCCCTGCCCAGCAGGCTTGGCCTCCACCTGTCCTTGGAAGAGCCCACTTTGCTTGGATTGAAGCGGACACAAGGCCGGGCCGTGCCGGCTGAAGGAGGCTGCGGGCACCGTTTGTGGCGCCGGCCGCTGAGGGCGACCAGGGGACCCCGCCAGTGGCCCGAGCGCGCGCCGCCACCCCGCGGGCACGGCGGGGGGCGCCAGAGAGAGAGCACAACACACGCCCGCCCGGCCCTGGCGGCGCTGATTGGCGGCGGCGGCGGCCCGCAGCCACGAACGGCGGCTTCTGATTGGTCCGCAGGTGCGGACCCGGGCGGGGCGGGGCTGCAGAGGGTACATAATGAGGGAGCGGCGCAGGCGGTGAGGGGCGCGGGACGGGCGCTGTCGAGGTCCGATCGTGGGCGAGTGGCGGCAGCGGCGGCCGCTCCGAGTGTTCGTGGCGACAGCAGCGGAGCCGGCTGTCCCCAGCCATGCTGTGCTATGTGACCAGGCCGGACGCGGTGGTGATGGAGGTGGAGGTAGAGGCGAAAGCCAACGGCGAGGACTGCCTCAACCAGGTGAGGGCTTCTCCCCGCCGCCCGCCCGCCGGGCGCCAGCGCTCGGGGCGGGGGCTGTGGCGGGCGCAGCGGTGGCCACGGGGCGGGCCGAGCGCTGGTGCCCGGCGGCCGCCGCTGCCCTGGCAGCCCGCAGCCCTGTCCCCGCGGCGGGGCCCGGGCGCCAGGCGAGGGGCGGCGGTGGTGCGGGGCCGGGCCGTGCGGGGGCGGCCGCGGCGGCGGTGGGGGCGGGGAGCGCCGCAGTCTCCCCGCTTCCCTTGTGGTTTTGGTTTCTTATTCTCGTTTTCCTTTATTTTTCCCCTCAACCTCTTCTCCATGTTGAATCCAGAGGGTGCTGCATCCCCCGCCACGGGGCTCTACGGCCCCTCTGCCCTAGGAAGCGCAGGCCCGGGCCTCGCCACTGAATCCCGCTGGAAGTGTCCCCGGGGAGGGCACAGCGGTGGGCCCGGGGGGGGGCATGTAGCACCCACTGCATCCAACCCTCTGCATCCGGGCCCGAGCGGGCTGGAGCTGCCATCCAGGTGCTTTCTCGCTTTTCCACCACCACCGCCTCGGTGTGTCTGCGGCGGCTGCCCTGGGCGTGCTGGGGAGTGACAGACAAACAGTTTGGTCTGCTCGTGGCACCCAAATAAAACTTCTGGATGACTCTACTTCTGTATTTCTTCTTGCCCAGTATGTGCTGTGATGTTGAGTAGCAGGTAGTCTCCTCTTGTGGAAATCCGCTGACCCTCTGAAGTGCCTGCTTGGTGAAATTTGTTCGTGGAAGCCCATGTGTTTTTTGGCTAGTGAAGGAATTCCTAGTTTATGCTTAGTGCTTTTTTCTGGGCTGTTTTGTATGCAACCTAAAATCCAAATGATTAAGCCTTTGTATGAAGGTGCTGACAGCAGGATTTTATGTGTGTGTTAAAGTGAGCAGTCTGAAACACCACTTCAAATGTTACTTGTCATTATCCTGTTGTAGCCTGATTGTAAAGAATCTTATTATTTCAGGTTTGCAGAAGGTTGGGGATTATAGAAGTTGATTATTTTGGACTGCAGTTCACTGGAAGCAAAGGGGAGAATCTATGGCTGAATCTGAGGAACAGGATCTCCCAGCAGATGGATGGTTTAGCCCCTTATCGATTTAAATTGAGAGTCAAGTTTTTTGTTGAGCCACATCTTATCTTACAGGAACAGACAAGGTAAGTAAATACAGTTGTAAGTACATTTAATATAATACTTTGTTTTCAATTTCTGTAACTTACAAAAGTGATTGCACACTGTTTTTATTTTTTATCATATGGTAATCTTGCTTGACCTTTCTATGGAGTTTTAAAATATTAGTGGTTTTGAAGTTTATTATTGCTTTTCTTTTTAGAAAACATGTAATTAAATTAGCAACATTAAGGTTTGTGTTGCTACCCGTAAGTAATGAGTAATTTTGTGAGCACTTAGTGCTGGAACCGAAAGCAACTGAACTACCAGTAGCAAACTTTTCATATGGTATTTGTGTGTCCGATAGTAACCTCTGTTCTGTGGTGTTACTCTAGGTCATTCTGAACCACTAGTACAGAAAGGCAGGAAACAATTCCTCCCACAGTGCAAAAAAAACTTGCGGAATTCCTTTTTGTCTGGTATTATGTTACAGTAACTTTCATATAGCTACAGGCTCTTAGAGGCTACAAAAGGAACAGCTCTGTCTGCTTCTGTGGCAAGTCCTCAACTAAATTGTCATACTGTTATTAAATCAGAAGAAATAGTCTTCTAAGATTAATAGGGAACACTTGCTTTTACTCCTTGAGTTTGATTACCACATGAATTGCGAGGGAATTATCGTCAAAGAATTCTGTACACTTATTTAATGCTGACCTTCCAACTACGTTTTCCTGTTTGTTTTGGATAGTACAGCTAATATGAATGGGGCCAATTGAAATCTTGTGTCCATATGACAATGCCAAAAACCATTTTCACTACTCACCTGAACTTGTTAGTCTCAGAATTATTGACTTAATGCTTTCAGAATTAAGACCATGATTACAACACAGTGCTTCTGCACAGAATGTCTAAAGAACTTGGTCAGAGGCTGACAGTCTGATTTGGTGTTTATTTCATAGGAAAAAGGCTTTGAGTTTATTTTTTGATGTAATGTGTAGGGGAGAAGCTTTTGGGGAGCAGTGGTTCCAGCTCATCAGTATGGATGAAGTTTTCAGATTGCTGTGGTGGTAGGCCATGGTTGTTTTGGATAATAGCTCCAGTTAGGCAAATGCATTCAAACTGAATTCCAGTTCTCACATACTGTTATTTAGGAAATAATTTCTGCTATCCATGACATAAAATGGAGTATTTTTTCTTAAAGAAACTCATATTTAAATATTCCTGGTAAGTATAAAACCAAATAACAAAAGGGATTTATGTCGAACAAAAGGAGTCACACAATTTCATACCTGATGAGGCAGAAGAGATTGCCCTGAGCATGTCAGATGTGTCTCCACTCACAAAGCAAATCAGGGTGAAAATCTGAGGAAACCTCAAAGTGGCATTTTTATGCTATCATTGATGAATGTTCGTTCAACTTCACAAGGCTTTTACAGATGTCTGTGTCCCTGCCTTCAACACTGTCAATGCAAGACCTGGCAGGAGGTGGAAGTTAATAGAGAGGTTGAACTGGTGAAACATGCCCCAAGCGCCTCAAGGACTGGCTTGTGTAGCTAAAATGTAACAGAGCTTATACACATCTGCATCAAAGCAGCAAGTATTTCTCCACTGTAAAGATGATTTTAAAGGATATAGGTGGGACAAGCTTTCTTTTATGTATTCAATTAAGACTGTTCTGAAACTGATACTTCTAACAAACAACATGTATATTAAAACCAAATACAAGTAGTAACTGCATTTTAGTTGTGTAAGCCCAAGTAGTCACATGCAGCAGACCTAGAATTCCGGTGCCAGTTGTAAATGTTCATTCTCCTGGATTGTTGACACTGAGTCTTAGTAGGCTGACTTTTTCTACTCAGGTCTGCTTGAGGGTTTACATATGCATATAACTGAGTTCATACTCGGTTTGTAATCATAAGCATCAAGAAAAAGATGAAAAACTTGTAAACCTGTTCCCAAACTTAAAAATCAATAGGCCTTACATAGAATTGTAAGGATTAGCTGTAGAGTTAAAGCTGACACATTGTTTCATCTTTATCTGCAAAATCTTGACGAAGAAAGTGGTGGGTATCCTTAGTTTCCTTCAGCAGTTGTGTCCATATTTGATGTATAGGGTGTTTCTGGCAGAACTGTTGCCTTGTGAATCTGTGTGTGAAGAATACTGGGGAAGTTTTGCCGTCTTTTGCTTGCAGCCTCTGATACTGTTTTTACATATAAATTAGATGCATAGATACATGTTGAGACTGCTTTTGAAATCTGAGAAGCTGCAAGTAATTTTAAATCTTGTTGATGTGCTTCATCGTGATTATAATGGCAAGCGTTGTGACTCAGTTACCGGTTTTTTTGTGTATACTTAGAAAGCTTTGCCAACCCCAGTTGCAGTGCTTCATTAGAGACCCTTGCCTTGCACTTGAGTTTAAAACTCAGTTGTATGTTTGTTTGTAGCAATTTATTGTTCAGGTTTCTACGTGCTGTGAAAGCTGATCTGGAAACAGAATGTCGACCTCTGCTTCTGTTATCTTTACCCAGCCCAGAGAAAGATTGGAGCCAATTCTAATATTCTTATACAAGGCAGCCTTCTTGCAGAGCACAAAGAGTAGGTGATAATTGTACCTCTGACCACTGTGGCAACAAACCACATTCACTAAGTGCTTTGGGAATCTGAGAATTGCACGGAGAAACCCTTTCTGCTGCACTTTTTTTACAGGGTTAAAAACAGTTTATTTCTATTCTTTGGATCTCAACTTCTGAGTTTTTTTTATTTGACTACCTGGTACTGAATTGTACCACGTGATTTTGTAGTTTAGAATTATTTTCAATGGAATAAAAGTGCTTCAGTGCAAGAATGTCATTCAGATTTAATCTGCTGCTGTCAGAGTTTCACAAACAGGTCTGAGATGTGAACAGTGCTGCTTTACAGGAGTTTAAAGAGCTGTAAGTTTTCTTTAGCATGGAAAATCACACTGACTTGAAAACGATTGCTATCTCTTTGCTTAAAGACACATGGGATGGTCAGAGATCGGGATGATAACTCTGGCTTCTGTTGTGTTCGTTTTCACAGTTTTCTGTATTTCTTTGATAGGTCGCGCAACAGTCAGAGGGGGGAAAAATAGCAAACCTTTTCACTTCTTTACTGAATGACTTGTGGGTGGTTCATGTAATCAAATACTATGAAGTGTTGAATTGTAGTAAGGAGCTAGGACTTAGAGAAAGGATTATAGTTCGCTAATTCTCCGGAGACTTTTTGCCGGGGGGTGGTGGGGGCGGGACCAGGGACCGGGAGTAGCCCCGGCCCGGGAGCCAGTTCCGCTCTGGGATATCTGCTCCTGCCCGGGGCAGAGGGATCCTCCGGGCATCGGCCACAGGCTATGGAACGTGGAGCAGAGGAGTCTTGAAACTTGCACCCGCCTTTTAACTGGAAGAGTGTTTGCTGAGCTGCCACTGGTGCCCGACAGCAGTCTGGGAGAACGGTGGGTTTAGGCTTTAAATTCAGCATTATTTGTCCTCTGTAACATGACTGAAAATCAAATATTCACATGTAAGCCACAACAATTTAAAATATGTCAAATTCTAGTGAGTCACACAATACCATGAAGCATTCAAAACTTGTATTTTGCCAGCCTTGAAAGTGGCAATTACTGTTTTGGAGGGTGTTGAAAGTTGTGTGATGTTTGCCAGTATTTGAATTATGTTTACAGAGTACACTTTTTTGCTGTGTTTTCCAGTTGTATTGATCATCTAGTTGAAATTAAGAATGGCCTTAAATCTGTTGAGGAGTCAGATACATATAGTAGATAAAAAGTGAGAACCATCTTGTTGTCCTGTAGCATTGGGCAGCCAGCACAGCAGTGATGTGATGTTTGTTACAAGGCCATGAAAGTGTTTGGGATAGACACTGGGGTGAGTTTATTGGATCTTTTTGTCTAAATCAGAGTTGAATTGGAGTTGGTAACCTTTTTCCCACGCTGCTGAGAGCAAGGAAGAACAAAGATACTGAGAAGTATTAAATAAAAAGCAAAAACCCTTTTTTTTTTTTTAATGTTGGGTGGCTTTTTCTGCTTTTAAAAACATAATTGTATTCTATAGATTTAGAAATCTTTATCAATATATTTTTAGGGAGAGCAATTATGCCTTTTGATTTTTATTTTGGACTACAGAGCAGTAAATGTACTCCACAGTAGGAAAGAGCTTTAACCTGTGGTAAGGAATCATACCCCAAAAGAGAATAGGTAGTTCCTTGGGAAGTATGCTAAGATTGTTGCCAGTAGTCTGGCAAGAGAATGAGGTCTTTTGGCTATGCTTTTAGTTTAGGCGTCATTAGTCATATGCAGACACCTCTTTGGTAAAGGATTGGGCTTTGTCACTTCTTCCACAGACAGCTAAGTTGAGAGCTTAACATTTTTGCTACCTATTTGCTCTATTTCCCTTGCCTTGATTGAAAAAAAAAATGTAGTAGAAACTACTAATAGTAGTGCAGAGCCTTGATTCCTAATGCACATAATTGTCTTGAGGTACAAATGAGTTACAAAAGAAAATATGATCTTGTGTTACATGTACTATTCACAGTATTTTTTTGTGGAGTTATTGCCATTTTATTTGGATGAACGCTAACTAGGTGATTTGCCCCCTCTTGGAATTCCATTGTGGTGAAGTACTGACGTCTGTTTCTGGTATTCAGTATTGTCAACCTGCATAAATTGCTCCAGAGGAAGGCAAAAATCAATTAATGTGATTGATATCTGGGTCTGTGACTTTGGTAGCTATACTTTTTTGTGAAATGGACCATCTGCTGGAATCTCATTGCAACCTCCCCTTTCTACAGTTTTTGTATCAAATTATTTACATCCAACTGCAAGACATTAATCACACCACATTTGATTTTACTGAGTGTTTTGTATGCACATAGATTTTAAATTGTATGCAAAACATGGATCCAAAAATAAGGATGTAAAATGAATATAATATCTCCAGTGTAGCTAATGCTTGAAGAAAATTTGTTTGCGTTCTAATTGTAAAACTGCCCTTTGTTCTTTTGGAAGAAATGTATCTGGGCAGTGACTGATGGAGTGTAGCTTTGGCAAACTTAATATGTTGCCCTCTAGTCAGTGTTCTTGTGTAGTGTTTTGAGCTACCAAACTCAGGAAATGTTCCATAATTGAATACACACGTATGTCTAGGTAGCATGGGATTCAGAGGGAAGAAAAGGCTATTTTTGGCTACAGAGACTGTATTTTTGTACTGATGTGTACGTGTAGATCATGTGAGTTACAAGTGCAGTGGGAAGTTCGGTGTGTCCTTAAAGTTGCCACTAGTTGATCAATGTCCCACCATGTCTGGCAGGTGTTAAGATGGCTAGGAGTCACAACAATTGATGGGCAAAGTTCAGAGTTGTGAGGATTTAAAGACCTAAATGAAGCTTTGGCAAGGGTAATAAAGCTGTGCTAATAAAGAATGTGCTAAGACAATGTTGAGGCTGGAGCCGGGGGTAAAATAGACACACCTTTTGTCTGACTTCAGTTCCTTCTCAAATTTATAACGTATCAATGTATCGAGTGCAACTGAAGTGTGAATGATGCAGAAACAAAAACATTTAGTTTCTTATATGGTGGACAAACTTCAGATTTTCTGCTAGCAAAGGTGGAAACGCAACCTTTAGGGAGGGTACAAACCATTCAGGTTTTTTAATAGTTCGTTGTTCTAAAACTTGCTAGGTAAAAATTCCATTAAGTCTAAAATACTAGTACTGAAATAATACCTTGAAAAAAGTATCCCCTTAGTGTACAACCTGACTATCTTTAGAGGTGAGAAAAGTCTTAAATTTTTTTTTAATATCTAAAGGTTCCAAGAGAGAGGAGGGATGGTGGATTATGTATGAAGTGATTAGGTCACAATCTAATTTGCAAACACTTACATAAACCCTTTCTTGTAACTAATAGTATCTGTGATATGAGCAGGTTTTCTACAAGACAGTGTATCAGGCCCTTTAGAATTTGCAGAATTAAATAAGGAACTGCATCAAGGATGCTTTAGTTTTGTTTGACTGCATTCATCAATAAGGTCACATTCTTATGCCTTTTTCTTTAAGGATCAAAAGACTTAGTTTTGTGTAAAAAAAAAAAACAAATAACAAAAAAAACACAAGTCTGTTTGTTACCACATTGTGGCTAGTATCGTGTTTTGGACCTTTGAAGAGGAATGATTTTATAATGGATATTAATATCAAAGGAATGCGCTCTGCAGCTGGACGAGCTAATGAAAACCACTTTTTCAGATGTTTGTAACTGCACTCCTTGAATTTTTAGGTGCCTTTTCATCTAACACACTTAGAGTCAAAACTAACAAAAAAATCCCAGAAACAAACACCACACCTGCCCCCAGAAAAAAAAGCAGCAAAGAATTTGCTACCTGAGCTCTGGTTCAGGGCAGCTGCTCTAACAGATCAGTGTGAAGTCATTCACTGCCCTGTTATGGGTGGAGTTTAGTTTATTTAGGTGCAGATGGACTGAATTTGCATAACTAGTAACTTTGCAATAACTGGCTTTTATATGTGCCATTTGTTCTGTTTATCAAAAAAATGCAAAGTAGCTGAGTATTTGTGAGATGCTTTCCCTTGTGTGTTATGAGCCAGTTATGGGAAGTTACTGCACGATAGCTGACATGATGCTACTTCACATTGTGCCTTAAATTCATTTGTCATTTACTGACTTTAGTAATGGAATGTGTCAAGCCGTGCATCTGCTATCTTTTTGTAATTCATCTGTATTTGCAAGAGCAATATTTTGGTTTTCAACTCCCCTTGAGGTGTCAATAAGGTCTTCCCAGCAAGGGGAGAACTTTTGACTTTAACCTGCGTAGTCAGTGCTGTCATTTAAAAAAAAAAACCCTAAAGATACAAGAATTTAGGTGTGGTAGTTGAAAATGTATTTTAGCTAATGAGAAAAAATAGTCAAATCTTTCTTTGAAATGCTGTATTTATAATTAGTACTTAAAAGAACTAGAAATCCTGTTCTGGTATTGTCAGAGGATCAAGAGTGCACGAGAAGCTATTTATTTTATGAAGTGTTGATTGGAATTAGGGAAAGGCCTAATATTTGAATTTATTTTGGCCATAATGTTTTCATAATTTGTACTGAATTCTTTAGGTTTATGGACTGAGCACCAAAAAGTCTGTACAATTAAATTTTAAAAGGCCACAGATATGCCTTTCTGGGGCCCAAGCCCAAAGACCTGTGACTCTGCAAGGTAGGAGAAACACATGGGAGCAGAAGTTTGACTCTCTCAAAAAACGAACCTAGAAAGGATTATACTCCTGACAGTGGAGACAACTGTCTGAAGTTCTGGTCCTCTTCCCACCTAAACTTGTGTCCTGCAGTGTGAGGGCATTGGCTTCCACCAGACTTGCTCTAGAACTGCTGAAGGGTGTAGGTTGATGTTTGGACTTGAGAGTGATGCAATTAAGCTCCTGCATCACAACTAGCATGATGCTCTAGCATGACAAATGGCTTGCAGAGGAGGTGTGACTTCTTGCAGGAAGTGGACCACTGTAAAACTTACAGGATAATTCAATACCAATTCTTTTTTCCCCGATTCAAAAAGAGCTGAGAAAGAACACAACTTTTGCATGATTTGTAATTGCTCATAATGCTGAAAAAGTCCTGTTTGCCTTGTTGTACAAGGGAATTACAGAATGCTGCAACAGATTGTATGTAAGATATTAAAAATTCCCATTGGAAGGAAAGCTCATCACTTACTAGCATCTTCAACTTCAGTGATGAGACATTAAGTACAGAGCTTCAGTAAAGCTTTTCTTAAAAGTAGATTAGATTTCATTTTAGAAAAGTAAATGTCCCATTCCTGTGGAAGCCAAGGCATATATGGATATGGTGGATGCTTGGCTTCATTTATTGAAAGATTTTTCAGTGGTACATAACTCTGTCATTTATTAATTCTCCATCAGATTTCCATAAATGGTGAGTCTTAAATGGTAAGAAATTTATATTGTGTCCCCTGAGGGAAAATAAGGATGATCTATAGAAGTTAGGGCAACCCATAAGTGATAACATGCTGCTGTTAATGTTGATGAAAATGTTGATTTGTCTGTCAAGTAACCTATTAGATAATTAAGAGCAGCTTCTTGAATTTTCAACAAGCTGTCAAACCTGCCTTGGTCTGGAGTGCAAAGTTTGGTTTGACAAATGCTTACGCAGTAGCTGTTTTTCTATTTGATTCCCCAATGCCTTTTCAGGTATTTAAAGTTATTCTATTAGTCATGTTGGTAGCAAAAACACCATGGCTATAGTGGCAGGGACATTTCCACTTGTAGAGAAGGTAGTCTTCCCCTCTTTCATAACAGAAGTGTGTATGCTTTGAGATGCTCTTCCCAAATTTGCTTTTGTGAAATGCAGAATAACTTGTAAATCACAACAAAAATGTAAACATAGGAAGCTAATTGAAATCCTTAATTGATACTTACTAAATTGAAATTACTAAGTGGTCTTAGGAGTTAAAGCAGTTCTTACTCTTGAGATATTAGTGATAATGGTGAAGTGCTCTTTTCTTTCAGTAGTGATTTTAAATGCCATCTTTAGTTGCAATTTAATGTTTAGGTATAAGTAAAGAATAAGATGGAGGCTCTTTGCCTTGTGACAGACTTTACTTGGTACATTCATTGCAAATTCTTGATTACCAAATATAGCTAATGTTACTTGTTAGGTGTCTTGATTACAGATATCATATAAGAATTTGTGTAAGCAAATGTTTCTGATTGTGTTGCAGGCATATGTTTTTCTTGCATATAAAAGAAGATCTTCTTGCTGGTAATCTTCAGTGTTCTTCAGAGCATGCAATTGAACTCAGCGCTTTGTTGGCACAGATGAAGTTTGGAGATTATAACCAGAACACTGCCAAGTACAGTTATGAAGACCTGTGTGCAAAAGAGCTCACCACTACCATTTTGGAGAGGTAAAAAGCACAATTATCTAGTCTCCTTCCTGGAGCCCAACAGCAGAAGATTTTGTTACGCATTTAATTGCTAGTGCTGTAGTGTAAACCAATTTTTTAACAATAATAGCTTTGGAGATCAAAATCTCCAACGTGAATATTTGATGTTCTAATTTCAATTAAATTTTTAAGCTCAGTTATGAAGTTGGTTTTTTGGGGTTTTTTGTGAAAACCCTGGTATGTGGGAAAATAGTTAGGTTTAAGTACCTGGAGCAGGGTATTTAAATTCTAAGTATGTCTTAGACCTATACTTGTGAATGAAGGAATTTATCTGGCTTAGTACTCTGGAAAGTAAACAGAATTCACAAACATCTTCATAGCTCAATTCCTGAGTATCAGGAAACCTTCAGTGTGTCATACTTTTCTGTAGTGTTTTCTTTAGCTATGAATTTAGTGGTGGCTCAGGGAAATGTGTTGGGACTGGTGGTGTTAGTTGGAAAGCCTTGGTTATATGTAGCTTTTTAATTTTGAAGCAAAGGCACAGTGTTTTCTCTTTGTTGTCAGGATGTTTTGGTAATTCTCAGTTATTTCTAGTTCACAGTTGCTGGAAATATATAGACAGATAAAGCAGGTCAGGAGCATTTACTAATCTGTTTAACTAGGTCATCTAAAAACCCATGTTAAAACAAGCTGCTGACAGTAACAGCAGATACTGAGTTATTTCACCTATCCTTAATCTTTTTATCAACAGCATTATTACAAAGCACAAGGAGCTAGAAGGTCTAAGTCAAGCATCTGCTGAATACCAGATTCTACAGATTGTTACAACACTAGAGAACTATGGGGTAGAGTGGCACTCAGTGAGAGACAGTGAAGGGCAAAAACTCCTTATTGGTGTTGGACCTGAAGGCATATCCATATGTAAAGATGACTTCAGTCCAATCAACAGGTATGTGTTTTCTGGAACCATTTGCATGATCAGTTTTTCAGAAATATGCAGCATGCCTCTAGTTTGCATATAAACGCACAAACCTGCTCTGAGAATTGCTAAAAGTGACTATTGGGATGTAGGGTTTGAGGACACTGCCTTCTTGTAGTCAAGATAAACAGGTGACCTTAATAATCTTGATTTTTATATGTATTTTTGAGGCAGCATTTTCAATCAGCATTGCTGACTCTCATCAGAAATCACTGTAACTTCTGATAAAAATGCACTGTAATAGTTTATAAAAATGCTCTAATCTTTAACAACTAAATAACCTTTCTTTTTTTTAACATTAATTTATAGGATTGCTTATCCTGTTGTTCAAATGGCAACTCAGTCTGGGAAGAATGTATATCTGACTGTTACCAAGGAGTCTGGTAATAGTGTGGTTCTCTTGTTTAAGATGATCAGTACAAGGGCGGCAAGTGGACTCTACAGAGCGATTACAGAGACGCATGCATTTTACAGGTCAGTTTTGCCCCTAGAGTCATGTGCTGCTGCTCTTCTCCAGTGTTTGAACTAAGTGCTTAAGCAGCCAGCAGTCTGACTGCATTTTGCAAATACTCTGCAACATTTCATTGTTGTTGCAACCTCTCTTTTCCTCTTAAGTCCAAAAGCTGAAAAAGTTTTTGCTACTTTCCATTTTGTGGGGTGGGAGTAAGATGAAAAGTAAGCAGAATTTTCCCGCCATGAATAACAGCATTTTAGAGTACCAACTTTTTATGGTCCTTGATACTTAATGAGCAATACATACATTTTTTGTTCCTGTGTAAGAGAGAATGAGAGCAGCGGGGAAGATCCTGTCATTCGGAATGGGTAGATCCTTTATTTGGCTCCTTCAATTGTTACATTATCTGTATACCATCTTCCCATCCTATCTATGTAAACCTTCTTACAGCTCCTCTGTCCTTGCTCACATGCTCAGGAGTTTGCTTCATGCCAGCAGCTATCCATTGTCTCTGCCTTGTTGTTCTTTGAGGTAGGGGTGCTATACTCATTTGTTGGTGGGTAACTTTTCAACCCCCTTTCATTCCTACTGTGGTGTCCACTGCTGCTCAGTAAGATCAGCTGTGAAACACACTTAGCAGTGTTTTCTTAAAATTAACTACCACATACCAGTTTCAATTACTTCTTGATCTTTGTCTCTGCTTGTAATTTCTAATGTCCTTCACAGTTCTAATTTTAATTCAAGCAGAATTTTAGTTTGGCAGTAGCGTTTGGCCATAAGCTTGGATCTTGGATCTTAGGCCCTGTGAGGCTGTAGTCTTTCTGTGTTTGTGTTTTCTTTCCTGTGTTGCTTAGAGAAGTGATATGCCTTAATAAGCTTCTGAAGATTCAACTGGATCACTGAAATATGTGACAAGCATGGTTAGTGTAGCTGAAATGCACAGTGGCAAATACAAATGCCTTAATTCTCTACACTCCATTCACACTGTCTCCCTTCAGAATGACATAATAGTAGCATATAAAGTACTGGGTAGAAATTGGGTTAAAAATGCTACTTGACTCTATGATAAAAATTGACTCCCAGAGCCTCTTAATTGGAATTCTTTAGGGCAGTGTTTCGAAATGCCATGCAAAAAGGTGTTGCCAAGCTGAGCTGTGGATTAAGCAACTGCTTGCTGTTTGCTAGCATAAATGTTTAAGTCCCTTCCATAGGCTGACTCCATTTTACTAGACACTTCACATTTTGAAGATGTATAGTAATTGTCACTTTCCATTTTACACTTTTCAAAGGAGAGTTTTCATGCAAAGATCGTTCAAGAGCTTAAATATTACCTCAGACTGTTTCATTTGCTATAATTTCAGTGCTATTACTTCAGCTTTGAGAACAAAATACTGTAGGATCATTCTGTTAGTATTAACTAATAAAGTTTGCATTTGTCCTATTGCTTTACAGGTGTGACACTGTCACCAGTGCTGTCATGATGCAGTATAGTCGAGACTTAAAGGGCCACCTAGCATCTCTATTTCTGAATGAAAACATCAATCTTGGTAAAAAATACGTCTTTGATATTAAAAGAACATCAAAAGAAGTTTATGATCATGCAAGGCGAGCTCTTTATAATGCCGGCATTGTGGATCTTGTTTCAAGAAGTGATCAAACCCCACCAAGTTCTCCCCTTAAGTCTTCAGAAAGCAGCATGAACTGTGACAATTGTGAGGGTCTCAACTGCCAACAAACAAAAGCCCTGCAAGAGAAGTTGCGGAAGCTGAAGGAGTCCATGCTTTGTATGGTGTGTTGTGAAGAAGAGATAAATTCAACCTTTTGTCCCTGTGGCCACACTGTTTGCTGCAAGTCCTGTGCTTCCCAGTTACAGGTAAATGGAGTGGCATTAAGCTATGAGTTACCAATTTGTGTGGAAGGTTTATTTATATTTATTTATATTTATGTTCTTATATATTTATATTTGGTAGTGATGCATTAATATGTTTTTGTTGATGTTCTAGTAAAACTACTAAAGTTTTGTTCGTGGCAAACTAATTTCAGAGAGCATTCTGTCTGCTACTCACCATACCCTGTCTTAAATATGGGATGATGGGAAAAGTGCTGTTATTGTATATGTGAAGTCTGCAGGAAGTGCAGAGACTCTCAAAATAAAAGTAAACTAATTTCCCAATGTTTTTCCTTTCCAGTCGTGTCCTGTTTGCAGATCTCGTGTCGAGCATGTCCAGCATGTGTACTTGCCAACCCACACTAGTCTTCTCAATCTGACTGTGATATGATCTACGTACACACTTTAAATGCATCATGTACTCTCCAAACTGCACTAATAAGAAATGCAACCATTGATTGTGAAGAAGGCAATCACTCTGGCACCTATCTGTGATCAAAAGCAAAAAATACTGCATTTTTTAACATAAATATTCTTTGTTCAGCATGTCCAAAATGGTTTGGGACATATCTGAGAATAGAAGTGTAATTGATTCATGTTACTTAAAAATGATCTTTAAGTTTGTAGCATGGCAGTGTTGCCACAAAGCTGGGTAACCCTGGAGAAATGTGATGTACACATGCAGATATACCCGGTGAAAGCAATGCAGCCTTTTCTTTTACATGCTCTAAGTCCTTTTTAGTACAGTTGCACTGTTTATTTTAATAGTAAGACTTGCTTTTACACATACCAGTTTAGTAAGGCTCATAGCTTCTGCTTTTAGTAAACTGCTTTAAAGAGGAGAGATCTCTTAAAAAAATTAGTTCTTAAACTGAAGTTACAAGGCTTCACTAAGCAGCTGTGCTTAACTCAGAATTCTGTTAAATAGAGAACAATTCTTAGACAATAGCTTTGGAAAGAGAGGACAAGATTGTTCATCTTCAAGTGTTGAGGGTGAGTCAGGGAAGTCTCGTGGTTGCCATTGTCCCGTGGAAGCACTGCTATGGGACTTGGTTCACAGCTCTCAGGGGCAAGGTAATCCCAGGTTTCCCACAGTCCACTTTTGGCTAATAGTCTTGGGAGCTGCAGGCAACCGCCCTTCAAGTTGGCTTTATTTTTGGAGACTGATTTTTAAACTATTAAACATGCACCATTAATCTTTAAGGGTTGTGTATAATTTTAAATGCTTTCTTCAGTTAGCATCTTTAGCAGGAAATTACCCATCCAATAAAATATTTTTGATTTCCACCCCCTACTTGGGCATTTTGGGCTCTGGTTTCCTAGTGTCTTCTCCAGGGTACAGAGGGAACTGGAGACCATGTTTGGGTGCAATACTGGCTTAATCAAAGCTAGAAAAGTACACTGTCACTTTACTGAAATTTTCTGACTATACTTTTCATATTGCCTTAATGTAGCAGTAATGTGTGTTTATGCATCTGTTTCTTTGCACAGACATTTTGTCAAAATATTAAAACTCTACTTTTTTATGACACATTAGCATATAAACCTTACTCTAAGAGGGTATTTATTTTTTCACTTTGTAAAGAAAATTTTGTTTCCTCATGAAGCGAGAGCTTTGTCCTATATTGTAGGCAGCTTCTGTCTTTTTTTATATCCAGATTAATAAAGGACTTTAAAAATCTTTGTGTTGTTGCTAACACTGATTTTGTTCTGAAATTCATCTGAGGCATTGCTGAACTGAAAATGCAATGCAGTATTTTCATGTTTACAGTCTTGAATATTTTGTCATGTTTGAAGTAATGAGGTTTTCTCAAGTGCACGTGAAGGAAGAAAACTGACATTTGTTACAGACAGTGGACTTTGAAACAGCTTACATACTCAAACTGTAACATGACCTTCTGAATTTACTCAGTGAAGAATGTTTTCTACAATAAAGTGCCCCAAATTTGGGGCAATATAGCTGGAGGTATATTCTAGGGGACTGAGAGAAATTAAAGAAGGCAGCTTGAGAGTAGAAAGCTGGAGTTTCAATAGTCTTGTCTACCAAGTTCTTAATTACAGATGTTGGTGTCTTTTTTGATTGGAGCTATTCAGACTTGCTAACTTAAACGTTCTCCTTTCACATTGATGAAGAGATACTGCTTCAGCAGTTCTAGGGCTATGCTCTCTCACAACAAGGAAGGGAGTGGGTGTACAAGTATGTTCAGAGAAGGCTGTCCAGCCACTGTACTAGCATACAGTAGTGCTTGAGCAAGCCTTCTTTGCTTCCCAAGATTACAACCCAATTATCTAACATCTAATCCATTATCTTATGGCAGCTGGCTGAAATGGATTGTAAATTAATATAGATGTTAATACAGGAATCTGATGTAAAGCATGCAACATGATCAAGCTGTTACAATAGGCAAGCATAAACTCTAGGTACTTGTACTTAAATTGTAAGAGTCTAATCTAATAAGTAATTCTAGTAGTTGAGAGCTCTAATCAAGGTAGGGTTTTAGAGCAGTCCTGTGGCAGTGGTGGAATTTGGCCAAGTCCTATGACTTCTGTAACCATACCCTGTTCAGTGTTGGAAAGCTAGGCTGGGCACCAACCCAAGCTGAGTCCAGAGGAGCCTGGCCTGGTGCAGGCTGTGCCTGAAGCTGCTGGGAACCTGGTTCTGTATTGGCAAAGTAGAGCATGCAGCAACAACTGAAGGCTGATGGACTTGGGTACTTCGGAGACACTTCCGATCAGTGGGGGTTTGTGTTTTTTAAAATGAAATTGTTACCTGTTTTGAGAATTGAGCAGCAGCTCACTTCTTTGCAGTGTTGTAAATCACCACAAAAGCCTCACTTGGATTATATGTAAGAAAAAATTCAATGTAAAACAATTCAAGAATAGCTTTGATTTGTTCACAGACTTCTTTCTTCAGAAGCATTGCTTGAAATGTAATTGATCATGTTCTGCTAGGAAAGTCTTGCTGCTGTGACTTGTGTTGCTCAATATTTGTAGGTTGGGTATGCTTTATTGCAAGGAGTAACTGTATCTTGTCCACATGAGCTGCTGAGTGCTCTGAAGAGAGTAAAAGAAACAATAAGAAATCTTGAACTCTACATGCTATTTAGTCATACTGCAGAAAAAGTGAGGTCTTGTTTGCTGAACTGCTGTTCTTTTCTCTAAGATGCTTTGAATGTTGCAAGAGATGATAGAGGGGGGAAAAAACTCCAAAGTTCCAAACCAGAAAACAACAGCACAGGTTGTGGGAGTAACTGTAGCGTGTGTCCTTTCAACTTCTTCCTCAGGAATGGATCACAAAGCTTTATTTGGCACCTGTCATGCATTAGTCAACTCCTGTACCAATATCTGCTACCCAAAGCTGCTACTACTTGGCAAGAAAACTCATGGAACATTCAGTATTTATTTATCTTCAGAATTGCAGTACAGCTGCTGTAATCCCATTGGGTGTGGGCAATGTCACTTGAAAGGTCTCAAATCTCCACCACAACTACCTAAATGAATAAAACTCAGCTTCGGAGACAATATGACTTGCTGGGTCAATTTGAGCCAGCGCCTTGCTAGTGTCATGCACCTCCTGAGGGCAGAACAGCATTTAAGAGCAGCCCTGTGGGGAGAGGGTTACATGTAGGAGATCTGGAGAAGATAAAGTACTGAAGTAGTTACAGTTAAGTGTTGTTAATAAATAAGACAGGGCTGTGAAGTTCCAGACTTCCAGCAGTATCTCCCTGGCTTTCATCCTTCCCTGGCTGTTTAGGGACAGCTCAGTTGACAAGGGGCTCCAAAGGCAGCATGTTGAACTGTTTCAAACTACAGCTGTTATAAAGGCACAGCTCCGTCCTCCAGCTCATAGTTGTTCATTTCAAGCTACATACAAAGTGTTCAAATGCTAAAGAAGTGCAGAATGAAAGCTTCTGTATTTTTAAATTATTTTGATTTCTTTCCCAAGTGCCATAAAAGCATGTACACAGCAGCATTCATATATGTCGAGATTTATTTCCTTGCTAAATCAGCAGTGTTGCCTTCCTAGGAGAATGCCCTTGGGGGAAAATTCTCATCTGTCAGCCTACGCTGTTTCATTTCACAGCAGCACGCTGGCATGTTGATCAAAGACGGAAAATAACAGCTCAGATTTCCTGTGTATGCTTTTGAACAACAAACTCCATGGAGTGTTAAAATTATGAATTGACAGATTTTAGCTTCAGTAATGCCTGGTCAAACATCCTTCTGGAATCACCCCTACCACCATTTTCAGTGAAAGAATGCTGTAGTGCCAGGCAAACGCTTCAATCACTTCGTGCCCTCAGATTCAGCCAGCTGGAACTTGTTTAAAACAGAATCTACAAACTGACAAATAGGTTTAAAATGTAAAATTGTGGAGGGGAAAACCCCACAGCCTGGGATACGTTGCTAGAAGAAGGATGGACTTTCCAAGGCAAGGCCTGAGCACAGTTTTGCTGGAAGAAGCTTGGGTGGGGGCTCCCGCTATAGGGTCTGTGGCTTCCCCTGCGACAGGTGGCCTGGCAGGAGCACCACTGACCCTTAGCAAGAAGGGCTGGTGGGATGCAGACTAGGAGAGGCAGGAGATGAGTCAGGCTGGGGCAGGCAAGCCACTGCCAGGCCAGTAATTGCCCAGGGAAACTCCCCCTGAAGCACTCTCCAGACAGGCCACAGCCAAACCTCCCTCTCTGCAAGGAGCCCTGAGCATCACATAACTGCAAGGTAAACCACCAGCTGGAACCCCATGCTTCAACATGACCTTCAGCAGAACTGGTTTATAAAAGCTACCATGGTTTCTGGGTCTCCTGGTTTCCTGCAATGGGTGGTGTGAGCTAGGAAGAGGCACCAGCAGGAACGTTGAGGAGGGATTCCCACAGCCCTGGCTAACAGAGACACTGGTTGGTGCACTAGTAGGAAAATGCAAATTGTGACAGCTCTGAAATTTCTCTCCACATGAGAGCGGGACACAAGGGATCCAAAACACTGAATGGGGCTGGCGCTCCTGGATGCTCAGGGATGGTGAGCAGGGTTCAGCATGACCTCTGGTTCATGTCAGGATAGGGGCCTTTTGGGGGCTGGCCAGCAGCAAACTTTCAAAGTATTCATGCAATATGCCAAGTTCCTGGAAGACAAAGGTCAAGCAAACAGACCATACCAGTTTTCCCAGAGCTTAACAACAGCTTACTTGCTGATTTCTCATCAACTAAAAGGCAGAATTCATTTCGGCTGCTTGGAGGCTAGGCTGGGTGGGGAATCAATCTGATCCTGAAAGCTGATGCCTTTCTCTGGCCTTCACTTTGACCCTCTCCTGAGTGACCTGATTTAGCATGTTTGCTATTTGCTAACCCTTCCTTATTCTTGAAGACTCTTCTGTTCTCTCACCAGTGACTACTTGAATCCAGGCTCTGAAGCCAACCCTTCTTCATCTAGCAGCTGTTCACATAAACTGTGCTCCAGGAAACAATCTGACTTGTTTTGGCCAATCATGTCCAGTGAGAATGACACACACGCCATCCCCCACCTCTTTCTGTGCCTTGTCAGGAGTGCAAAGGGCACCATCTCTGGCAGCAAGAGAAAAGGAAATCAGAATAAAACAATCTTTTCTCTCACCATTGGGGTGTCTAAGACTCTTTGTAGCTGCCCTGTCAGGATCGCTTAGTGGTTCCAATGGGAATTACAAGGTGTGCATGTGTGTGAAGGGGTATGTCAGCTGTGTTTAATCCAGTAGTTTGTGTCTGGCTTCTCTGCTTCTTCACACCAAGCCAATGCAGGTAACAAGAGCCAGTAACGTGGCAACTTTTTACATAAACAGGCTTGCCAGAGCCAGATCTTTCTCTCTCCTGCCAGAAAGCTGTTTGTCTGAGGAATCCATGCATCTGGCACCAAATTCCAGTCACAGCACTACAACTGCGGGGAATTACAGAGACATTGGCACCTCATCTGAAGAGACAGTATTTGTTTTCCTTGTTTAGAACTATAAATAGTCAATAGAGTACTTTCATTCAAGAAGTATTGACGATTGAAATAAACCAGGCACAGCCAAAAATTGGACTTGAGCTACAAAGCCAAACCAGCTCTTGCTTCAGAAGCTGAAGTTCCAAAAGGGCAATGCAAAAACCAAACTGGCCCTGAAGGTACACTGACACACCAGGTGTCCGTGTGTGACCTTAAAACTGCTTGCCTAGGTCACTGTTTGAAGTGGAATTTTTTAAAAATGCCTTCAGCTCTTCTGTGGTTTGAGCAGCTGACTTCCTCCTCCCCTTCTCCAACACCCACGAAGTGAAGCAATACTGGAGTGGCCTGAGAGCACCCTGCCTGAGCAACCCACTGACAACACCGTGTACACTCTTCAAGGGCTGGGGCTTTATATTTAGCACACTGGAAATGGTGCTTTACAACCTTATCAGAAGAGCTCTCCAGCCTGGGGGAGACAAGCATTTGATGATGAGGAAGCAATTGGCCACAGTTGTTCTATTCCCTGGGTGGAAAATGCCTCTGCTACAATACAAGGAAAAAGGATTTCTGTTTAAGAGAGAGAGGGAGGGAGAGGAAAAAGATTGGTTTTTGTTTTCAAGAATAATTGTCAGCCTCTTCTTTGAGAAGACTGCTAGGAATAAAAGGGGTGGGAAAGCTTCTGAAAGGAAAAAAGAGACAGAAATATGCTGCCACAGTCAACACTGTTACCCAAAAGACCATGATGCTGGGTAGGTCTCCAACTGTGCATGTTCTGGTATTTTCCCCTCAAATCCTGTTCCTACCTGAAGACTTTCCCTCAAAATTAACTGCCATGTTCTGCAAGCCAAGGCCATAAAATCACAGAATTATGTAATTTTTGTGCTGCAAAGGACCTTAAAAACCATCTTGTTCCAACCCCATCTGCCATGAGCAGGGATACCCTCCACTTGACGAGATTACTCAGAGCTCTATCCAACCTGGCCTTGAACACTTCCAGGGATGGGGCATCCACAATGTCTCTGGGCACCCTGTTTCTGTGCCTTGCCATCTCCACATAAGGAATTTCTTCAAAATATCTAATCCACACCTTCCCTCTTTCAGTTTAAAGCCATTTCCCCTTATCTTATTACATTCCTTTCTTAAAAGTTCCTCTCCAACCTTCTTGAAGGCTCTTTTTAGGCACTGTAAGGTACTCCAAGCTTACCCTGGAGCCTTCTCCTGGCTGAATAACCCCAGCTCGTTCAGCCTGTCTGTGGTGGGAGAGGTGCTCCAGCCCTCTCAGCATCTTAGTGCCCCCTTCAGGGTCCTGATTTCATGGTCATGGATTGTAAATAATAGCTCCTCTCTGGCAGGGAGCTCTGTAGTGATGGAAAGAGGCACAGTAACACCAGAAAGCAAGCACAGTCTAGTGACTGTAAAATCAACAGCACAGCTCGTGCTGAAAATTGTGTCCTTGAGTGGGAGGGGAACATGTGACTGTGGAAAGAGAAACTAACAAGGATAAGGAACAAGTCACGAGAAGAAAAAGGGACACTCCCCCAAAACTGTATAGCTTGAAGTGGTTTCTAATAATAAATTGCACCATATTGTGTTTCTTTCCTCACTCTTGGCTATGCAAATGTTAAATCAACAACCCCAAGTTGCTAAGCCCTTCTTTATGTAATACCAGCCACATAGAAATAACATTGTTTGGGTGTAGATAGCCTTACAGCTAATCCTCAGCTGACTGTTGTCTCCCTGGATTTCTTCTAAAAACTCAAGTCCTTTAGGATTGCACTAGGGCATGTTTGTCCTTGGAGCCTTTCCTTGCTCAGCCTGTTTGTGAAAGGGATGCAGTGCTGTTGTATGAAATATTCTGCAGCTTCACCACCACCCTACTTGATAACTACCACATTATCCATGTGCAAGGTGATACTTCAGTCTGTTAGGACTGTTTCTTGATTCCCCCACATGGTTGCAAACTCCCTTTTCTACATCCAGTGCATCCCTATCAAAATACATTTCTCTGAAGGTTAATTTCCATGGTGCTGGATATCTTAGTGAAAGGATACTTTTATGAAAAATGTCTTAAAATAAAAATTTCTGGCTTCAGCATGGTATTCTGCTCTCCACAGCCACCAACTGCTTTACTTGTAATCTCCTTGTTCTCCCTCCCTCCCTCCCTCCACAAAACACTTCCCTGCTTATCACTCCTGGCTCAGTCTCATGTTTCTGAGTGTCCTTTTCTGCACTCTGTGTTTCTTGGATCCAAATTTCACAAGCATGCCAGCTTCCTCAACTCTATATCACCTTCTGCCTGCATGCTGCTATATTCTTCGCTACATAGCAGTATTTCCCCCACTCTTAATTCAAGCCAAATCCCCAAATCTCTACAGTCACCTATTGCATGTTGGTTCTTCTTACAGACTGCCTGTCTCCTCTGATCTTTTGCTTTTTTTTCACAAAGGACATAGATGCATTTTTTAAAACATGAGATGGCACAGTGTGGGTACTTGGATCTCTGATGAACTGAATATCAAAGAAGAAAAAGACAGCTGGCCTTCCAGATGTGTAGTCCGAAAGTGGTGTTGCTACTAAAGTCTTTCTGAAGAAAAAGCCAAAATAGGCACCTAAAGTACAGTCAGTTACTCTGGGATTTTCCTAGTGATGTTCTTGAATCTACAAAGGCTTTGAGAGGAAACATGTCTCTAGTTAACTCATCCAAGATGAGAAAGACTTTACAGCAATGTTTCCTGAACAGCCTTCAATAAATCAGAGTTGCTCATTGTTTATTCCTCCTAAACCTTTGTTTCTCTCTGCTATCAGTGACTTTAGCCTGCAGCAGACTCTGGTCTAGACTGGAATTTTCAGTTCTTATCCATCTGCCTAACATTTTTTTTGTGATATCTTTATTTCCTCTTAGTGATCCTATAAGGTGTGACAGTTTTGGCCCAAAGATAGGCCCAAGGCCAGTATTTGATCTCTCTAGACTTTGTTCAGGGCTTTTATCTGTAAGAGACATTGAAGCAAAACCAGATAAGCCTCCAGCTTGGGAGCTCGAAGTTGAGACTGCGACCTAGATCAGGATTTCAGCTATGCAGAGACATGGGCATGTCTCTTGTTTTCACTAAATAGTGAGACATGGTTTTTTTCCCCGACACTCATTCTTTCCCTCTGTTTTTTAATTTGCAGAATTAAGTAATTACTACCTTGTAATTTTCATCCTCTGTAAAATGTTGTGCCCTCCTGCAGAAGATAGGCCTTTCTGTTAAAAGAGAATGCTCATGATGGGCGAGTTAACTGTGCTTCTTTCCTTGTGATCATTTCTCTGACGAGTAAACATTTTCTCCAGAGCTGCTTAGGCTAAGGGAGGTGAGTCATGTCTTATTTTACTGTAGGAGTCTTTACACAGACATTAATTAGCATGAGATATCACATATTCTCTGAGCTTCATTTCCCTTGCCCCACCAAACCATACATTGCCATCAGTGCTGCTATGACCAACAGCTCCTCCAAACTGGTGTTAACCCAACCGGATTGTGTAAAGGGGCATATCTGAGACCCTGTTTCATGGTGACAGTGACACGAGAGGATCTTTACCTCAAAAATTAAGGACTGATCCAGCTATGTCTTTGTCTGGACATGGCCCTTGCTGGCATTTTCCTTGGCACAAACACAGTGTAAGGCCAAACTGCCACAGGGAGTAGCTGACAGGGATAGAATATGGCAGCCCCTGCTGTTCCACCTGGACTGTCAGGCTTCTTCAGCTGTGCAGTGGGGTTAGAGAAATAAAGGGCTTGGGTTTATGGAAATTAAACCTCCCTGGTTGCCCATGGGCTTTCTGTTTGTTCATTAATGTGACTGCTGGTTGGGTAAAACTTCAATGAAGATCATCATGTCCTGGAGCAAAAGTCCTCCCTTCCCTCCTGGCAGGCTTGTGTTGGGAAAGGAGCATGGGGAAATTGCAGGAAAGGACATGAATCCCTTTAGCCAGAGAAAGGCAAAAGCCCACAAGACATAAGTGCTCCAGGCCAGTGTGGAGAATGTGTTGTGCGAGGTGTACTCTAAATTGTGATCCCAAAGCTCAGAAGAAATGCTCCAGATGAAGAAGAACACAGGGACACCCTGTTATCCCTTTGGTGATGGATTGGTGAAAGTTGGGTTGAGGTGACTACAGAGGCTGCATATGCACAGGTACATGCATTTATCTCTGCTGTTGCTGATGCTTTGTTTAGGCTGATGTTTTTAACACTTCTGGTTTTAAAACACTGCACAGCTACTCTGACAATAACACATCAGTGATTCCATCAGGTCTCTTTCTTTTTAAAATAAAATAATTTAAAAATCATAAAATGTATTTGACGTCCTTGATTTCATCCCAAATCATCAGTCTAATGAACTAGAAGTCTGAACAACAGCTCAAGGAAATCAAAGGAAATTCTGTATTACTTGCAGATAACTGCCCAGAAAATGGAGCAGGCACCAAAGAACAAGTGAGATGGAAAGAATCTGATCCTCTTCATTAAACTGTTCACTCTTCAACAACAGATGGTGTGGTTGCAAGTGTTTGCTGTTAAGGAAGTCAGGGCTCTGGACCAAAGAGAAAATATAAGCCACATTTAAGTCCTTGCATATGTTGACTTTTGGAATCATTTCAAGCCAGCCAGATATAATGTCAGACATCTATACACTGACCCCTCAGTTTTGTCTGCCTGTGCTTTCATTTGTCTGTTATTATGTTTGTCCTGTGACCCTACATGGCAGCAAAATGTTCAGTATTGTTTTACCATAAACAGCAAACAAGCTCAGACAGCTACTTAAAGAAAGGGGAACTGCAACCCATGGAAGGCTTTGTATAGTAGAAATGTTTTAATATAGGCAGGCAGCAACAATTATTATGTCTGCCTATAACACTATTCAAATAACTGTGCCAATTTGCATCACTTAGAATTGATTTTACTGTGTTGCCTGTCTGTTTCAGACTGATGGAGGTTTTTTTTAAATCTCAACCAAAATTTTCTAAGAATGACACGAAGGAAAAATATGTTGTTTTCAATCCTAAAAGATCTTGTTTATGCAAAACCCTTGTGTGTGTGTGATCCAAATCATATAGATGCATGTATTCACAAATATCTTTGCATCTCTGCATATATAGATATATATATGTATTTAATTTTTTTTATATTCCATTGTGGTTATTTTTCTTTCTACCCTGCCTTCCCCAAATGGCTCTGACTTGGAGAACATGCTACCATCAGGGAGGAAGGAGAAAACTGGCTTTATGCTTAAAGCAGCAATTCTCAGGGCTGGAGAGCTGGATTTGAATTCTGCTGTTTCGTGGAGCTCCCTCACCATGCCAGCCATGTGATGTAGGATATTTTCCCCCAGCTGTTAAAACACATTTACAATGCAGATGGTTGTCCTGAACCAGCAGTGCAGCTTCTGTACTCTCCCATAAGTACCTGCAGCAGGAGAGCCCTGTGCACCTCCATCTCACAGCACCCCTACAACTTCTCCTGCCCCCAGACCCTACACTGTGGACAGGCAGTGCCAAGAGGGAGAGAAATTGCCTTTTGTAACTGGATTTTCAGCCGGAGCTGACCAAAGTCAGATTGCATCCAAAGCAGTGCTGTAATCACTGGGCTGTTTGATTTAAGCATGTATGTCAAAATTAATTCTGCACACCCCCGCCCCACACCCCCTCAGAACATTTTGTCTTATCTTTGCATTAGGCATTTCTTCCATATATTTTCTGCTGAGCACATCAGATTCTTCTGTCTTTGCCACAGTAGATTGAAATTAGTCTCGGATGCAGGGAAACATATTCTCCCTTCCATTCCATGCACATCTCGTACACAAGCCCTCCCAAGAAATGGAGACAATGTGCAATATGCTT
>VRYO01001463.1:89047902-89093820 GCA_009812075.1 Sialia sialis | reverse complement strand
TTTTTTTTTTTTTTTTTTTTTTAATACTGGTGAATCCCAAAGGCATTCCTGAAAGCATAAAAAAAAAATCACCCATGTACTGTCTTTACTGGAAACAGTAAATTTATTTACATTAAAATACAGTATTAAATCTCATTATTCTATTCCACTGTGAAGCAATAGGAGAGTTATAAGTAGGATTTTTCTAAGATTTTTTGAAACAGCTTCACAGCCTTACCCCTGTCACTGATACTGTCAAATTGGCATAGTGTATGCTGCACTGCACAGTCATAAATCCCACATGGATTTATCCAGCAGGCTTAGTGTCATTAGCCCCTGTTACAGACAGGCTGCAGTGCTGAATGAGCGCATAGCTTGACAGAGGTCATCCAAGGTAGCAAAGACCTCACAAGGGAGCACAGATTTCATAACAGCCTCTCATTTTCTGAGCGTTGCTGGGAAGGCAGCCTGGAAGAGATGTGCTCTCGCTTATAATTTCCTTTTGCTTTCAACTGTTTCCATTGAGAATGCATCTGCACATCATAAAAAAAAAAAAAACCCAAACATTTATCAGGCATTTTGCTGTCTTTTTTCTGATCCCAAAAAAGCTACCTGCCATTTTCCAGAGTCATTGCCAAATCTCAACATGCCTTTTTTTTTTAATATTCGTTGTAATTGTGTTAACATGTTTGCTGAGCGAGCACTCCTAGCCTGTGCTGACCGCTTGGAATTCAAAATTAGCACAGTAATTATATTTCACAGGCTACTGGTCCATGGGAAATTTCACCTCGCTTGTGAATTTGCATGTTCTGAAATAGGTCGGAGAAGCAGATGGCTTTGAAAAAAGAAGTGAAATTAAAGGGACTGGGAGTCAAGACTCCTGTTTTGCTTATTAGATTAAGCCCTTTACAACAGGGTGAGTGCTCACATCCAGTTAGGTGGTTCACTAGCGCTGAGTGAATCATCAGGAGAGTCTCTGGAACTTTCCTGGAGGGTATTTTCTGGGTAGCTTCCAGGAGTATTTATGCACAGTGCATCCCAGTGCATCCGGAAGCACCGGCTTGTTATTCACTGCAGTTCCATCAGGGAGCTGGAAAAGAGCAGCAGTTGGATGAGCCTGACATCTAAGAGTCTAAGGGCAAAGGATAAACAGTTTTCTATTACCATGATTTTGAAGTTGTAATTAAATACAGGCATTGCCAACTGCAAGATCTGTTAGATAACTGAGCAAACGTATCTCTGGGGAAGCAACCTTGGCCTGAGGTATTTTTCTCACTTCTGTGGACACAAGAAATATCAACATCCCTATTCAAGCCTTTCTTTGATTATAATTTCAATCCCGGTAATTATAGGCAGTCTCAATAAACTAAAGTCCCTCAAGGAACAGGAACAGAAGCCACTGTGTCCCTTCAGTGCATCAGCATGTTATGATATTTTCCCACATATTATGGCAGGGTGAAAAATAAATAAAAACACTGCAGAGACACACAACCTAATTCTGCAAGTGCTTTCATGCCATGTGCTGTCTGGGTTTGCATCTTTCTGGGTTTCTGTTTTTTCTGTTATGTGCCTTCCTTCCTACATACCCACAAATACTTGATTTATTTCTCAGTTTAATAACATCAACAAAAAAGAACGGAATCATGTTAATGACCAGCTTTATTTTTGGAAGAAGCCAACAGTCATGTATAGCCAACTTGCATATGGAGTCTCGTGCTCAGCAAAGAGGCAGTACCATCTGGAAACCTGACATGCTGCCTCTTTACATTTTGTCTCCACTATGAAACGTATCTCCAGAACCATTCCATAGCCACAGTGTATCTGCAGATACAACCGCACCACCAGCCATGGATGTCTGGAGACAACCGGAGGGCTCCTGATGGGAAGATGCAGGTCTTTTCCACTTATGCCAAAGGAGAATTCCTGCTGGCTTTTGGCTAAACCCAAAGCATGCTTATTAGGTGGCTGACCATGGATAGTAAAGCATATCAGTGTTAAGGATTTTAGTTTCTTATGTGATACATTTACCTGGATATGCCAATACTGTAATATTATCTTTTTTTTCCCCTCAAAGTCTGCAGATGAAAAACAATATTCAAACTTTTCCTGATTGCTGTGCTCCTGCCTGGATGTGACAGACAGAGCTCATGTGCACCATTTGAGTGTAAAGAAGTTCCTATGAAAAGCCTAACCCAAGAATTGAGTTCTGTTTATCAGTCAGAAAGCAATTAATAGTAAAACCATTTTCTTCTCTTAGGAAATGAGATCCACTGTTTAAGTTGACTACCTGAAACCAGTCTGAATGTAACACTTACAGATCTCTGTGCATCAAGAGCTCATCAGGCAAACCCAAGCTCAGCCAAAAGGGCTCAGCCAAAAGGACTCAGTCAGCTTTCCATTACTTGGAGGAAGCTTATAAAAGAGAAGCAGAGCAACATTTATATGGACAGGAAGTGACAGAATAAGGGGAAATTGTTTTAAACTGAAAGAGACGAGATTTAGACTAGATGTTCAGAAGAAATTCTTTACTGTGAGGATGGTGAGGCACTGGCAGAGGCTGCACAGAGAAGCTGTGGATGCCCCATCCCTGGAAGTGTTCAAGGCCAGGTTGGATGGGGCTCTGAGCAACCTGCTCCAGTGTGAGGTGTCCCTGCCCATGGCAGAGGGGTAGAACAACATGGTCTCTAAGGTCCCTTCCAACCCAAGCCATTCTAGGATTCCAGGATTCTATGAAAAGCCAGAGGCTTTTGTGTAGGCTGGTTTCTCTGTGCTCTAATTTTATGCTTAGCATTGCAAAAATCAAGAACTGATTGTTTATTTACGACATTCAAATCAAGTGCACATTGAGATGGAAATGGAGGATTATTTTAATAATTATATCGATAATCCTTGTTAGGAGAAGCCTTGTGGCTTGCTTTGCCTGACAATGTACTCCCATGGTCTGTTTTTTGTTTTGTTATTTTAATTCCCATTTGATTGATATATATAAAAAATAGTGCATCAATGTGCAAAGAGCATATGCATGTCAGATAATTTAATCATGGGCCTAATATGAACTGCAGAACAATGGGTTGCCCTGAGTAATCATCTTATCATCAGCCTTGAAATATGGATAAAAAAATCTTAGAAAATTCACAACAAAAGTTATCTAGGAAAAATGTGACATACTGCTGTCAGCAAAACCATATAAAAGAAATCTAAAAGGACAAGAAAAAAGGAAGAAAAAAATCAAAGACATTTTATGTTGCATCTCAGGTTCTTCTGCCATCATAATTGTTTTCGGTGGACTGTGACTACATCGTTATTAAATATTTAAAGGAACTAAATTCTTTCATACAGGAGGAAGGCAAATAAGACCATAATAATTATTCATGCTGCACAACCATTTCACTATATTTAATTGTTATAGCTAAAGCAGATCAGAATAAATTATAGCCACGTTTTTTCCCTTTTCTTGGAGTCTGTTTTAATGGACAGTATTCCAGCCCAGTGATCTTACCTGCAGAACCAGTTTGCAGCAGGCAATGCATCACAGCCCCAGCATCCCAAGCCCTGACAGGTGGTTGTCATCTCATGAGAACGGAACAAGACCTGAGGATTTGAAGTCATTTTTACTTTCTTGTAGGAACAAAGAGAAGAGGCTTAAAATGAGACTACCCTGAAAGATACTTGGATGCTTTGACTGTATTAAAAATGAGCCCTTGTAAGACATTTCCTTGAGAAACCACCAAGAAATGGAAGAAGAAAAGACAATTTGCAGAAATTGGCTATTTTAAGGATTTATGCAATCTGGGATGGCTCTACATCCATGGCAGGACCTGGTGGTGTTGTCACCCAGACTTTTGCTACAGGTCCAGAGATCTGGCTCAAAACTCATGCCAGTCCCATATGGACTAGCTACAATCAGTTTCTTTAGATGGTAAATGAGAAGCAGCTCAGTATGATGTATCCTACCTCTAGCTGTCAGCTGCAGAAACCAGCTCCTTGTGACCACTTGGCCTGATGTGTCACCAATGTGCTGTCCATGCTCAGAACA
This sequence comes from Sialia sialis, assembly GCA_009812075.1. NCBI lineage: Eukaryota > Metazoa > Chordata > Aves > Passeriformes > Turdidae > Sialia > Sialia sialis. The sequence goes on along the minus strand of VRYO01001463.1, from coordinate 89,089,805 downwards.
GTGACAGGAAGATAGAATGAGCAGAAGCTGTGATGCATGGAGCACAGAAAAATCATACACCATATAAAAGCAGCTAAGATAGCAAATAAATTACCCAGACTCCTACTGCAGACTCCTACTGGCCCCATAAAGTATTTGAAGAATGGAGCATGTGCAAGACACAAACCAATAAATGCTCTTCCAAGAGAAATCCAATGCTTAATACAGGCCAAGTAACAACAAATAGGAGCTGCTTGCACTCAGCCTACTCCTCAAAGTTGGAGCTACCCTTACCAAACAGTTTAGACTGCGAAGCAGGTGGGTGAAGAAGTGGCAAAATCATGGTTTATTGACAGATATGAGAAGGCAGGGACACAGTCAGGCCTCTTTGCTCCTGACAGGCATCAGTGTTCAAGCCACACTGACCTCTTAATTCCCCTGAATGCTGCCCAATAAAGGTTGGCATCGGTGCTCTGGGATGGCAAGGCCATGGCTGACCAGGACTCACTCTTCAACAGTGAAATTTCCAGGGCTCCCAGCCCAGATTTTACAGACCTCCCTGCATAGCACTAACAGTGCTAACTGCTAATTTATTTATAACAAATTCCTAATTTATTTTTGGCTCTCAAATGCCATAGAGAAAGAGGGAATCAGTCAGTCAGCAAGACTGACACACAGCAAGTATCTCCAGGGAAGAGAGTGATCTGTACCATTGCTATTGACTTCACTTGGCAGTCTAGGCTGCTTTTTTCCCTTCTGTCTTTTGCACAAGTTGCAGCTAGAGCTTGAATTCATCTGGTTTAATGCAGGGTGCCATCTGATCACCCTCAGGCAAGTGGTTTGAAGCTCTCTGATGGACAGGTCGTAGGTCCAGAGCCTCACGGAGAGCTGGGGCATGTGTGATGCTAATCTGGAGTGCAGCTTTTGGTGCAGTTTCTTTCATAGGAAGCCCAGATCCTATGTGCCAAGCAATTTTGTGGACCAGAAATGAGAATGAGCAGGGGGTTAATTTCAACACTACCAAATCAAAATGCAACTGTAGATACAGCCACAGATAAGGCATTTTATGTTACTAACCATACAATGAATGTAATCACATTGTTCAACCCTACCTATCTGAAACAAGAGGAAATAACAAATAAGGGACTCTGATAAACGACTGTGCTCCATGGAAATTACCCTAGTAGTAAAGCATTCAAGAATCTCTCCAGAGCCCTTTGTAGTTAATGACTATTAATGGATTTTGTGAATTTCATTGTGTTTTAGTCTGCAGCCTGTTTGTGAGAAGTGCTTGCTCTAGAGGGAGTTAGGGCTAGAGTTAGAGTCAAGTGAACAAAATATTCCCTTCCTTTGCAAAGCCCATCAAGGCATCTTACAGTTGCCTGTTCCAAAAAAAAAAAAGGTATTTTCTCAGCTAGGATGTGGACCAAAAAGACATATCCACCCCCACCTTCTTAAAATAAAGCTATAGTCTGCTTCTCACATTAATCCAAAAGAACAAGGAAGTCTCCTACTTTCTCCTGTTTGGGAGGGTCCAGAATCCATAGGAGCTGATGTACTAAGGGAATGGAAAAGCCTTTTAAGGTATTTTTGTGATCACAGAATTTATACACTGAGGATCTAAACTGATTCAAGAGACACTGTGCTCTCCAGTGGACTATCATTTCAAACAGGTTTTATTTAGCAGGTCCAGGATATTATGAGTAATTTAATCCACTCCTTATTCCTTGACCCAAATCTGAAAATAAACATTTATTCAGCTCTCCACTCCAAGATAAAACCCAAGAGTGCCACAGAACTTCCCAGCAACTTTTATCTGTATTTCTGAGCAGTGGTTTCTATGGGGAGGAGCAGGTCTATCATCCTCTGCTGTTTACTTTTTTCTTTCTTCTCACTATTGCTGGCCATACTCTGAAATTGGATAGGTTCAGCAGAAATCTTAAAAAAAATCCCAATCCTAAAGACTTCCATGCATATTTAACCTAAAAATGGTCAAATTATTGTTGAAAAGATGAAAAATACAGAAACAAAATAGTAGAAAATAATTTTAGCTTAAATAGATGAACACAAAGTTTTGTCTCCACAGATCATTTGGCTTTGAGATTCTTTACAACCTCTGTATAAAATCTATCAATAATCAGCTGCTTTCTCCTTAAACAGACCCTGCTGGTGTTTTAAAAATATTTGTTGGTTTAACAAGAAACTCTATTTTAAATTAATATTTTGTCTGAGTCTTTCATCACACTTTTACTTGCATTCCATCCCAGAACAGCAGTTGGATGAGCAGGATATTTTTTCTGAGATAGGCTCTTAGTTATTTTATTCCCCGTGGGAATTCAGAAATGTTTGAACATAAAAAGTTTGTGCTTCTGGAAACACCACTTATCAAAACGAGCGCTTCTTCAGCCTGCTCCTTAAGTGTCCAAGTAGCTGGTTCCTAACCTGGCTGTTTCCCCATGCAGCCCTTTTTGAAAGAGGGGAAAAAGAGGAAGAGGGCAGGTATTGCACAAAGAGCTCTGAGGTTCTGTTCAAGAATAAGAGGAAGCAGATAAATTCTCAAAATTTCCATTTTTCTCACCTCAGAGAAAATCCTGTTCCCTTCTGAGTTATTTATTAGAGATTCTCTGTACAAAGGACCCCTAATGGCTAACTGACCTCTGCAAAAAAGCAATTTATCTTTTAGAGGGGTTTTGTCTGTGTTGCTGTGTGAGCTTGGGGCCTCAGTCCTGCTAAGCCCAAGATCCCTGCTGCTTCGCCTGCAACTAGACTTGAGTGAGCCTGTGGCCCTTCCAGGCAGAGCACAGGTATCAAACAGTCCTGGCTCCTGTATTACTGACGAAGAATATTATAATTCAAGTGTTTCCTCTGGATCTAAAAGTCAGCACTACTGATCAGGGTAGAGAGGTCTGAATGAAACAGAGGAGGCTACACAGGCACTTCATGCTGTGCTATGGCTGCTCATTGAAACAGACAAACATATTCAACACTCACACACTGCCTTTGATCTTTTTTTGCAGGTAATTTATATGAGTGTTTCCGGCCTTCGTGTGCTCCTGAGCCTGACACCGATGGGCAAAGGAGCTCAAACTTCAGGCTGGCTGTTTATCCCACTGAAGAAAAAAAAGCTTCAAAAAAGGCTCCATGTATGTTCCAGCATGTGGAAATCAGGCAAGGATGAATGGCTGATATCAGTGACCTTTATAACTAATTCCCAAAGCTCAGCAGTTTCTGCTGAGCTTGGTTCATAATAGACAGCAACAGGCAGGAGCTTGGGCAGGAGTAAGCCCTGGGTCAAGGCTGTAGTGAACATCATACAAATTCTATATCCTTGCACCAACCCTAGCCAAATCAAGTCCGGGTACTCATAGCTGCATCCTGATTCTGTACCCTGAATTTAATCTCCATCTTTCCAGAGCAAATAAATATACTTTTGTAACATTCCAGAGCCCAAAATGCTCCTTTTAGAGCCAAATTCCTGACTGCTTATGTCCTTTTTCTTCAGAGGGCCTAACATTGCATTCCCTTATGAAGGCAATTATGCTTTGCAAAATATAAAGCTGGTCCTGTTGTGGTTTATATCCACTGAGCAGCTCTGCAGAGTTGTTACTGGCATGATGCTGAACTTGATAGTTCTGGCTTTGCCCTAATCTGTCCTTTTATTTCACAGCAATTCCTCTCCTCATCTTGCTTTTTTATTTCTTCAATTTTTTACTAGTTTCACCCCATTTGGACTAACAAGTTTTCAGGCAAACTCTGTCTCTTATTATATGTTTGAAAATCAACCTCTCAGCTGAACTGCTGTCTACAAACTATTACAATACCAATGGGAGTGAAAATTAGGACATTCGCACATCAAGGAAAAAACAGTGGTAAATCCAGTTTAATGAACCTTAATGCTTCCTGAAACCGACAGTTCTGTGTGCTTTGGTTGCACAGAGCTATCTTCACCAAGACAATTTTAATGTACCCATCCTGGCAGAAACAGTTTTCTTGAAAAACACAGCAGCCACCATCTCTTTTCCTGTCAGGATACACCCTACTGGTATCCAGCAACATCTCCTGTGTTGCACATGACATCAGCTGCCTGGGAACTAGCAAAATTGCATCGCCCTAATCCTCAAAGCTTGCTTGAACAGATTTGTTGGCACCATGCCTGTGCTAGAGGACAGGAACATTTAAAATCACATAATTTTTTTGGCTCATTGAAATCATTCTGTTGCCCTGTTTCTCCATTGCCATTCAGCCTGATTTCCAAGCAATTTTCTCAATGGAGTACTTCACAGAGGTTGGGAGTATTCTGTGCTCAATACTGCATTCTAGCCATAAGCTACATTGGTGTTGGTTTATTTTCTGGCACTGTCATCTTGTGAGTAACACTTACCTTCCCAGGTTTTGGCACAAAATGCTTCCTACTTAGTCATCAGATGCCCAGTGAAACTTACTTCATTCAGCCAGATTCTCTTCTTCTTTTTTTTCTAGCTCACTTTCAGAATTCGTTTCTTCTTGTTAATGCAAGCTCTGAGCATGCTGCTGCTGTGCATTTTTAAACACTTACCCAAATGTCATTTCTATTATTTCCAAACTCTCAGACTCTTTGGGGATAGCTTAGATGCAAATGAGCTGTCAAAGAAAGATTACTTGAACCAACATTCAGAATGACAAAAGGGTTACAGACTGCATGCACAGCACACGGCTTCCAGCTTCCCAGTCAGCCATTATTTGCCAAAATCAAGGGTTTATACACAGTCCAAAAAAACATTCAGCTTTGTTACAATGGGGCACAGTTATTTTCCATTGAAAAATTTAAACCTCTTAGATCTAGGAAAGCTCTGATTTCCATAGCTTCTCAGATGTTGCTCAGCTACTCACCCAACCCACACACTTTTTGCACCTAAAAATTCACTTTAGAGCCTGTCTATCCTCCAATAGGTAGAGCTATTTCTCCCTGTCATACACTTTTTTGGGGCTGTTGCAGAGGTGGATAAAACCCCCACTCACTTTACCCTGCACAGCAGCCTGAGAAACAGTGAGTGTTGCTCTCACAGAACAAACCAGGACCCCTCTTCCAAAATCAAGGCTCACATCCATGGCTGCACATGTTGTGATTCTTGGGGCTTTCCTGTGCAAGACCAGGACTTTGGTAGTCCTTGTGGATTCCTTCCAACTCTGATTCTGCAGTCCAAGAGGCTTCATGAGGAGATGCAATGCAGTCACTGAAAGCAAAAGCATCATTTTGTGAAGCCCGGCTTTCAAACTGCAGATGGCACTCCTGACTCTGCTGAGGTGACACACATTCTGCTGAAGAGCTGATTTCTTCAGCAGGAAATAAGACAGCCCCAGAGACCAAGGGATTTAAACCAAATCCTGACCTGTTTTAACACTGTCTCAGTGTTACACACGAGATACACACACACGTGCACTCGTTAAAATGGGACAGCAAGCCAAATTCGTCTCTCATGTAACTACTGACATCAACAGAAGGCCCCGTGTTTGAAGAGCAGCTGTCACAATTTGTTCTCTGAATAATTTTTAGCCAATGTTAAACCTAGATAGAGATAGCAGGTATTTTGCAGATATTCTGATCTTACAATGAGCATTGAGCAAGTCCTGGAAGCGCAGGGTTTGAAGGGTAAGCAAGACATGCTTCATTCTGATTTCCTGTGTCCGCTGAGAACTCTTCCCTCCCACGCTGGCAGTGGTTCAAATTATGCCTTTTTCAGCAAGATAGTAAAATACAATTTTAAAAGGAAATACATACATTGCACTTTTCATCTCAAGAGCCTGGAAAGTGCAGCTGGGTGTTAATTAATCAGCACAACATCTCTGCAAGTTAAAGGAATATTTTTATCCCCTGTGTGGAAACTGAGGCACCAGGAAGTAGAATATCTTATAAAGGGTCAAAAAGAAGTTCATCACTAGAGAAAATAATTTGCCTAATTGGTGATAACTCTGAGCTAAGAAATACTCTGTGTAATTGAAGAAGATGAGTTCTGTGTTTTTCATGGTTTATTCCTGCTGAGAGATGCTCACAAACTGCTGAACCAAGACCGAATGTTATTCAGTATGTCATACCCTGTTGGTCCTCAGCCCAAATCACTACAGTCTGTACCCTTGCCAGCACATTTTTTACCTTTACACCATGAGAGCTCTAGGTTTGAAAGTAGCCAAGACCGTTGCAGTATCTTCAGAGATAATACCAAAAAAAGGGTGCAGCAGGGTCATATTTACATGACACATACTGTTGTCCTGCTGGTAAGTATTACTCCTTGGGCAGAACTAGCTAGGGTAAGGGGAGTGCAGAGTAGTTACAGTCCTCTCAACTCGCCTGGTTAAATTTTTTTCCCTTAAGAATGATTCATGCTGACCTAGAAAATGTAACAGAAATGGATATGTCGGTTACCAGGTTACTGCTGTGCCTTGCAAAATCAAGGCAAACTCTTTCCTAAGGGATGAACTTTCACTCCATGCCCCATGTGATACTGTCCTCTGAAGCACTGGGGTAACTGCAGCTTAAGTGGATTTAGTCACAGCACAGTTGACACTGCCTACAGGGTAGAAAAGGCATCAGTGGAAATTAAAAGACCCTTCTGTATAAAATGCAAGAAGTATTTCTGCAGGAGCTTAAGTTACATATCTCCAGCTGAGCATTACAGAAAAGTCACAGTGGGCTCACAGCACTCCCAGAAACCTCTCCAGCAACATCACCAAATCTACAAACAACATTTTCATGTGCTATGTTGAACAGAATAGCGGAATTTTATCATTAAAGATGAAAAAATGGACTGGGCCCCACAGTTGTCACTATTACCGACTTCAGTATCTGATCGTCACCAGTTTAGAAGGCTCTGCCTGTATTCCCAGACAACTTGAAACAACAGTTAGGAGGACTGTGAAGATTGCCCCTTTACTTACAAAGTAGTGACAAGTTACTTACAAAGTAGTGACAAGTCTGAGACTCAAGAAGGACATTACAAATCTATGCACTACACTTTGTCCAGTGCCAGGACTCCTAACCTTTTGTCCCACATGTGTTTTTCTGGGGGTCTGTGTTATTCTGGTTCCAAAGCACTGCAGCATGGCAGAAACAGAATATTGGAGAGCTAGCAAAATAAAGAGAGGGAAAAATTCTTGATCTCAAATAAATAGCACTAGAGCTGCAACACTGGATGTATTTCTCTTTCCATACTTACATCAGTTCTAAAGAGGGATTTTCTAACTAATCTGCATTTCTTACAGAACTTGGAGGATTTCTACCATTGTGCTACAGACCTAGGAGATTGTGTGGCATAATTTAGGCTTCCCTCATTACAGAGTATACCAGTTCTCTGTTATGATGGTGATAGAAAAAAAGGACAAAAAAGGCTGAACAAAGGCCATGAAAGACTGTATACCCTGGTGGTGCAAAAAGTCTGTAGCATAGGTTTATTTGCTTTTATTTAGTTAACTTGTGTTAGCAAAAAACTGCCAGGTCTGCAGGAGGTGGAGTAGCATCCAATTAAGAGACTTAACCACATTATTAGTTGGACAAAGCAAACACTTTTCACCTGAAATGGCATGTATCTCTCCAGTGAGCCTGGAGAGATTAAGGGTCTGAGCTTGAAGGCTGGAATACTTCTGATTTCAGGGCTGCTGAGTATGAAAATGACAGAAATCATCTGTGTGTGGGAAACGTGGTAGCAAGACAGTGGGAGCTCAAAATGTGGTTTTGGGTTTCTTTGGGTTTGGTTTGGTCTGTTTTTTTGGGGGGGAGGGAGGGTTTTGTGAGTTGTTTTAGTTTCTTTTTTAGATGCTGCTAAAAATAGCATTTAATGTCCTTAAATCCTATCTGAGGCATAAAGCACTGAAAAGAAATGTGTAGCTATAAATACAAAATGTACTTTTTAAAACTGCTGGATACTTTTTCTCAGCACTGTTGTTTTAGTTGTGACTCAGAAGTTTGACTTGTAAAGCAACTTGGCATTTTGCTCACCTCTTATGCATTGGATACAACCTGTACAATGATTTAGGAGCTGATTTGGGTGGAGTGAGTACACTGAGTCCTGCAAACTGCACTGCTGGCAGTGCCCCAGATGTATTCAAAGCATTCACAGCACGGTTAAACTGGAGTATTTGCAGGTGAACTGGCCTGTGGAATGCTTGGCCTTGCACATCCCCAACCTGTGCACACCTTGCTCATAAGAATTTGGCCCTGCACATAAGATCAGGCTGTTTCCTTGCAGACTGCATGCTTGCATGCAAACACTAGAGATGAACAGTAAATCCAGGCAAGGCCACAGGGTCAGACTTGCACTTCCCAGCACAGCCTGCATTTCATGTCTTAAAATGCTGTCCTTCACCAAGGAAAAAGGGGATACTTGTGTTGTCTGTGCTGAAAGACATCTGAGGTAACAACAGCACACCAACTCTGGGCTTTGCAGATGCTCAGTACGTCTCAAAACGTGGCACTTTATTTTGGCGATTGCATACAACTGCCTTAGGGGTCTCATTTCAGAAATGCCATTTGCAAATTCAGTTCTAAATATTTTATCATGTCTATTCCCTTCAGAAGGAGCTGCAGAGATTAAACACAAAACGCTTGTAGACTCCTCAGATAAGATGCACTACTGACACAGAACGTATTGTTAATCATGATTAATTATTATTATTCTGCTGGCTGACAGGCATCTGACTGACGGATACTCTCTAATCCCTATTCTCTCCCCAGATTTTCTCCCTAATTAGTGTCCTCTAGAACCTTGTGATCACATGCCACGCAAATGAACTGCATGTTATTCAGGCAAACAGATGACAGCGGATTGGGTGACTTGCTCTGTCGCCAGCAGGCCGGAAGAAAAGCAGAGACTGCCCGGTGTAAATGTTCGCGATCCCGTCGGGAAAGGCAATGGCAGCCGCGGGCACAGGGCGGGGGTGCAGCGCCCTCTGCAGGCTGCGCCGGCACCGCCACCCACCCGGGCGGCGCTCAGGGGTTCCGGGAATTCATCGCTTCCCTCGGTGCTGCTAACATTCTGTATTAATCGGAAAAAAAAAAAAAAAAACCAAATCAACAAACACCTAAAAAACAAACCACGCCACAACAGAACGGAGAGAATGCGGCATCACCATTGTCCAGCGAGAATCCCTCGGAAATGACCCTGAGTTGCGCCAGGGGAAGTTTAGGTAGGATATTACCTAAAATAAACTTCTTCACGGAAAGGGTTGTCAAGGTACAGGCTACCCAGGGAAATGGTTGAGTCACCATCCCTGGAAATATTTAAAAGATGTGGCACTTGAGGACACGGTTTAGTGCCATGCTTAATGATTGGTCTGAATGATCTTAAAGATCTTTTCCAACCAAAATGATTCCATGATTCTATGAAATACATTCAAGCACTGGCCACAAGGCAAGGTCAAACACAGAGGCCAGCTCTCAGCTTGCCCAGCCTGTGGTGCAAAGGTGGCTGGCTGGTTTGGTGCTCCCTGAGCCACATGAGTCCGCAGAGGACCCCATGAGTAGGGGTCTGTGGGCTGGTGCACCCCTACCTGCCAAAGCCTCCCAGCCCATGCTAAACAAAGTTCCAGACCTGCATCCAGCCAGGAGGGAGGGCTCACGGGGATTACCAGCATGGCCAGCATGATGCACAGACAGAGAGCAGATACTGTGCCTGACAGAAAGGTTGGGTTTAATCACTCGGTCTAGCTGCAGAAATTAGCAAGAATTGAAGAGACTTTTGCAAGTAAAAGGAAACAAAATTCTAGACAAGCAATAATTGGCAAAACTGAATGAGAACAAGGAGTGAGCTAAGACCTCCTTCACCTGATTAAATGATGCCTGGAAGTGTTTCAACGACACAGTGGGAATTTTTAAGTACCAGCCATACATACTTGTCAAGATTGCTTCATGACAAAAAACAATGCCAAGATTTCTCATCCGCCTGCCACTGAAGCAAAATTTGACTCATTCAAAGGCACTCAATAAATTATAAATACAAGGTCTATATCCTTCAGAGGAGCTACACCACCTGACGTTTAGCCTGTATTTCCCAGGAGTCCCATTCTATCCTTTGATTATCTATCAGTTCCTAAAAATTTCCTCAGTCTGTAGGCTTGGTGTTGGTGATGTAGAGCCTTTTTATATATGTACTCTGTTCATGTTTATGTCCCTATCTTTCTCTAAATGTAAACCCACATTACACTCTAGCAGGCCTAGATGGAAGGCTCCACCCGAAGCACAGACAAGTTAGAGGAAGCTTTGAATGTATTTTCCTTCCAGACAAGCCCACCACTACAGATCCCATTACAGACCACTGCTGGGCAGAGAAGACAGTGGCAAGCCCTCTGCTGGAAGGGGCTGTTTCATGGGATGGCTCATTGGAAGTCAGGGGCAGCTGAGCCTGTCCTGGCATTTTTCCTCCAGTATGCACTCCTCATGGCAGCAAGGGCACAGTGTCCTTCTCCAGCATGGTAAGGGGAGTATCTGTCACCTCTTAAAAAAAAGTGGGTACAAACCCCACCATCCCTCCAGTACCCTTCTCTTCTGCCACCCAACCTGACTCCCAGATTTATCTGATCAATTGGTTTATTTATTTTATTTGAAGCATACATGAGCCACCCAGTTTAAGCCTAGGGATTACTGTTTTTCATAGTCTAGAATGGCAAAGGAGACAAATATTCTGTGGCCTCCACAGTGCTGTCTTTCAAGAGGGAATTAACATTGTGCCCTGCTTCTCTCTTCCACCTCACATCTGTGTGCAGCTCCGCTCAGCCAAGATGAAGAAACAGTTATTAAATACGGAAGCAATCATCAACATTTTATCACCTTTTTTTCTCCAGACTTCCTGCTAGCAGGCAACAAAAAAGAATCAGAGTGGGTGAAGGTGAGCGGGGATCTTAACATTACATAAGCAGAAACTGGTTTTCATAAAGACACTTGATGGCCCAATAATTGATACAGTCTCTTAGTACATATGCTCACTTGATGGCAATTAGATCTGTAGTCTAAGCATTTCTGGACTTTTTGCCAGGAAAGAATTGGGAAATTAATGAAGGCAAATTAATTATTTGTCCCCGTGGTTTCTGATGTAAGAATACAGCTGTTCTTTATCAGCGTAATTCATTTTTAATGTCTCCCAAAGCTCAGCTCAGCTATGCCTATGTTCTTCATATGCCAAGCTTCTGTTCTGATTAAATATCAAATGTTTTTTAAATATCAAAATGGTTCTGTATTTCTGAGCTCTTTTATGAGCTGTGGGGAAAGAAAAACAAGGACGCCTTTGATCATACACACGAGTTTTATATGATGACACCGCCACTGGGTCCTATGGATGTCGTCCCAATTTACACTTAGGGAAGTGAGGGAAGCTAGATTGTGTGTCATGATATATACCAGCCTGCCTCATTGCTACAAATGGTGGGTTGGGAAAGTAGTAAGAAGTAAAGAAATATGTCTTTTTACTAAATTGGGCAGCAGACACAGTGATTCAAGTGGATCATTTTCAAAGATCAGGAATCGGAACATTTATACACGTTTGTTTATTCCTGTATTTACACTCACATGACAACATAGCCTCACATACCTTAACAAACTCCACAAGATTTGTTTGCCTGACCCAAAATGGACACTGTCAGTCATAGATTTTCTTGACAAATTCTTGCTCTGGTGAGCCATACATTACCTACCACCTGACAGCAGGGTGTCTGCAGGAAAAGTAGCCCACAGTAGCCTGAAGCTGAATGCAAGAGGGTCCAGGAACATGAGAGCAAATTAATTGAGCTGCAATAATGAGGAATGGAATAGAGGGAGTGTGAGGAAGATCCCCTCTGTGTTCTGCTCTCACCATCAGAGCTCTCAAGGGTGAATTGTGCAGCCTTGGGTGGGTGTCAGGAGCAGGGAGCAGCAATGTGGGCATAGCTGGGAGCAGCTGCCTACTCAGCCATATTTACCCAGGGACTGCTGCAGCTCTAAAACACTGGGGTCAAGTGAGGGGAGGGCAGGGGAGGCAAAGGGCTGCTGGCCCTATAGCTTAACGTGGCTAATTATTCCCTTTTCCACAGAGCTGGGCAGAAGGCCTCAGAAAAGCAATTGTGTTCTGCTGCTGTCTGAGAAGAGAATGAGGTGCTGCTTAGGTAGCTTGGAGAGGCTGATTTTGGCTTTCCTCACAGTGATCTGCCTAAAGAGGATAGAGCCTTTGCCATCTAAATACAGTGGAAGGAAGAAAGAAAGAAAAAGACACAAGACTCAGAAGTCCCAGAACTATCCCTATGTTGGTCCTATTTGCTCGTGATACAGGATCAGCACAGACCTAGCAATGTACTGCAGGTGAATCGACATGGCAAATGGGAAATGGGACCTGAATGAGATCTGGAGGATTAGACTAAAGCAAGGAAACTCGAGGGGAATTGTAATAGACGCTACCGAGGATGATAAGAAGAGGAATTTGGTAGCAGCAGAGTCAATTGTGTGCCTGGAGAATAGCCATCCTTTTGTAAGGATGGAGCTAACAGAACAGCGATTATGACTGTGCCTGAAGCAAACGTTCATGGTATTACTGAGATGTTTGACAATTTAGTCAGGGGAGCTCCAGATGAAAGGAAAACTTATTAGTACTGTGTGTGCTGCAGAAAAAAAAAAAAGGGAATGAACAGTATCTAATATTTGTATCAAATCTTTCATCCTGAAGGATCCCAAAGCACTCTACAAACCACGTATGGAAGTGACTTCTGCCTCTGCTGAATATGGATGATGGGGTTAAACACGCCAACTCTTTTAATATCAGTAGTGCAACACAACAGCTTAGGGAAAAAGAGAGAGATAGGCACAAATCAAAATGAAAAATAATTATTTTCCAGGCAAAGATGTGGAAGAATAGACCAAAAATGTGCAGTATTTTCAGAAGTCTTCATTATATAAATGAAAAATTACTGTAATCAGGATCCATGATTTACTGCCTCTGGGTGCTGCATATCCAGCACCAAATAATGTTCTTGCTCCATAGATTTCCTAGCAGAGGCACTACATATGAGACTAAAATCCAGGTAGATAAGTGATCTTGAGTTTAGCCCCTTGTTCTCCTACCAAACTAAATCACTTAAATTCCTTCAAATTTTATTGACAGGATGTATACATCTATTTACCGCTACTAAGGATGCTATTCCATTTGGATGTAAGTTTTTAAACACATGTATTTTCAGGAAGGGGAAAACAACAAAAAAATGTCTGCTTTCTTCCTAATAAGGAGGAGGGCAGTTCATGAGATTTGATCCATCAGTTTCACATTGCATTTTTCCTATTTGGTTACTTAAAGAACATGGGCATCCAACCACATGTTAGATTTAAGCTAACAGCAGCTACAGATGTGCAGCTACTGTGGCCTCACATGCTAATAATAATTCATTTTTTAAACAGCCTTGCAAAACTAGAGCATATTTTACAAGCTCAGGAATTAAATTTTCCCTTCTCGTTTTATCATAATGATATATGAGAATATTTAGCAGGGTTTTATTTGCTGTGGGAAAGGGAAGCAGCATTTTCTAGGTCATTTTAAGAATATCTTTAGCCAGTGAGGAATCATGGGTAAAAAAGGCATAGTTGATGTTAATCATAATCCATATGTAGGTGTCTCTATGAAAAAAGTGCGTGACAGCTGATAAACGCAACAGCTTTTATCTACATCCCATTAAATGCCTAAACTTCAATAAAGGACCAAGCCAATCTTGTTTTCTACATCCCATGGTGAGATCCAAATTAACACAAGGTTTGCAGAGGCAAAGCTCCCTGGCCCAAGCGTACAAGGTATTTAGAGTTGTGTGAAATGCCATTTTATACAAAAGAGGCATAAAACCCTCATACTAATTAAGATGAAAAAAACCCCCAGTTTTATATATTAATTGCAATGATTAAAGACAGTGCTTGAAACAGTTTAAACATTTTGTAAGGTGAGCATGGTTTTTTTCTGCCTGTAGATGGTGCAGTAGGGCAGCAAAGTTCAGTTTTTCCAAAAATTAAATTGGATTTGAAAGCTATTCATTACCGCATGTTCATGGTTCAGAAGCATTTCTCCAGCTTAAAATTTGTAGTAACATTTCCACCCAACATCAAAATGTCAAGGAAAGCCCCGAAAATGAAGAAAATCCTGTTTGGTTGTATAGTGGGTGGGGTTTTTTTTAATTAATGTTGTGCTTTTAATCCATTTCATATAGCAATGGCAGTGTGCTTATTCAAACAGATTTTGGGCACCAAGCCAAAAAGTCCCACAACTGCCAGGATTAGAACAAGCAATGTCCTGACCCTTCTCCACAAGCAGGAAATGGACTTTCAGAACCATAGTCTGATTTATGCTCAAGAGACTGAGCAAATCAATAGTGTTAAGTGCAAGAGAAGTAGATACTATTTTATTTTCTATGTTAAGCACCTTGGTCCTGAGTAACACAAACTTGGGGATAAGCCTACAACAGCACTAATTCCACATGCAACAGATTCATATGAAGTAAGCAGCACATTGATCTAGGTAATACATTAAAAGTAAAGAGGCAAACAGCAATATTAGTATTTGCACTGCCTCTGTTGCATAGTGGTAAATCAGCAGCTGGTGAGAGAAACACTTATGCAAAATGTCTTCTTGCATTTGGTATTTTCCTCTATTTGCATGAGCAGGTTGAATTGACAATGGATTCTTGGGAGTTTCTGGGCTGGAATTAATGGATGAAGTTCAGGTGCAAGCTTGTTTCCCAGCTGGAGTGCAGACACTGACACAAGGAAAGGGTATGGCCAGCCCCACCTGAGTCTGGTTTGTAACATGGTGAAATTCTTATCTGCAGTATGATAGTAGGTGATTCACTAGCAAAAAAAATCATGAGCTGATATACAGGCAACACCAGAAGTTTATTTTTGCTGAGCTCTTCTCTGTCCAAATCCTTCTGCAATTGTGTGTTCTGGCTTTTGTTTACTTATTTGTAAATATAATTATTTACTGAGGCAGTTTTGCTACCTCGCTGGGATTGCTATTTGGTCTAGTATATTTTGGAAAAGTCTGGTAAATCAGCCTTTGTCCAGCCAAGACAAATTACCTTCACCCCCTCAATCTGAGATGGTGAAACCAAGTAGCCACGCTGTCTGACTACTTTAAAAGGAAAACAGTTGCAAAAACATGGGCTTAGCCTACTTCCCACAGCAGTGGTATTAATGCAAAATCAACATTTGTCTCTGATGAATTTACTCTCCAGCCTATTTCTCCCAGCAGTGCTATTAAGCAGGGATAAGTCCACTGAAGTCAGTGGCTTTTACTCTATGAAATCAGAGAGTTATTGATATGTAATTTGAACAGGACTTTGCTTCATCCTTAAATTCTTCTCACCATGCCTTTCTCTTATATAAATAAGATGTACTAATTTGACTATCAAATAGCCACCAAATAAACCATGTAATTATCAGATTTTTTAAAGGCCCTTGAGATTTGCAGAGGAAGATACTCTGCAATGATAAAGAATGTATGGAGCCACTGAATCACAAAATGACTGAGGCTGGTAGGGACCATTCAAGATCATGTAGTCCACACTCACAGAAAAAAAAGGTGGTCTGTAATGTTTAGATGGAGTTCCCTGTGTTTCAGCTAGTGACCATTTCTCTTGTTCTACCAGTGGGCACTGCTAAGGAGAGGATGGCGCCTTGTGTAAAGCTATGTAGCAGCACAGAATATGTGTTACATCCCATGACATGACTTAGTATTTCCACAGAGAGAATCTTACTGCCTTTTACAGTATGTAGAACTGTAATTCTGTACTGAACAGTAGTATCAGTTCACAATGGACAGTATACAACAGGTTTTGACCATTAAAAAAATTTTTAAAACCACTTCCATGCTAGTAAAGTCCAATAGCAAACCAACTTGGACCTAAGCATGGACCCAGCTACAAGCTCTACAATGCAATAGTCCACACTCTTTAATTAGAATCACACTCCCTTGAACAACTTAGACAGCTACCACTCCTTCAGGTAGTCTGAGTACAGTTCAGGGAACAGCATGAAACTGTTCCCAATATGCAGTTCGAGTGAGACACCTTGAAGCTCATACATGGCATCTAAATGGCTGTGTGTGAGTCACACTCTGTCTCTTGCCTTGCAGGAACAGATTGGTGTGGTCTACTTTACTTATCAGCACAGACAGACAGTAAGTATATTTCATAAGCCAAGGAAGGTCAGAGTTGCATTAATTATAGATTGCTGTGATTACTTACAATTAACATTTGAAACCTGCTGAAATCAAATGGGAATGGATACTGTCACTAAGTAAACTGTATCTTGAATGAGAAGTTGTCCTACTGACTTCATTATGGGCCTGGGATTTAGCTAATGATTGGTGACTAAGATTATTTTTCCTCCAAGACCTTTGAATTTAAATGAAAATACTTATGGCACAGAAGTTTCTTCATAACAAGGGATCTACATGCACGTAGTTGAAGTCTGCTTGGCATGCTTACGAAAGGCAGGGGTGTCAGCCCCTCTCCTCCCATTTCTGGTGGCTATCAAGGTCTGCAAAAGCCTTAATGTAGACGCTGTAATAATACTGATAGTTCAGAGAAACACCCTTATCTCTACTATGAAAGGAAATCTACTTGCATTTGCAGGGTTTGCTGAGTCATGCTTCTTGATCCATCCACTGGGAAATGCTATTCAGTGTAGACAAGGCCTGAACTCAAAAAGAATAATAAAAGGGATTTACATTTCTCATAAGAAAAACAAGGGTCTTTCCTCAAATGTACTACTTCTCCATAAGAGTGAAAGATCTTCACCACACATGTCCTGCAGCATGTTGTTCTTTCCAGATATGGGATTGTGCTGAGAAGTTGTGACACACAGTTTGTGGGAGCACTTGCCAGCTGAGCAATGATTTCACTAGTGCTCACCACACTCTTTAAACAGACACACTAATTATGTTACAGGCTGTCTGTATGGAGTTATATGAGGTTATAGTGTTTTCCTAGGAACCACAGCAAGGAAGTCAGTGTGTGCCTTCAACTATGCTAGCTGTATATCTGCTGTGACCAGAATTTCTTTTGACAAATAATGACATCATTAAGCATTCACCCTAGAGGTGTTTCAAGTGCTCATAAGTGCTCATACTTTCAGGTTGTCACTGAATGCATCTTTCAGTACCAAGGAGTTACTGATAAAGTTCCTATTTAAATAAGAAAAATACTAGGCATTGATAAAAATAAGTGGTTTTAATGCCATATACAATTAACCTGGTGCACCACAAATAGCTGGCCTCCAGCTGTACTCCAATGATCACAAGCCTTTGAGCCCAAAGTTCAGTCAGCTTTCAATCCACTTCAATGTCCTTTTAGCCAGTCCACACCTCAGCAGTTTGCCTACAAAAATGTTACTTGGAATCTGTCAAAAGCCTAAGTCAAAATAAACAAGATCCATTGCTTTTTCCTCACCCACTGAACAAGTAATTTCATCTTAGAAAGTGAGCTGAGCAGGATTTGATCATCATAAATTCATGCCAACTACCTTCAGTCTTTCTTGTCCTTCATTCATTTGAAAATGATTTACAGGATTATTTGTTCCACCAGCTTCACCAGGCATTGAAGTGAAACTGACTAGCCCAGATTCTCCTTCCTTCTTGCTCTTTTCAAAGATGGGACTCATAATTGTTTTGTCAGGACTTTTCCCTCTCCATCTGATCCTGCTCTTATGAAGGTGTCTTCACTACTCCTCATTTTCTGATGCGTCTCAGGGGCCTCAGAATCCTTAGAAAAATCTTACTACGGAACACCAAGGTGAAGATGCCAATGAGTCCATCAGCCTCTTCCATGTCCTTTGTTAACAGGTCAGATTTCTGAACTAATTTACACTATTACATACAAGAGTACAGTAATTTCATGAGTATAAGGGGCATTGGAGTATAAGGCACACTTTTTTTTTCCCCCAGCGAGCATCCGCGTGCAACAAAGTAACCAATCAATAACAATCACGCCAGCCATGCTGTCTTGGGTTACAACACAGGATGTGATCAAAGTACAGTAATTTCACACTCATAAACCGCACCTGGTTATAAGCTGCACTTCCGGGTAGCCAGGAAGACCACAGAATTTGTCCGTAAATAAGCCGCACCGGATGATAAGCTGCATGATTTTTTTTAGAAAGTGAGAATCCATGTGCAACAAAGTAACGAGTTAGTAACAGAATCGCCCGGTCGCAGGGTTTGCTATCAGATGCACAATTTACAAACAGTTTTCACAGACCAGCGCAGCCTTTAAACACAGCCCCAGGCACCCTCCCTGTGCCGTGGGCCCTGGCACTCCCGCCCCCGGCGCTGGCTGCTGTGGCTCCCTGCCTGCTCGGCAGCAACTGGGGCTCTCCCTGCTGCCCAAAAGCAGCGGCTCAGCGGGCTTGGCTTTGTGCCGAAGCTGCCCAAAAGCGGCTGCTCAGCGGGCTTGGCTTTGCGCCAAAGCCAGCAGCAGCTCCGCGGCAGCTCCCTCCCTGGCCGGCTCACACTTCCAGTTTGGCATTTCACCGGAATGTGTCCATAAATAAGCCGCACCTGGTGATTAGCTGCACTTCTGGGATCGGCTTGATTCTTCAGTGAAATATGCATGGCTTATCAGTGTGAAATTACTGTATCTATTCTATCACCATCTGTTGTGACCAGGTGGGGCAGTGATCCTTACGTCCATGGGAGATACTCTGCTAATGGGCTATCCATTGAAACCACTAGGCCATTTTTTTTTATCTTTGCACCCCCCATCCTTCCTTCAGGGAGTTATCTTCTGCTAATGGCCCACTGAGTCCCACTGTGTGACTGATAAAATTACTTCATCCCACTGGGAGTTGCTCCAGCCCAGGGGGGAGAGCCCAGCCTTTCCTATCTACATAAAAACTGAAATTCTGGTACATCAAGTCGCCCTCTTTTCCCTCGATTCCTGAGGAAAACCGGGCTTTTTTTCCATATCATCGCTGGACCTTTGGAGGCAGGCTGCACCTTTCTACAAGATCACGGCTTCAACTGAACCACATCTGTCACTGCCGGAGGACAGTAGCCACCATTTAATGGGACTGCTACCAACACCCTGACTGACGGGTATCACCCTGACAGGGTGTCAGGTTGTACTCTGACTTTGTGTCTTAGTTTGGAAGACAGATGTCTGCTAAGAAAGGCAGGAGCCTCTCTTTGAAATGGAGAATGCAAACCCCCTCTCTCCAAATTATTATAATTTTGAAATCAAGGGGCTCTCAGGCAAAGATATGGAAATTAGGAATAACAGTTCTTTACTAGGGAAATTAAAATAGAAATACAGTACTACAAAGAAACAAATTCCAAACCCTGACAAAGTCAGAGTACAACCTGACACCCCGTCAGGCACGGTGTTGGTAGCAGTTTGATTAAATAGTGGCTGCAGTCTTCTTGCAGTGACAGATGTGGTTTAGTTGAGGCAGTGATCTTGTAGAAGGTGCAGTTTCCTTCCAGAGGTCTAGTAGTGATATGGGGAAATGACGTTTTTTTCTAGAGTCCAGTAGAGAAAGGGCTACTCGGTGTCCTAGAATTTCAGTTTTTTTCTGGGTAAGAAAGGCTTGGCTCTCCCCCCTGGCTGGAGCAACTCTCAATGGGATGAAGTAATTTTATCAGTCATACAGTGAAGATTCAATAGGCCATTAGCAGAAGATGACTCCCTGGAGGAAAGATGGAGGGTGCAAAGATAAAGAACAATGCCTAACTAGTTTCAATAGATGGCCCATTAGCAGAGAATCTCCCACAGAGATAAAGATCACTGCCCCACCTAGTCACAACAGATAGTGATAGAACAGATATTTTGATCAAATCCTGTATTGTAACCCAAGACACTTTGTCAGTGTTTGGGGTTTGTTTCTTTGTAGTACTGTATTTCTATCTTAATTTTCCTGGTAAAGAACTGTTATTCCTAATTCCCATATCTTTGCCTGAGAGCTCCTTAATTTCAAAATTATAATAATTTGGAGGGAGGATGTTTACATTCTCCATTTCAAAGAGAGGCTCCTGCCTTTCTTAGGACACCTGTCCTCCAAACCAGGACTCGTGCTGAGCCCTGCCGAGCCCTGCAGCCCCGCGGCCCTGTGCAGTTCGGCTTGCAGCTTGCACTTCTGGGTTGACAAATTTCCAAACTTTGTCCATATATGAGGCACTCCAGAGTATAAGGCACACTTCCAGGTTTGGACCAAAATTTTAGTCAAAAGCCTGCGCCTTACAGGCATGAAATTTACAATTACAATAATAGGATGAAAATCACAAGGTCAACGATCTTAGCTAAAAACAGGCTTTAGATGCAGTAATAACTATTTGCATCTTTATGATCACTTTTTCCTCTTCTCAAAACTACCAAGTTTAGAAAACTTTTAGAAGACCTACAAATCATTGTATTGGCATTGATCTTTTAAGCTACAGTGGCCAAGCAGCTCTCTTCTGAGTGCATTGTTCCATCTGCTCCTAAGTATAAATACAAACAATGAAGTAGAGAAAAAAAAAGAACTCTAAAGGAAAGTAACAAATCATTTGCATATGCTAAATTTGAAATCAGTGATGGCTCATTTGCACTTGAAGACTAAACTGCATACAGCCTGGATGAACAGTTCTTTTTTCATAGCAGAGAGATAATATGGGATCTTATGGCAGGTGTATGGCAGGTATATAAAGAGAAATAACAAAGATACATAAGAGGTGATCTTCATTTCTGGCCATGATATTAATGTGATCATTGATCATGTCCCCTCCGGTATCCATAACTTCAGAAAGGAAAATGAAAAAAACATACGTAGTGATTCAGTAAGAAAACATAATTTTGATTACAGAAAATAGATCTTGCAGTAAGAAACTGGAGAATTTCAAACTTTGTAAACTCTAAAGAACACTCAAGCTGATCTGAGACACCTGACTAATCTGTTGGGGAATAACTGGATATTATCAGATACTGTGATCTGCAGGAAAATACCACTGTGAGCTCTGTGAGTGGAGACTAAAATACTGGAAATTGTAAAAAGCATCAGGCATGCATTTTCTGTGGCTTACACTTATCACTGCTAGCCCAAATCTCCTACTCTTCAAAACAGTGCTAACCTTTTGAATTCATAGCGCAATGTAGCGGCTTCTTTCTTTCTTCTCAGCATCACATGCCTGCCATGAGAGCAAATGGAAGACATGGTGTGCCAGGCACAGACAGAATAATTTGTTTTTTTCTATTTTCAATCCTCTGCTACAGACGTGCCATTTCCACAGGACCCATTCTCATCAGTATTCTTACTACTTAAGAGTAAATAATGACATATATGTCTATCTGGAAAAATATGTTTTAGTAGTTCCTTTATACTGTGGAGAAAACACCAAATAAATGGCCTATGTTATGCAAAACAAATTAATTATAAAGAGCCATTTTTCCTTAGTATCTCCATGGGAAACACCCCACAATGGCAAGGCTCTCCTTGAACATAATTTCCAAGCACTCAAATGCTCTGCCTTCTGTGTAAAGTCCTGGGCTCATGCTTGGTCATACTGGATCATCTGGGACACTCAGGCAAAGGGGTTTAAAAGAGCTCTGTGTGAAGCAGGGTGTTGACCAGACATGTGCAACTTACAGATAAAAGAGAGAGCACTACTTTCTCCTGCAACAGGTCTGAAGGGGTATCCCAGGTTTCAATTTCCAGTCACTAACAAGGCTTAGCTTAGCTTGTCTTACAAAGAAGCCCAAATCTTACAACCCACTGACTTCATAATTGAACAGACTTTAAGGCAGAAAGCTCCTATGGAAGTCATCTCACGTGCTATCTTTTAACCCTGTATTAATCCCTCTGGCAGCAAATGTAGATGGACTCAGCTCGTGTAATCCTGATGCTCTGAGTCTGTTTGTTGAACCATGGCTAGCACCACTGAAAGTGGGGGAAAGAGTCACAAATCAGGCTCCTGTATGCTGGGGGTGGGGGAAAGAAACAAAAACAACCAACCAACCAAACCCCAACAAAAATCCCCTGTTGCTTCTCGAAGTGCAGTGAAGTAGGAAATTCCTGAGGCAGCTGCAGGTGGCTGTGCTCTGACCACTCTCCTGTGACCAGCCAGCTGCACATTTCCCAACGTCTCTAACGCCACAGCCACACTCTGGCTCTGCCGAGCTCCGCAGGGCAATGGGGAGCCCAGCTCGGCCTCAGCAGTACCGGATGCCGGGCAGGGAGGGGGCC
This sequence comes from Sialia sialis, assembly GCA_009812075.1. Lineage (NCBI taxonomy): Eukaryota > Metazoa > Chordata > Aves > Passeriformes > Turdidae > Sialia > Sialia sialis. Next base: position 89,067,649 of record VRYO01001463.1, on the reverse strand, counting down.
GGCTTTGGGTTCAGAGCAGAGCACCCCGGGAAGTGGGATTCCCACGGCAGCCCAGCTAGACCAAGCGGTATCTTTTTTATGCGCCTGGAGGGACAACATTTTGGGCCGTGCTGCAGCAGCCCTAACAGCGTTGGGGAACGCCGCAAATCCCCGCTCGGGGCGGTGGAAGGCAGAGGGAGAGAGGCAGGCCAAGATGTCCGTTCAGCCCCGCAGCGCCCGCCCGCGCTCCCGCACCCGGTACCAGCGGCGGCGGGGCCCGCGCGGTCACATGGAGGCGCCATTTCCTCTGCCCTTGCTTTGCCCTTAAGGCCGCCGCGGTGCCGCCGGCGTCTCGCCCCGCACGGGGCGGTTGCGGACGGGCGAGGCGTCCCCGTCTGCCCCCCACCGCACACTGCCCGGCGGAGAGGCGGGGGTGGCTGCGGCGGGGGACGGGGCAGGGGCCCGTAGGCTAAAAACAGCCGTCGCCTAATAAAGCGATGGGGCCCGGTGCCCGCGCCCTATAAATAAGCTCAGTGCGCGGCCGGCGGGCTTTGGCCGGCGCGGCTCGGCTCTGCAGGCGGGGCGGTGCAGCCAGCACAGCAGGGCCGCCACTGCTGCCGCCTCTGCCGCCAGGACAGCCCCCGCACCCCGACACCCCAGCGAGATGCCCCGGGTAGACGCAGACCTCAAACTGGACTTTAAAGATGTCCTGGTCAGACCTAAAAGGAGCAGCCTTAAAAGCAGAGCAGAGGTGGGGGCATCCAAACCTAGCATGCTTACCTCCCCTCCCTCCCCCTTTCTCAATGCTTAACTTCCTTAACCCGCCTTCCCCCCTGCTTTATTTTTATTCCCCGGTCTAGCGGAGCAATGCCCTTCGGATCGACACGTTCTTTGCGTGGCGGGGGATGCTGCTGCTCCCGGGAGGGGAGGACGGGGCCGGGGTTGCGAAGTCCGCGGCGTGTCCCCCCACAGCCCCAGCGGAGCCGGGGGCTGCCGGTGCCGCGCTGGCCTTCCTCGCTTAGCAGGCTGAAATATAAGGGGGCAGTGGGGGACTGCTGGCTCCTAACAGGTGCCTCTGCGGCGCTGAGCGGGGCCTGACCTCTGGTTTCGGAGGGGGTGGCGGCGAACCAGCAGCGCAGGTCAGAGGTGTCCGGTTACCCGCCCCGTGGCTTGGGCCGGCAGAAGCCGGTGATGCCACCTGACAGGCTGCAATGCCTTCACCCTAGGGGGTGTGGGTGGTGCTGGTGCTGAGGAACTGGCGTGCTCTTTTAAAAAAAAAGTAAAAGGGAAAAAGAAAAAACAACATTATTGTAATAAACCCGTGAAGATGCTGGGGAGCGCTTTTCAGTGCGCAAGGTGCCCGATCTGGGACCCCATCATGGGGGGTACGAAGGGAAGTCACATCAAACCCTCGCTTGGGTTTAACCCCTGTGTGACCTGCCCTGGAGTCCCCCTGGGGCTCTGTGTCCCTGCTGGCCACTGTCAGCGGGAACAGTTCTGTAGTTCTCTCTCATCAGGGATCGGGAAAGACCCCGGGAAATCAATCCCATAACGATCGATTGCATCCGCAAAAAAAGATGGCTGCCTCGGGATCGAAGGTGCCTCCTCGTTTACCCCACACAACCCCAAGGTTAACAAAGGATTTAGTTTGACTAAAGAAGGAATTACGTTGTGTTGAGGGATGAAAAGAGGATTAAGGTTTTCTCCAGGGGATATGGAGTTGTAGAGAGACTGAGTTAGAAAGGGAAAGTGAAACAGGGGGACTGTCTTTACTATGGACCAATGGCCAGGGATTTTGAGGGCAACAACTGAACAAAGCTTCTTTGCCATCAGAAGGTGTGAGAGGCCCTCTCAGTAGAAAGTTGATCTCTGGCAAGTGATTTTTTTAGTTTGTGATGAACAGTTTCTCAGCCGAGTAACTCCCATTGTGTGCAGTTACTGCGTATAAAGCCTGTGGGCACTTTGAAGCCATTTGCTTGGGGACCTATGGATCCCTCCTTAGAATTCACTGTGCTGGCCTGGCAAACAGGTGGAGCTGTGCTCCACCGAGTGAGTGGCAGGCACATGGCTCCTTCAAGTGCAGCGTTCTGTATATTTAGCAGGGTGCAGGCTGTGGAGAGAAGGGCTGCTGGGAAGGAAAAACGATAGGAAGAACATGAGCTGATATGGCAGGGTTGTAACGGGTGTCTATGATGAACTGTTAGATCATTGCAGATGAGAAAAAGTGCGTGTCATGAGGGGGTTAGTGAAAACCGATGAAGGTTAAGAAATTGGACACCATCACTGAGGCTGTGGCAACAGGGATAAACAGTCTGCGAGAGCCAGATCTGAAATGGACAGCCCCAGTCTGCTTCAAAACAAGAATATAAATAAATAGTTCTGGCAGAGGAACAGAGGCAGCATACTACAGTGCCTGTTACCCAGCAAGCTGCTGCTTTGAAGCTTATATCAGGAAGCGTCTGCTTCTCTGGTGTGAATGCCTCGTTTTGCGCAAGGATGGCTTTTTATGCAGTGACTAGAGTTAAGTCAGCTTCATAGAGAGACTGTTTGGGATGTTTGCGGATCTTGTAGGTTTACTGTGTTGGTACTCGTTTCTGATTCCTTGCACTGTCTTCATTTGCCATGGTTGCTTTCTCCTTTTTAAAAGATACCAGAAAATGTGATGCTTGAATTCAAATATAGAAATTGCTTAGAGCAAAGATGTGAGTAGGAGCAGCGTTATCTGTCTGTGGGGTCTTGGTACTCACATAGCCTGTTCTTGCCTTGGCTGGGCTTACTCATGCACTCTGTCCATTGCAAGTTCACCAGGCAAGTGTCCTGTAGGAAGTGGTTAATTATTTTTTTTTTAAATTTAAGTCCACAAGAACAGCACATTTTGCTAAAATAGGTAGAGAGAATGGCAGCCAGCATGATCAGCAGTGTTGACTGATTTCCACATGAGGAAAAACCTGAACACATGAGGATAATTCAGCATGGAGAAGAAGCAGCTGTGGAGGATATACTGAAATCCATAAAGTGAGGAGTGGAATGGAAAAGGTGAAACTGGGTAGTGGCTGCTGATTGTCTCTCATAAAACAAGGAAAAGCACTTAATGTATTTACCAGGCAAAGGTCATAGTTTTTATGCAACATATTTTTTTGTCTTATTCCTATGGGATATTGGAGATACATAAAGGTGTGAAGGACTAAAAATTACAAGGCAAGTTCTTGCCTTGTGTCTGTTTTTCAGTATTTTGATGTCTTTTCTGAAACGTAGCTGTTTTCCTTTCTGAAGTTCCTTTGAAAAACATGTTTTTCATTTGAAAGAGATGTTTTTCCTTTGTAAAACTGTAGGGCAGTGGGTCTGGTGCTGGTATATGTGTGGAATTGATTGTGGGATACTCTTGTCTCCCCCCTCCCCTTGGGTTCTAGTTAATACATTGCATAAAGAGGAAGTAAAGTAAATTAAATTTTCATACTTGTTTCATACCTATATTCTTCATACTATTTTCTAATGTTAGCTGCAGCTAAAATTCCTGTAAGAATGGTTTGTCATCCATGGTGGCTGGAGAATTAGAGCTCTCATAGTAAATGGGCGAAGGGAGAATCTCCATTAAGATTTATCTTAGCTTGTAAACTAAAGTGATCCTTCATTTACAGCTTAGATGAGAACCTGATTCACAGTTTATCACTAAGGCACCACGTTCTTTCTCTTATACAAATCAGTAATAAATTCCTTACAATATTAATCAGAATCTAGCCTGCAATTTAGAAATGCTCAAAATGTGTTTTAATTGAATATTAAAAAAATCCTGTATTTTTTCTGTTGCTTTCTTTCTCGTGATGGATTTCAGTTTATTTCAGGTCTCCAAATGTTGCTGGGATAAAGTTGCAGTGAGGATTAGTGAGAACAGAAAGAGCCTTCATTATTGCTAGAGACTAAACTAATATCTTAGAGCTGTGCATTTTTTTTCCCTTTTGAGAGTTTTTCCTCTAGGTAGGAAGATCCTAGGTAGGCCAGTGGGAACTGATCTAATTTGATATACCTCTTGCAGATGTAAGGAAAAATGCCTGATGTTACCGTGATCATTTGAAGGTGCTGAAGAAGAAATAACTTTGAAGGTGAAGGTGGATACAGTTTTAAGACATTAACTTAGAAAGTAGCAGCTTCTTGGTTTAGCGAGCCAAGGTATGATTGCTCATACTGCATGGCAAGAGTGCTAGTAACCATGAACAAAAGAGCATACTTTGTCCCAGTCTTTAAGGTAATTGACAGTATAACAAAGTCTTCTGTGCCTTGGAGACAGAGGGTGGAGTTAGGACTTCAATTTGAGATTCTCAGGCAGCCATACAAACAGCTGAGGTTACTTCTGTGTACAATAACCCAGAGCCCTCATTGTCCTTTCTTTCCAAGCCTTTCTGGCTTGTTCCTTCTCTTTTTAAAATTTTATTTTGATTCTTTTTCTTAAGTAAGGGCTTTATTTAATGCAGAAAACATTCTTTTGATTTTTTTTTTTCTTATTTGGAAGGCAGAAGTTGTTAAAAAAATATAGCAGTGGAACAAAAGGAACAGGAAATGTGAAGAAAATCAAGAAGCTGTGTCTAAATGTGCTGTATCTGAAATCTGTGGCAAAACTGGTATAAGATTACAATCAGTTACTTAAAAGAATGTGTGTCTGTTCACTGCAGGTCGACCTCAAGCGCACCTTCACCTTCCGTAACTCCAAGCAGACATACACAGGAATTCCCATTATAGTAGCAAACATGGACACTGTGGGGACATTTGAAATGGCCGTGGTTATGGCAAAAGTAAGTCTTAACTCTTATTTCTGCAACAGTTGGGAAGCTGCTGGGTGACGGTGCGCAGCCTTTTGATTTTTTGGCTAAGTTTGTTGGTGAACAGTGGAATATGAGTTTAAAACTCCAGAGTAAGAAAAAGCAGGTGTGCTTTTACAACACAGTTACCACAAACAGGGCTCCTGAATCAAGAAAGTTTCAGTGGAGATCTTCCATACTGGGAAGCTTCTATCTTGGGTGTAGCTCAACTTCTGATGGAGCTTGTCGAGCTTAGTTTTTGAGGTCCCTTTGTGCTCCCTGCCAGAAGAAAAAATATTAGCTGATAAGTTTTGAAATGTAGACTATGGGATATAGCTGCAGCACTTTCTAAGTTAATGAGCCTCTGTCGCATTCAAAATACTGACAGTAGCTTAATGAAACATGTCTTAAACCTGGTCCTGAAACTTGGCTAAGTATGCCAAGTTGCTTTTGAAGAGCTGTTTATACTTACCTGGTCTATTATTCATTGTTAGTCTTTTTTTCCAAGCGGGATGAACCTATATTTGAAAAGGGATTTTGTAATGGCTTATTTTGCAGCTGAGGGAAAAATTACTAACTTGGACATTAATATCAGTTCTCTTGGGTTTTTGCTAGCATGCAATGTTCACTGCAATTCACAAGCATTATTCTCTGGAAGAATGGAAACTGTTTGCTGCCAATCACCCAGAATGCCTTGAGGTACATTTTTCTACTGTAAATTATTGTGGTTTATTGCTTTGTTCTGAACTCACATACACTGGAGTCTCTTGGGAATACTGTTGTCAAGTGAGGTTTTGGGGAATGAAGATATTTGCTGTTCTTAAATTCATCAAGGGAAGTGGCTTGTCCTGATTTAAAAGAAGAACTATATGAGTCAATTATGGAAGTGCTTGTATTAAGATGCCAAAAAGCAAAGTTTATATATGCCTGGAATGGAAACAGAGAAGTATCCTGAAGTAAGAAGGAGGGAATACTTGGCAGTAGGTATGAATGCTGTCCATCTGTTGCTGTTGGGAGCCATGGTAGTGCACTAATGTGAATAATTTTGAGTGACCCAGCCACAGGCTGCCCTGCACACCCTTGTGCCGGGCAGTCTTTGCCATCAGATGTGCAAGTGGATCTGGAGTCTGGAGGGGCCGAGGCAGGGATGAGCACTGAAAGCTGTCAGAACTTCTATGTCTTCCACTTACTTCCCTTCTTGCACCAGAGATCATTCCTGGCTATGCTATCCCACTTGTTCACAGGGTCCTTGCCTGAGCCATTATATTTAGTAAGTTTAAACATTGACTTAAGTGGTGACTCTCTCACATTCAGACTACTTTTCTTCTGGCAGGCCCCTGTACCAGGAGAGGTGCTGTAAGTGTGCCTGGCCATCTCCCCTTCCTGCTCAAAGTTCATTGCAGTTTTTTCTCTTCTTAGTATAGAAGAGAATACCAAACAGCTGCATTGTATCTTTACCTGTGGCATGTTTTAGAATTATAAAGGCTGTTGTTTACAGAGTTGTCTGAAAGTGAGCACTTCGGCCAATGAGGATTATTTGTATGCCAGCATAGGGTAGAAAGTGGTCCCAGGAATGTCCTGTGTCTGAGCACTTCCAAACTTATTTGTGGTACATAATAACTGGAATAGGATCTCCTATTCCGATAGTGATTAAATACTGACTTGCACTGTGACCTTGGATTTCTGCAGAGGGTTTTGTAGGCCAACAGCTGTGGAAAGTATTTTTCTTTTGGAAAGAACTCATTGAAAGACAAAGGAAGAAAAAATTTGCTTGTTTTCAGAAGAAGACATTTGCTTGTTTTCAATGGTAGCTGACCCTGCTTGAGAAAGGGGATTGGTCTACAAAATCTCCAGAGGACCCTTCCAAACAAAATTATTCTGTGATTCTGTACATAACAGGAATGCTTTGTGAACTTAAAGACCCAGATTTTACTGTCTGACAGTGCCCCAAATTTTGCCTAACTTCCTGGGAATATACCAAGTTAGGGCTTCATCTGTGTTCATGTTAATATGAGTATGGCTGAACCTTGATTGATCGCAGATGATTATATATGCCTATGACAATCCACCTGTGAATGAATGCTGGAATGCTAATTTCCCTCTCTTTTATATAATTTAAACAAGACAGAAATAGCCCACTGATTTTCCCAGGATGGTATTTATTTCATATTACATAGTGCGATTTTTCACTAGTTATCAGCATAAGTTCTGCCAAGACTATGCAGGAAAATACATATAAATTGTGTTTGTTTATTTCAGTTTTTGCAACCTACTACTCTGTTTTATTATCTCTATTTTTTTTAGCATGTAGCAGCAAGCTCAGGTAGTGGACAAAATGATTTGAAAAAGTTAACAAGTATTCTGGAGGCCATTCCAGCTATCAAATACATCTGCCTGGATGTGGCAAATGGCTATTCAGAGTATTTTGTGGAGTTTGTGAAGTCTGTCCGTGCCCTGTACCCACATCACACCATTATGGTAAGTATGCAAAAAGGATGGAGGATGTGTGTGTGTGAATTCTGTCCAGGAACAAGACCCAGAGTTTGACTGCTGGGCATCAGAAGCTAGAGAAGGAAGGGAAGTAAGGAAGGATGTTTAATAACAGTTTGTTGTTGTCTGTCTTCCATTGCTGATGATTTGTGTGGGAATGTTTAGCATGTGCTCTGATACAGCTGTCTGATGAAGTTGGCATGGAGGACTGGGTGGATGCAGTTCTTTTCCTACTCATGTCCTCCTTCCCACACTGGTGAGACTGCTAATCACAAAGTGTATATGTTTATTTTGGTGATTGCAAGCAGAGGTTTGCTATGGAAATGTGCCAGCATTTTTGGCCAGTTGGAGCCAATGACTTTCAGATCACTATGAAGACAACTCAATGCAGACTGATCCTTGCCCATGATAAGAATGAGAGGGATGTTGGGCAGTTGCAAACAGTATTATCAGGGAGAAAAATGGTCAGTGTTTTTCATAGTGCTTTCTGTGATGTTACTATCCTGTCTCAGAGTACTAATTCCATGCTTCCTTGAGCCCTTCTGCACTAATAATAGGGTCTTTGCATGGACATGAAACTCCATGCAGCACAGTGCTACTGCTGCTTTCCCAGGGCTCTTGAAAAAAGGTGTTGCAATTGTTTCCATGAGAATAGCAGAAATCCACAAACAAGATCTGTATTGAGAGTACCAGCCTTTCTTCATGTCAGTGCAGCAAAAAAATCATGTGTTCAGCAACGCTTGCCTGCTTTCCCATGCTAGAGATAAAGCTTCATGCATGTAAAGTAAATGTGACATCAGAATGTTCTTAAACGTGCATTCTCCCTTGGTTCAATAAAGAATAACATGCTTAAGCAGCTCATAGGAGGATGCATTCCTTTCTCCCATGTTGGAGGAAGGCAGTGTTCTTGCTTCTCAATGATGGAAAATTGAAGTGAGCTGGAATGCTTCTTGAATTCTGGGTTATCATAGGCTAATGAATAGGCATTCTTCAACAGCTTCCAGGAGATGTGGGAACCATTTTGGTATGGCCATATTTCTCATGTCTTTGAAGAGAGATTTTGGAACTATGAAATAATAAATGTGGGCCTTTTGAGCTTTCTGCTTCATATTCACTGCAGTGGTGGATGAAGCTGTTTCCTTGCTTTGGATCTGAATATTGTCCCTGGTGACATGAATACTCCAGTGTCTTTGTCTTTGAAGAGTTGTGGGAGGAAGCTTAAATCATATAGTTAAACCCAAAGACCATCTCTGTCAGGAGTGGAAAGAAAATTGTGTGTCATGCCCTCCTCCACATCCCCACAGTTTGCTGACTGAGGAGGGAACTCAACCGAGATGAATCTCCCAGAAGGCAGAGAAGGTCAATGTCAAAGTCAGGTATCAGCCCCAGATTTTAGTCCAGGGTTCTTAGTCCAGTCTCATACACCTTCCACATCTGTTCAGCTGCCTTCCTAGTGTCTCTGCTTTACTATGCTTTACTGGGTATGTTTATTGTTACTTTAGGTTTCATTGTCCTGACAGCACCACCTGCTTGAGCACATTTACAGCTCTGACCTGTTCAGTTGCCTTCTCTGATTGTAGTTCCTTTCTTTGAATGTGGCTTAATATGGCTTATGTTTTACATAACTGCTCATCAATGATTTCCACTCCTAAAAGCATGCTAACAAAGTTGGGGTGTTCAAAAATCTTCAGTTTTACAAATCCTCCAGAGTCTGTTCAGTCCCTGAAGGTCTCTGATTCAGCTAGACACCCTCCTCTGCCCTGCTTCCAAGTGAACTCATGTTCTGTGCCAAAATGGCCTTTTGAAACTGTTTCTGGCTGAAATGCAGGTGCTGATCTAGGCTCCCTTTAATGGAATCTGAAAGACATGTCCTGCTGCTTCCTGTTCCAACTGTTTTGATGTGTCTGTGCTATGCCTGCAGTATGTTCTCTGCTGTTGGGGCTTTCAAACAAAAGAATTAAATGGGAGGTATAAAAATAAAGAAGCTTTCTCATAGCTGAAAGTAATCTCCAGAACCTTGCAGGCTGTCTTGTTTGCTTTCCTCAGCATGACTATTCATTCCACAGTCAGCTGAAGTGCAATACATAACAGTAACCCAACCCTGGATCTCAGGGAATGTGTGTTCCCAGGGGCCATGTAATGGGTTCAGCTGTGAGGTTGAAAGGGGATGTGGTTAATATAGTACTCTCTGTGGCCAATACTCCCCTGCGGACGAAGAATGTGTCTTGTGTAACAACCTTTCAAATGCATGTTTCTGTCTTTTTAAATACTTACTTTTATAATCACATTCCCTTATTTTCTTCTGCCTGGTTCCGACACAGGGTTTTTTCACTACTGCATGTATTAATTTACAAAGAAGATCAGTTTCCCCATGGAACACAAAGGGTAGGGAAGACAAACAGGGGCACAAAGGTACAACATGACTTGTCTTAAATCACTCATCAGGTTGGGAATAAGGGAAGGAGTATTTAAATCTTCTGATTGTCTCCTAAGTGCCTCCCAGAACCAGGAAGACCCTGAGAAGGATCACCCATTGGAGTGTTTTGCTGTTGTGCAATGTTATGTGCATCAATTGTGCTTGCTTGCTCAGGTCTAAAGAAAACCTTTAGTCAGCATTTATGATGGAGGATCAGAGCCTTTCTATTACAGGTTGCACAGTCCTTATTTATTAGTTTAACTGTAGACTTTAGAGTTATTCCATCACCCTGAAAGTCTTTACAAGCTAAGTTACCTTTGCCAGCAAGGTTTGACAAGGTTTTATGCTGATTTTTTTTTTTTCATGATATTCCTCTGTTCATTATAGAAGGGTAGTCCTGAGGAGAGCAGGAAATGCGGCAAGAGAGACTGAGACAGGAGCACACTTGGAGATGCAGTAGCACGCATAAGATGTGGGCCAGAGAAGGAGAAAAGCAGAATTGCAAAGCAGAAGCAGAGTGAAACAGCAGGAGCCAGAAACTGTTGCTCCTCCTTGGAGTCAGTAGCAGAACTTTTCTGGGCCTTAGTTAAAGGCAGGATTCAAAGAAAGCCATGCAGGCTACTCCCAGTTCATCCCTAGAACACACACCAGAGTAAATTCAGTTGTGGCATATCCACCAGGGCTGAGTCTCAGAACAGGGGCCAGGCAGGATCCCAGGACAAGAGAGAGTGATGCTGCTCAGCCTGTCTCAGGTGAGGCACTGTGTGCAAGCACCCACTGGGTATGGCTAGCCTTGCAAAGGGCATGTCCCTCCATCTCATGGTTAAGCACTCCTTGCTTTCGTGGGTGGGAAGTGTCCTTTGGCCGTCTTCCTGATAATGTGGAGACACAGACTGTGCTTTCCTCTACATACAAGAAGAAAGTTTGAGAACTGTTGTCATAGACACTTCTCCCCAGCTCCATCCATTGCCATTTGCCAGCAGCTTTCAATCAGTGCAGCAGTGTTCCTGTCTTAGGCAGTATGAGTTGATATTTATAGCAGGCTTTCATGAGGCACAGTATCAAATGCCTGACTGAAATTCAGAGGCACTGCCCTACTGTGTTCACTAATTTTGTATCTCTCTCAGAGAAGCCGTAGTCTTTATAATCCTGTTAGGTAAAATCTTGATCTCATTAAAGTCAGTAGGGAAACTGCCTTTGACTTTTCTGAGGCCAGGACTTTCCTCAGGCTTGACCCCCAGTTCAGTCATCCTGGATAATGCTGGAATGACCCAGGGTGCTGTTCATTTGAAACCTTCCTTTGGTGCTCTCTGAGGTCTGCAAAAGGTAGCTAAAAGAAGCAAGCTTCTCATTGGCAGGTTGAAGTCTGCTATGGAGAGCTCCACATCTTCCTTGAAAATTTGTTAAGGATCTGCAGATTAAGAAAGACAGAAATCAGTGATATGTGTACATGCATTCCAGGAAAAAAAGTATGCTGGAAACATAAGTGCTTTTCCCTGTTAGGATGAGCATTTTGAACCAACATATGCAGTTCCAACAGTTTCTAGCAGTAACTTAACAGTAAACGTCTGGTTAGCATTTTGAAGAGACAGTTTGACAACCCTCTATGCTCTGCTAATAAGAAGACACTGCTGTTTAAGTTAAATACGTATTTGATCCCAAATCCCATGGAACCACTGACTTGAATACTTGCTCCTTCCTATTTATGAATCTTTTGAATGTGTTGCAGTATTTCACCAAGTTGTAATGTGATGTGTGTGATGACAGGTAGTCATCTGCCTTCTAAGGTAAACTGCTTCCTTTGTGTCCTAAGTGGCACACTATCCATCACCCCACCTTGGAATGTACAGCACTTGGTATAACAAATTACCACTGAGCAGAAAGGAAGCAGCACTTAGCTGAAACACTGTACTTATTATATATCCTTTATTTCCTGATTGTTCTATTTTATTTTTTTTTAATCAATACCATGCTCTTTTGGGTGAAGTTAAGTGGTCCGGTGTCGTAGACCACAAATTGCTGCTTGAAATTATCACTGTTTTTATAAGTGCTTCAGGTGGTGGCGTGTCAGTTGTTTCAGGCTAACAAAAGGAGGAAGCAAAATTCAGTAAAAATAAATAAATGCTGAAATAGGAGTCAGAAATCGGTAAGTGGAGAACAGGCCTTGCCCAGTGTTCCCAACCCTTCTGTTGACTTCACCAGTTTGAATAAAAGCTATTCTAAGTAAGGACTTTAGAATTTGCCTCCTCCTGTGCCCCATCAGTACTGCTACAAACACTTGCTAAGTCCTGCAATATCATGATGTAAGATGTTTCCTCAACATCTTTAGATCTGAATTCAGATCTCCAGAAATTAATAGCCTGTCTTTTGTAGAAGTGCAAAACAGGTGATGTGAAAAACTGGAGGTTTATCTTGTGCCATTTTTCTAGTTAGAAATGTTCTGTAGACATGAGAGAAGCCCCAGAGATGAAATACAAACCAAACTTGGTTTGTAATTGTCTGAGAGAACTGCTAGCAAATGTTAGAGCAGGACCCCTCTCATCACCTACCTAAGGTCTATAGAGGTTCCTGCTGACAGAAGGTGAAACAGTGTTACTCCCGTTTACAAGAAGGGTGTAAGGGAAATTAAACACAGAGGCATGGGGCATTGGTCACCTCTCTAGGAAGCCTGTTCCCGGGTTTGTCCACCCTCTGGCTTAAGAACTGATTAGTCATGTCAGTTCTGAACCTCCCTAGGGGACGAAACTTTGAGCCATTCATATGCATCCTGTCACTGTATCCCATAGTGAACTCAGCACCTCCCTCTCCACTTCGCCTCCTCGGGAAGCTGTAGTGAGCAATGAGGTCGCCCCTTGGCTACCTTCTTTCCAAGCTAGATGAACCCAGTGCCTTGGCCTCTCCCCACAGTACCTGCCTTTCAGTCACATCACCAGCTTTGCTACCTTCTTTTGGCACATTCAGAGACCTTCATGTCCTTCTTAAATTGTGGGTGCAGTTTATAGGATTGCATTCCTGTACAATGTTCCCTCAGAGTGTTGGAATGCAATTAGTACAGCTGTAGTGAGTCAGTTCAGCATGTGCTTTGTCAGCATTCGTCTTGTGCAGCCCTTTGCAGAGAGGAAAGCGTGATCTGAAAATGCACTGGCTAACAGTTTGTTTTCAGATGTAACTCAAAGCGTAGGTTTTAGCTCATAAATCTCCTTTGAATAGGATTTAAATGTCATTTGAAACCTTTGCTTTTTGAAGATTGTCTTTTCCCTGAAAATCATCTGGACAGAGGACACTCCTGGCAAGGAAATTAATCTCTAGCCTCACTCTGACTGCTGATCCATCAGATCTACAATTGGACACATGCAAGGACCTGTCTTGTCACACTGAGCTTGCATCAAAATGTTTCTTTAACTGAATAGAAATAGACTGACAGCTCTCAGTTTTGCAAGCCAATTACCAAGTGTGTGCTAGAAGGTTGTTTTGTAGTTTCTTTTATTAAAGATATCAGTGATTCTGTCACACTGGAGCTCTCTGCATTCACAGCATCCATGGATGAGAAAAATCTGTATCTCATGGTATGGTACTACAGGCCCCATACCCAGCCAAAGCTCTGACCGAAGAGGGCCCCTACATCAATAAACCACATGTGAAAAACCTTACTCTAGGTATAGGTAACACAGTATCAGGGGAAATTTGACAAGTTTCTGCTACAATTTGGAGCAGGTAAATGTTCCTGGAGGCATGGGAAGATCATAAGGTGACCCACCAGTGGGCCACAGGGAAATGCATTCTTGTGTGTCAGGCAAGATAGTTCCGTAGAAAAGGCAAGCATTGGGCAAAGCCTTGGTGAGAGCTCACCTCTACCACTGTGGATAGTTCTCATTTCTCAGGCTCAAGAAAGTTCTGTCTGGTACGACTTCAAGGAAGTCTGGTATGAAGGCAAGCAAAGACTAAGCAATTCATTTGGTGAGAGCCAACAGAAGTTTTCTAGAAGAAGCAAGACAAAGGCTGAGAGAGCAGCCTTCACGTTCAGCTAAGATAACAATGTAGGCAAAAGGAGGAGAAAAGCTATTGAAGTGCAAGGAAAAATATGGTAAAGCACGCAAACCAATTCAGAACTGTTTTCAAAGATGCTACCCTAAGCAGCATGCTCTCTGTATCTCTGCAAAGGTCATGCAGAGGGAACCAAACCCCTGTTTTTAACCAGTTGCATCACCAAAACCAAATGTGTGTATATGGTATGAATGCTCAGATTTATATAGTCTGTATGTACATAATAATTTTGGCACCAATGGAAAATTAGAAGAATAGCGCCTTACTTTCATTGGGAAAAATACTGAATCCACTGTTTTAAACAAGATCTGAACTTTTTTCCTGCAAAGTGAGTTGGGCAAAAGGCATGGAGGTCTCTATGCTGTTCAGGACAGATAGGTAGGGCAAGAGAGGTGGAGTAGTTCAAAGTATGTAAGAGAGAAGAACAGCCCTTTTGGTTAGGGATGATGTTGATGTGGTTGAGAGCCTCAGAGTAAGGATTAGGGAGATGGATGACAAAGCAGATCTCCTGATGGGATGCTAAAGATCAGGGTTTACTGGACTAATTGTTAAATTCATTTGGTGGGAGAGTTTACCTGTACAACTGGTTTAATTTCAGTGGCACATCCAAGGAACAGTATGGTGAACTATATTCTTCCATACTATGCATAGTTGAACTTATATAAGCTCTGGATAAAACTTTACATTATTATCTTTTGTTTTTACTGCAGCAGTCTTGAAATCTCCTATATATGTAATACTGTTTTTTCTTTCTAGGCAGGCAATGTGGTGACAGGAGAGATGGTAGAGGAACTTATTATTTCTGGAGCAGATATTATTAAAGTGGGTATTGGACCAGGTAAGTCAAATAAGGATGGCTTTTGATACCATTGGTAGAGGAGTTGTCCAAATGGAACAAGTGTATAATGCTGTTAGAATGCCAAGATCCATGCAGGTCAATAAAGTACCAGTGAGCTTGCACACAGTGTCTTTAAGAAATACACACACAGGGTACTAGTGTTTCATACTGCAGTGTTGCATATTGCACCTTCAGTCAGTGAAGATGCCTGTTATTGGAAACACTGGGCTGCCTAAGTTCCTGACATTATCACTGATAACATGTGTTGTATTTGGGAACACTTTTCCAGCCTTTTGAAAAGAGGGTGAGCCATCCGAGCTAAAGCTCAAAGGATACTGTGTTCAAGTGTCCAATTCTGTCAAGGAAAGATGGGTTTCTGAATAGCTTTGTGATTTGTGTTCTGTGAAACTGAGTTATCCTTTTCAACATCTTCAAAGATGAATAATTGGCATCAATTGTGAAATACTGAGAACTTTGTCTCTACCTGTTGCTATTGCCTGGGAGCTAAAATTTACATTAATGCACTTACATGCACTCTAACATATCACTCTAACATTTCAATGGGTAAACAAGAGGACCCTGAACTTCTTAGAGTGTTTTCCTTCCCTTCCCTAATATTGTTGTCTGGCATATATTGCCTTGTGCCTTCCTTCACATGTTCCTTCTCTTGCTATTTTCTTCTTAGACTGCTGCTAGAGTCACCATATGTGGACTAGCTTTTAAAGTGGCTAACACAAATGCCACTGACAGTATAGCTGTGTCAGCCCGTGCAGTGCAGGCAGATTGTTTACTTTGCAGTGCCTAATAGTTATAGTCCATGAATGGATAACTGGAGCAGATAAAATGATGTCATAGACATTGCAGTTGTGCCTGGGAAGATATCGAACAATAAATACTGCAAAATACATGAAGAATAAACAACAGAGATTTCATGGTGTAATTGTCATGGGCAAATTCAGATTTCAAAGAAGAATAATTAGTTTGTGGCCTCAAACATGGAAATACAAGTAAATGCTGTGTAGTCCTCCCTGGAGATCTTCCTGAAGAGATCTCTACAAGTTTACCGTGCAAACCCACAAGCAACAAAAGTTCTTTCCTCAGGTCTTGAGTCTCTTTTTCAGATAATGATCAATCCTGTGGATAAAGCATTACATACACTTTAAAGTACAAGCCCTGTGGAAACGATATTAAAACTAATTTTCTTACTATTTTGCAATAATTCTTCTGAGTGTTTTCACTTTGTCAGTTTTTTGAAGGATCTTTTGTTTTACTGGTAGCTTGAGTATACCTACATATCAACTGACTAAAGGGGTCCAGATTTCACTGCATTTGGTTTAGAATCTGTTTTGAAATTCTTGTTACCATACAGACCTCTGTATCCTAAATTATAGGACCTAGACTGGCAAAAAGCAGTCCTCATTTTGACTCCTAATTTGAGAAAAAAAATAGAGAAGGTATTCCAAAAGGTCTATAGCCATGTTGCTATGTTGAACTATAATTAAATTGACATATATGTGTGTGTATACATATATAATTTATATTATATATTGTTAGTTTATAATTTTATATTATGAAATATAATTTATTGGTTTATATATATATATCTATATATCTTTATTTTTATCTATACATACATGCACATGGATTTGACCAGAGAATTACTTCTTTAAACATGCAGAAAAGAGATAGAAATATTTATTAGAAGAAATATTCAGGTAATAAATGCTACTGCTGAGTCTCATGGGTTGTGGTTCTGGTCCTTTCGACCCTTCCCTTTAGGCACTTCAGTCAGATTAGCTTTCTTGTGATGCAGTAATTCCCTCACTGAGAAGCATTACTGATGATAACTAAACTGGGACTGGCCCTGGAGAAGAAAAGGGGGACATTAGTCTTCTTAGCCACAGCTCCTATGACGTGGTATGAAGCATTTCAGAACTGAAGTTCCTATGCACTTCTTTTATCTGTGAGAAGCCAGCATTGGCAATAGAGACTTCTTGAGAGAAAATTAATGGTGATAAAACCACATTTTTTCCATATCATTTCTGTCATCCTAATGGGATGTGTTTATTCCTCTCATTCTCTTGTCCAGGTTCTGTGTGTACCACTCGGATTAAGACAGGGGTTGGCTATCCACAGCTAAGTGCTGTTATTGAGTGTGCAGACTCAGCACATGGCTTGAAAGGACATATCATCTCTGTAAGTAACTATCATCCCCTCTGACTCCCACTGTGCAAATCATTGTGGAACAGGAGAATCAAATATGCATGTTAAAGCCTGTCCTTCTGTCATCCCCAGTTGATTCCTGTCTTAGCTCCTGGGACAGGCAGTGGAGATCCAGAGGTAAAGAAGCCAAGTCTCTAACACTAAAAAGATATGGGCACCTCACTCCCGTTTATGCCTTTTGAAATCTGCATCTTGCTCCCCAAATGGAGTAAGCTGTTATGTAAACAGGATAGGAAGCTTGAGAGAGTAATTCCTATGAAAGGCTTCTGAAAAAGGGGTGGAATGTAAACATGACTTTCCTCAGAGTGTGACTGAGGAGCAGGCATGCAGTAGAGGGGAGTTCAGGGTGAAATGATGCAAGCCCATCTGTGCCCTTGGATTGATTCACATAGCATCCTCACAAAGCTCTCTGTGCAGGGACACAAATGTTTGAGGTGGCTCTTTTGAGCTCAGCTGGCACGTGGGCCACTTATGTTCTCACTAAACTCTGGGGAAACAAGAAGCCTGTGGAAGAAAAGAACATCTGTCTGTATTGCCTGCTAATGGCAGTTTCCACTCTTGTCAGCAAGACCAGTTACACCTCACAGAGAGAAAGTAAATTGGTAAGCGTAGCCCAGACTGAGCTAGGGCGCAGGTTGCAGCGTCCAAAGGTCCTGTGTGCTTGGGCACACACAGGCAGTCAGCATGTCCTGGCTGTGTCAGGCTGGCACAGGCTCTGCAAGCTGCCTGTGAGGCACAGGCACCTGTGTGCTGTGCTCACAGCCAGCAGCCTCCTGCTGCCACACTAGGAGAGACCACACACGATTTTAGATCTACTGCCAAGTGAAATCACTGGAAGGCCCTGGTTTCTGCAACCCAGTTGGGACTGGTATCCATGTGAGAAAGGAGAAGTGTTGTGTTGTGTTTTGTGTTGTTGAGGAGGGAGGTGAGAGGAAAACAAAGTGATTGGGGATAGGCAAAGGGTTTGAACGGATGTCTTGGAGTATAATAGAGCAGAAACATGTGTTACAGTCAGATCTCTCTTGCTCTTTATTGTTAATGAATAAACATGCCTCTCCATGGCTCCTCTATATGAATTTTGCAGAAAAAAAGAGAAGCAGTCTGTGATTTTTATGACTTGGGCAGTATTGCAAATGTTTCTGTTTATAATAGACAGTAGAACATGTACAATAGGACATGAAAACCTCACTTGTTACTGTGAAGGCTGGATAAGTATAGGTGTCATCCTGGTGCTCAGAGACCCATCCAAGTTTTGCAATAATCATTTTCTGCTAGCAGCCTACAGAATGCTGTTATTCTGATTTTACAAGAAAACACAGAGTGTGTATTTAGACTGTTGAAAAATTAGATTATTCTGTACTGTTTCTCCTTTCCTGCTTTGGGAATGGATCAGTTCTTGACTTGCTCAGATTTCAATGATCCCACAACTATCAGCCCCCTATGGGGGAATATAGAAGGGCAATTTGATACCTGTGTACTACCAATATCTAGTTCAAGAGATATACCTTCAGCTGCGGCTCGGGTCTCTAACTTCGCTTCAGCTCAATTCTGTTACACAATTGAGAAAAGCAAGGGTAAAGGAGCATTTGGATGGGTATTGGTGTTTTTATTAGGGAAAGAGAAGACTGGACTGCATGGTTGTTGCCAGAGCTCTGGCATGAAAATCATGGAAGAGAGGTATCCTCATGACAGAAAAACACCATATGGCAGCAATTCTAAGTATAGAATTGGGTCTGGTGGCAACAAGTATACATGGCATCCCTCAAAATGTCTCACTGCTGTCTTTCTGGGGATTGAAGAAGGGACAACACCCTACCTGAGAAATCTCTACAGGCAGATTATTACCACAGCTATCTATGTCAATTTGCCAGGAGAAAATGTGTCCAGCAATTTTTGTTATGTTCATATGGAAGTAACTGGAAGGATGTGAAAATATTCAAACCCTACCTGCTAGCTTCATGTGGATTATAGCTAGTGGTAGCTATAGCTTCATGTAGACCATAGCTAATGATAATGGTTAGTCCCTTGGGGTACTTTCCTGTATTCTCTTCTGTCTTGTCCAGTACCTTCCTCAAATTAACTCCTCATTCTTGTTATATTGGTACAATTTCTGTATGAAGAAAAAGAAGTCTTGCTCTCAGAATGAGGAAGTGGTGGTGCTGAGCACAGTATAGGCACTGCAGAGAACACAGCATGACTGAGCCCTGATCTTCAGGAGCTCTGCTAGGATGGGAGCACAAACTGGGATTTTAAACATTCCTGTTACTGAAGTTATCATGTACGATTTTTGGAACTGATGCGTTGACAAGGAAGGTGACAATTTTCAGGCAAACATGATAGTCCAAGTGGACACCTGGTGTCTGTCTGGTCATTTACACAGAAAAGTAGGAGGTAAAATTGCACCAGTTACTTTTTTCATGCTAAATTATCTGTAAGACTCAAAGCTCACCTCAGAAATGAATCTTTCATGACTCACTGAAAGCAGAGAGGAAACCCTCCCTGAGATACAGACATGGTTTCTGTCCTGTGCTGTTTGTCTGGGAGCCAGTAGTCTCAGTTTTCATTCTTGCTAATCCATTGGCCTTGAGAAAGTGCTGCAGTGAGTTACAGTGGAGGGGGCCTGCTGGAGATGTTTCGTGTAGGTCAGAGAACTCTGCTGGACAGAGAGGCAGTGACGTATTCTAGTAAGCCAGCAATGTGGGGAATGGAAATCAGCCCTGCATGTGTCCTCTCTCATGTGGCTATCATTTGACAGAGAACCCTACTTCCCTTTCTCCCTGCCTGGGTGACAGGTTACCAGCATTCAGTGAAAAGAATGACTAAGGGCTTCTTCATCCAGCTACTGCCATACTGTCCCTTTTTCCACACAGAAATATACCCGGTATACGTAGTTCAGAAGAAAGCACCGTATGTATTGTTTTTACTGCTGTATATGCCACATACAGTAATTTCACAATTATAAGC
>VRYO01001463.1:88901558-89046902 GCA_009812075.1 Sialia sialis | reverse complement strand
GCTTATAATTGTGAAATTACTGTACTTTATGTATCATCTGCATAATAGCTATCTGTCTGCTGATACTGTTTATGCAGTTCATTATAAAGGTTCTTGAAATATAAATCACAGTTATAAACTCATTATAAATTGCATATAATACTAAATGTTCAACCAGTGTATACTGGTTTTCCATGCTGTATCTTTTTTTCCTTGGGCTAAATTTTATTGCTATAAAATTGCTTATCTATCTGGAGAACAGGACTGGGGACAAAAACATTACTTCAGCCCCATTAAAGTAATTCTGTTGACTGGAAAGCTGCTTTCCCCCATCCTTCTTCCTAGCACCCACTTGGCTCAGAATCATGCTGTCTGCAGGTTCCATGACCATAACCCTTTCCAATAGTCTTACTTTGGTATTATTCCAGTTCTCCTGAATTGAGAGGCATATTTTTACAGATAAATTTCCCCAGGGTTCTGAGGTAGAGGCTGAGCCTGCAGCAAGCTCCATAACTGAAGCCCAGCCATCTACAAGTAATTTTGAACCCAGACCCAGGGCCCTGTGGGGACAAGCTGAATTTCAAGGGTAAGCTTCCAAGGCAATGCAGCAGCAGAATGCTCTTACTTTGTAAACAGTGCCTGCTTTTTCACATGGAAGTAAGTTCTTTACTGCATATAGCTTTATTACATAGCCTCTTCTGACATAACTGCTTAGTATGTTCCCTTTTTGTTTTCCTTTCCATGAATCACTAAATTTACCTGCTCATCTGAAGTAACAGGAAACATCTACAGATAATGAAGGGCTGTGAATCAATACTGTCAGTTCCTTTTATCTTAAATGGCAACCTGTGAGGTTTGGGCAAGTGTCTTAAGCTGCTCAGCATTTTGTAATTTAGTAACAATCAAAGTGGTATTTTTTGAAGCCAGTGATTAATGGTTACACATTAAGGCCCCTCATCCTCATAGTACCTCTGAAAGCATAAAACCTTAATCACTGCCACTACTGGGGTAGTTATAAAAGTCAGATACTGAGCCACCTGAAAACAACTGACTGCAACCCACCTACCAGAGAACATTCAAAGCTACTGTCTCTTAGATAGTAAGAGTCCTAAAACTGTTTATTTGAAGATTATTAGACCCTTCTTTCTATCCTGGCTCTTCCTCCCCTGACACATGCACACACACTCACACCCTCCTCCAGGCTATGACAGACTTGTTAAAGGGAAAGAATTGCATAAGCAGTGCCCATAAAAGAAGAGAGAGATTCAGCTGTCAGCCCACCACTCGTTCCTGGAGCTCACAGCAAGGGTGTCTAAGCTCAGCAAAAGGCATGATGTGCTAGAGGTTATCAGCAAATGGAATAAAAGCCTTTAATGTTCTACCAGGCACTGTTTGCAGTGGAGTGCCCTTTGAAAAGCCACTCACTTTTGGATCCACCTGCTCAGTTTGTGTCTGAATCCTCTTCTGGGCACACAGAGTTTCTAGCCCACAGCCCTGCTTCTAGCTGCCCATCAAAGCCAGCTCTAATGCGGCTGATGGTGGGGGTGTCTGGCTGTGCTCAACCACAGGTCATGCACAGCCACGCATTTCTGCCAACAGGGAGGTGAAGCAGCATGAGGTAACTGGCCAGTCTGAGGATAGCTTCAAAAGCAGGAAAGATGTTGGCAGCCTGCAATGGATCCAGATCATCAAAGGAATGGGAAGCTCTCCTGGTACAATGACTGTGTAGACTAAAGGATGTTTCATCTGGTGCTCAAACCTTTACAAATCCTAAAGAACCATAGCACATGATGAGCTCTGCTGGGTGCCATTCCTTTTTTACAGCTCTATCACACATACATAACCTCCCTCCCCTCAACTGAACCCCCTTCATCAGCCACTGCATTGCACTGAAACTGAAATGTGTAGGTCTAAAATGCTAAAAGTCTAGAGTGCTATTGTTTCTTTACCAAGCCCATAGCAAACAGTAAGGAGTAGGATGAGAGGCTCATTTTCACTCACTAAAGATTGTATTAACCAGGTTTGTTAGAGATTATCAGATAAAAATCCAACATAACTGATGGTATATTCCCTTTCCCCTTCCACTGTGACCTTTTAATGTATTGCAAACTGCTGAGAAAGTTATTTTAAATGTCTTCAGTGGTTTAAGGTAGAGGCTTGGGATACCTCTGCATCATACAACCTTTCATTAAAATGGCAGGGGATGATTCAGATCATCAGAGGAGGTTTTGTTTTCTGGTTTCTGGAATTTGGAAACTTGTAGTCAGGAATTTGCATTGCTGCTGTTACCAGTAGTATTATCAGTAGATTGTTAAGTAGAGTAGATGAGCCTCAAGGAGGTAAGCAGTGGAAAGGATTATCTAGATTCTCTGAAAATGTAGCCAAGATGATACATCCCAAGTACACGATCAGCTCTCTTGACACGCTGTTCCTGAGAGAAGACCACAGTGCTGCAAGTCACAGAGCTCCAGTGTTTGCTGAGTCCCTGAGTGACCTCACTGCCACTCATTTTTTTGTAATCTTTTCTTTGTACAGGACGGAGGATGCAACTGCCCAGGAGATGTCGCCAAAGCATTTGGTAAGGACAGTGTGTCGTGACACCCCCACGTGCCTCCAGCACCCCTGGCAGCAGGGATGCAGGAATCGGTGTGAACGAATGTGTAATCAATTAGCAGAAGGTTGCGGTGTCCCTGCAGCTGACTCCAATGAAATTTATGCACCAGGCATGAATTTGCTCTTTGGAACAGTCCAAATTCTGCAGTGCAAAATATACAGTGGTCAAAGTGCTATCTAGAAATTA
Source organism: Sialia sialis (assembly GCA_009812075.1). Classification (NCBI taxonomy): domain Eukaryota; kingdom Metazoa; phylum Chordata; class Aves; order Passeriformes; family Turdidae; genus Sialia; species Sialia sialis. The sequence goes on along the minus strand of VRYO01001463.1, from coordinate 89,044,123 downwards.
TCTGCCAGGTGTGTATGAGATACAGCTGTTGAGAGAGTAATACGAAGAAAACTGATAAGAGTTTTGTCTGAGTAGAGTTCAAAGATGCCTGTAACATTGCCAAATCTGGCTGACTTGAGCCTTTAGTGGAAGAAATGCTAGTGGAATGCATGTTGGACAGAGGAACAAAACAAAAAGGCAGGCCAGATCCCTGGAGATGTTCTTGGGATCAGCTGTCCACTTGAAGAGATGAGATATTATTTATACTGTATCCCTTAGAGCTAGGCAGATGTCTAAAACATCTAAGTTAATAATTAACAGATTTTGCTTTCATGTCAGTAAGTTCAGTTAATTGCACCAGCTCTTGCTGATAGAATAGAGGATTTAATCTGTGAATATTGTCTGTTGGGCATGAAAGTTGTGTTGGTATGGGGGGGTCAAACCCGTGATTGTCACTTAGCCATAACCTTGTTGCAGCAGCATATGGGAAGCAGGACTAAGTGCATCCTGAGATGACAAGACATTTAAAGGTACTCCCCCACCTCTCAAAATGCCAGACTCTTTGGAGGTGTCAAGTAGGGTAATGCCTGGAATACAGTGGGACAGCACAGTCTCTCGCTGGGATTTCAGGGTGGTATGAAAACAAGACATAGCACAACATTATACAGAATGTCTGCTTTGCAGGCAGCTTTGCAAGTATGGAAGGTAGAGACAGGCCTAAACTCATATTACAGACCTGCCAAGAAAAACTATAGGCCTGGAACTCCTGGAAAAGCTGAAACCAAAATGTGTCTTCTAAGTTTGCAGACAGCTCCTGTTTTGAGACAGGTCAGATGACAAGGAAGACTTAATTTGAGAATTCTGAGGACTGCTGTGAAGTGATTGCTACCAGCAAGGAATGTGCTTGGTCAGAGGATTTCATATAAACCTTGTGTTACCCAGTGGTGATGTGATGCAGGAAATAGATACTTCCAGTTGGGTGATTCCGACATAGCTGAAGAGCAGCTTCCACCCTCTTAGACAAGATTGTAGTAGAAAATGCCCAACCTCTCCCCTGCCCTCACTCTGACATGCTGCCTGCAGTAAGGTCTTTATTCTGCCTTTCTCTGGCTCCACAGCCCAGTAAGTTCTTACTGGTGGTGTGGTTCCTTGGGAGGTTGTGAACTGAAACTGTGACCTCACTGTATTCCCAGCTGTGTGCATAGAAACCTGGCCTGTGGAAAAGGTCTTTCTTCAACAAGAGCATTTTGAGAAGGAAGCAACTTCGCAGTGTTTCAAATGTTTTTCTTTGTAGTGTTTATTACAAGTCTGAAAGATCCTTATAGTCTCTTTGGCCTAACTGAACCTGAACCTGTTTGAAACCTGTGAAGAGATGGCTTCTGTTTATCAAGAGATGCTGGGATTTACAATGGTGCATGTCTGAGGGCTGGCAAAGAATTATCCCTTGGACAGAGGAGCATCAGAAAGCTGACATTTTCCAGGCAGTAGTTGTACTCCTGATAGTAACCCAGACAGATCATTGGACTGTGTGTCAGAGCTACAGAGCTGGAAATCATGGAGATGACCCTGAGGCAGTAAACTTACTGTTTCTGGTTATGTACACTTGAGGTAGACACACTTTGAACATCTGACAAGCTGGACCCAGATGTGCGTTTGTCAAAGGTATGTGGCAAAATAAGCTTTGAGATACCAGTGTTTATTGAATGCTGCTGAAGTGATCGGCTACCTGAGCCTTGTAGACTGTAGCCACCATACCCAACATTTACAAGTCAAAGCCTTGATACTGAATTGTCTGGCACAGACCTCTGTGCTTGAGTTACACGAATATATTGGATAGCAAAGACCAGGTGATAAAACACCCAGATACACAGTTCCATCTAGGGGTGAAGGCCTGGACGAAGCTTGGCAAGAGACAATGAGAGGACTTTGGTTAAAGTAATTACACTATCTCTTTCTGGGATGGGATGATTCCCTATAAAGCAGCGACAGAGCATGTATTTGAATTATGGTAAGTGTGAGGGAGTCCCAAATCTGAGGACAAGCACTGACCAATGACTAAGGGAGGAGCCAAGTTCATGTAGCAAAAGGAGTAGATTGGATTGAGTGAGAGAATTTTGAAGAACCAAGAAATAGATATTAAGAAGCTTTAAGGTGCACCTGTGACTTGGTATCAAGACTCAGAGGCAGATTGGGCATTTTGACAGAGGGGAAACAAGGTAGAAGCCTATTTAAAAATGCAAGGAACAGGGAAGCACTGAAGGTGAGGGACAGAAGTGCTGGGAGAAACATACTTTGGGAGAGACTGCTGGAGTTCTGGAACTGCAGGATGGGAACCTGATATGGATTCAGTAAACTGAAGATGCCACCACCATCTGGATGATGATCATTAGAGATGATAATGAAAAAGATGTCGGTTGACAGGAAAGAAAAGCACTGTTTTGATTGAGGAATGAGAGAAAGCATGAAAGAAATTTGTGCTGGGCTCTCAGATGGTACATACAGCTGAACCCTTGGAAACATGAGCACATTTCTCAGAATGCTCCAGGGAGACACTACTGTCTCCTTTTTTAATGATGAGAAATCAAAGCACAGAAATACTAAGTTCTATTGCCTGAGGTCACATATATTTTTGTGATACAGCCAGGAGAGAATGTGCCTTTTGAATCCTATGCCAGCATCTTTAACACATTACTGCTGTTCCTTACAGCAGTAGTGAGAAGAGATGCAGGAGCAAGGAAGGCAAAGGAAGGAAAAATCATATGGAAAAGTCAACTGGGGACATACACTAGTTCCAAATTACACCAGATCGCACTGGCTTTTTCTCCAGTTTTCAACAGCTGTGTGTGTACCTACTGCTGCAGAGGCTCACTGGCTCAGCTGGAGAACAGGTGAATGTTAATTCCAAGGCAAGCCTTGGTCCAGGCAAACTTATGCTACATCTGCCTGGAGGGCTGCCCAGCTCACAAATCCAGGCCTACTCCAGCTGAATTTGTGCAGAGCCAGTCTGGTTATCAGTGGCTTGTATAATCAGGCATACAAAAGACATCTGAGGGACTCTATCCAGATCCAGCAGAACTGTGTGAGTGCTGTGAGCTTGGGCTGGCGTCAGCACTGCTATTCTGTAATGGCTTGAAAGAGGAGGCACTGTGAAATGTGAATGAGCAAAATCAGCCTAGATACAGCATAGGCCTCAAGGGGAAAGTCAATGCACGAAAGTAGCATTGTGTAAAACCAGGATGAGTCTGGCCAGCTCTGGGTGAGCTACTGGGATGCTTGTGTGCAACATACCCCATCATGTCCTGTGTTATCTAGGGGGTTGTTGCCAGGTGTTCCCAGTCCCCCACAACCTGAAATAGTGGCATGCTGTCAATCCGCACTCGTGAACAAAAGACTGCAGATGGATGTTGCAAACATCCAGTGCTTCTGGTGGTTATACAGGAGAAACATGCAGAAGTTAAGGACCATGCTAAAAACTGCAACCTCCTGTCAGATACTAACTTATGGAAACATAATGAAGCGGACTTGAAACTTTCAGATATCTTTGCGACACTGAAGCACAGTGGAAGGTTCTGGAGAACATTGGAGAAGTATATTTAATATGGGCTTGTCATTTCTGGAGCAGCAGGGCAGCAAGCATGTGTCGTTTCAATGTTTAGACGTGCTGCATCTGCTGTAACATAGCTCCTCTCTTCTGGAAGAGCTTGATGAATTATGTTGTAGTTTGCAAAAGTTACTCAAGTTGGATGAGTTTCAATCCTGTAATTCAAACATATTTTCTTCCCTCCCAAAAATGTGCAGCCAAAAGGAAAATAATAAATAGATACTGAAGTGCACAGGAACCAAAATTCTGTGATTCTGAAGTGTAGATTTCATGTGTCTTTTGCATAATTAATTTGAAGGCTGTAAGACCCACGACCAAAAATGGCACTAGAATTGAGGATCAAGAGATACTGTCGACAAGACAGAGTCCAGAATGTTTTTTGGCAGGCTTTTGGCTTGTTTAAACGCCCTCTTTGCAGCCTTGACCTCAAATCTGTCCCTCCTTCCTCAAGTTTTCTTGCACCCATGAAGAAGATATAAACTAGGTTTCCCAGGTGGTTATTTTTTGCAAAGATGGATCAAGGTTGTGCTAGGTTACAACAGGAATTAGCCACTAGTAATTAAAAGATGAGTATTCCCTTTGTTTTTGGCAGGTTAATAGTAGTAGCAGACGTGAGTTGAACCAAGACATTAAAACTCAGCCATCTGAAACAGGAAAGCCCAGGAGAAATATGCCAGGTAGCTGACATGATAGGACACCTGAATGGGTGCCTGGCTATAAATACTGCTTGTGATGTGCTTTGCACAAACTTCATTTTTAGTATCCCTTTACCATGGACACAATGTTCCTTTCGAGCAGCCACCAGGCAAAGGGAGGTGAGGTCAGCAGAACAGCTGTGTGCTCTGCCCCCAGGCACTGCTGCCAGCTCTGCTCTTTGGCAAAGGGGTGGAGGGAGGAACTGGCACACTTCACCCTTGTCATGTGTTCTAAGATCAAAATATTCACAAATTCAGGTTTGACAGAAGCTGAACTCAGTTGGAGTCAGTGAATCGGGGGTCTCTCTCTTTGACAGGGATTTCACTTTTCAGATTTCAAGATCTGATGCTATTGTTTGGATAGTGAGAGAGATCAGAGCAAATCCTAATGCCACACTTACCTAGTCTGGATGTCCCCAGAGTTCAGATGTGTTCTTAGGAGGATGGGTGTAGGTCAAGCTCATCTGCTTTCTGTGAAGTGTGGTTTGTAGCTCAGTTCTTCTGCCAGTTCTGGGAAGAAGCTGAGCAGAGGGGAGGCCTGTTCTGACACATATATGTTGAAGCAGCAGAGAGTGTGAACAGGAAAATGCTTTGTTTTAGGGGTAGGTCACCACAGGCTCATAAAAGACTAAAAGCAAACTTTTTCAGCAAGACTAGATATGCCAAAATATCACAGGAGGAGCTGCTGGTGGAATAGTTCCAGCCCAGCTGGAAATATTGGAGATGACAGTAGAAAATTAAGAATGATTCCAAAAACCTTCTTCCTGATCTTAGTCCCAGTGGAGCCAATTTCATAGTTTACAAAGCCAGAGGAGACAGACAGACTGAACAGTCATGATTGAGTATTCAGTGTTGCTATTCACTATCTGGAACATATTTAGGACTTGTAGCTATGGGTTAGATTTTCTTTGTGGTGCATGCTGAGAACCACAGAACCCAGGAGAGGTGGTCCTTGGACTAGAATTTTTAAACAGAAACCAAATGCAGACCCATCCAGCTCTCTTTGAGTAGGAATCTGAACGACACTGAACACATACAGTTTATGGACTTGAAAAATTCATAATTTCGGTTAAAAATCTGCTTGTTTTATGTCATTGTTGGGAGGATTACATTACATTTGTGAGTCTTCTTTCCTTGAAGGTTTGTTCTCACTCACCACTTGTGGCCTAGAAAGCTCTTGAAGTAGGAACCATCCACTTCTCTGTGTAGCATTGAGCACAACAGGTCCCAGCTGTGTGTTTACAACTTCTGATTGCTGCAGTCACAGTTAACAAGGAATCATGCTCAGATACTATTATGAAATAAAAGGTTAAAACTAAATTTGAAAATAAAAGACTGTAGGGTAGAGTAAAATAATCTCTTTGTCATTGTAACAGAAAAGTTTTTTTTCCATTTAAAGTATCAGAAAAATCCAATCCTGTATCAGTTCTACAGTAAAGCTTTTATTCAAATTTGCTGTGACTGTTACAGGAGAGGACTCCATACCAAACTATTAAATGCTGGCTAGTGTTTCTGGAGACCACTGTGTTTTTGCTTTGGCTTTCACCTTCTTTTCCTTTCCCTGCTTTCTTACATGTCCCTTTGCTGACCACAGGAGCTGGTGCTGACTTTGTCATGATTGGAGGAATGTTTGCAGGCCATGACCAGAGTGCTGGAGACATTATAGAAAGGAATGGCAAGAAGATGAAACTATTCTACGGAATGAGCTCTGATACAGCCATGAAGAAGCATGCAGGAGGGGTTGCTGAATACAGGTATGAATTCCACACAGGAGCAATTGCAGTGAGCCATCCATCCAGGAACTTTTTGAGCAGAATTCTGCAGAAGGAAACAGGCCTATGCTGCTACTCCCATTGAAGAAGCTGTTGCCTACACTTATGACAGCAGATCTGAGGGAGGGATGGCATCAAGAGGGAGACAGGGAGAAAGAGCTGGGGTTGGCTAGCTGTGAGCAGTGATGTTCTCTCGTTTGCAGCTGGTGTGGTGTGCTGTCACTGCAGCACAAGCTATGTGGTCTGGGAAGTCATTAGGCATTCTTCCTGTGTATCAACTAAGTGCTGGAACATGACATACCAGGCTGCAGTTTCTGCCCCTCTGCTTGTCCGCATTTGGGATCTCGTTGGTGGTAGGGATTCACATGCTCCCTTCTGATTGCAAAAAGTGGATGTGGTGAACTGGTGAAGCTCAGCTGGGGTTTCCTCAGTAGGGAGATGAGGGCCAAGGACCTCCAAAGCACTCAGTCACCAGCAACTGCTCTGGGACTCCCTTCTGCCTTTGTTGGGCAGTCTTCTTAGGTAGCAGAAGCCTGCTGTACAGTTTTTTCACCCCTCTTCTGGTAATAGAGTACCAGAGTAGCCTCAAATAATGCAGTAGCTTAGTTTCTGAGCTAAATCCTCAGGGGAAAGGGAAGGAAGACAGATTTTGCAAAGGAATCTGTTGTCCATTGCTGTTTTGCTCTAGAAGGTGCTGAGAATTTAGTCTTTTTGGAAAAGCAGATTACATCAGAAAACCTCTGACTTGTCTTTTACAAGTAGCTGTCTTAGTCGCTACCCTTGGATAACATGGTTCTTAGATACTTCATTGGAGAATGATTCCTGTCTTACAGTGAACACTGGTTTATTGAGGGGTCCCTTTTGATTCTTCTCTGCTGGCATAGATTCAGGCTCTGGTCCCATCTGGTAAACTGCTGTTTGCAAGAGTTTCAGACACAGTGACCTTACCTGCAGTTCCAGCCAGATGGATTTTGTTGGCCTCATCTGCTACAACCACTCCAGCATGCAGGTTTTTCCCAACATGTCCAGCTGCTGCCATGGGTAAGAGTTGCAGCTCTGTGAAGGTGACAGCACAGAATGTAAAGCAGAATGGGATCCACAAAACAAAATGGGATTCATGCTTTGACAACAGAGACAAAATAGCAATCCCAGATGTCATGCTAGATATAAGGGTATTTGACCCCATCTCCTGTTCTCCACCCCAGCACTGACTTCTGTAATGGTTTTTGTCTGCACCGTAAAATTGTGCACTTGTTCACATAGCACTCAATAGAGTACAAAGTGGTAAAACTTAGCCTACTTCAGAGTATTTGCAACCATCTCCTTTGGCCTAAACCATGGCATCACAGAATCCTTTGGTCTGGAAGGGACCTTTATGGTTCATCTAGTCCAACCTCCCTGCAGGGGCATCTTCAACTAGATCAGGTTGCCCTGTCCAGCTTGGCCTTGAGTGTTTCCAGGCATGGGGTATCCACCAGGTCTCTGGGCAACCCATTGAGTGTTTTTGCTTTCAAACACAACAGTTTATTTGCAGAAGAAAAAGATGCACAAGCTGCCATCTGCATCTGAGATGAGCTGAAATGATGCACCAGAAAGATGTGCTTGCATATTTCTGAGCTTTGATTTACTTTGGGTTCATATGCCACTCCCAGAAGCAGCATACAGTTTGGAGTCTCTTTATCCTTTTTTTGTCCCCCAGCTAGCCTGCTTATCATCAGAGCCTCTGAACAAATGGTCTGAGTGGAGAGTACAATAAGTGTCTCATAATATAAAAGTGGCAGCTGCCAATTGCACAGAGGTGCTGGCAACCCTTTACCTGAATGATCATTTCCTGTCTTGTGCTACCCTATGCTTGAGTCAACTGGAGTGTGGGAGAGGCCTGATGCTGCTCAGGCATGTAGTTAATGGTATCTCCCTGAGAGATTACATGCATGCGTGGATCTCAGTGCAGCACAGTCATTAGGGCCTGGCCTCCACAGAGCTCGTGAAAGTTGCAGGAAGAGTTTGAGAAAGCTGGCTGTGCCAGGGGGAAAAAGGACTAAGGCAGCTCTTAAATTCTTTTCCACCTCGTTAGGTGTGTGTGATCTGGCAACAAAATTTATTGCCAGCAAGAGAACTAATTGACACTGGTCCCTCTTAAAAATGAAATAAAGTGCAAGTACCCCATCTTGTAGGAGCAAAGGATGTAGAGAAAGGTGCTGTATTTGGCACAGTTTAGACAGACCTTTTGAAGTCATTATGGGCAATGCTATACAAATTTGGCTTGATCCATAGCTGTATTTGGATTTGCATTCTCGATTTGAGAATTCCCTGGGGACCAGGTTCTGAAACTTTCTCAGCATCAAGGGAGCAGGAGCACAATCTGAAATTTTTAGTCCCTGCTGAGATACTGCATTTCTGTGCCACTAATAGGTACTGCTAGATACAACAGCTCCAAACACTAAATCTGTGAGCCTTAGCTCTTAAGTAGGAAAGTGCTGATACTCATCTTCACTCTACAGCCATGACACAGAGCTGGCTACCTTGGGCTCAGTCTTCCTTGGTCTGTCCCAGCATGAGTATCACTGTGGTTTAAAAATAGCAGCTGCTAAATCCAGCATTGTAAATGTGCTGGGTATTAAAGGGGGATTTGAAACAGCACGAAGTTTTATTTGAATTGCTCTTATAGTAAAAGTTACAGGAAGTTTAGTCACTTCCTAGTTTAATTGATGGCAAGCTTGAACGAAAAGGGTTCTTAGTCAGCATTTTAAATGCTGGATACCCCCAAACTTGACCCAAGCTGGTCAAGTCAGTAGGGCTCCTTTATATGCATTTAAAAAGCCCAGCTGTAAGTCTGTATTGGTGACCCAAATAAGCTGCTTTGTCTTTAAAAGAAGCTGAACACTCACAGTGTGTTATTTGAGCAGTGGGGAGCTCAGTGTGCTCAGTCCCCTGCAGAATCAGACTGCTTGTCATTTAACTTCATCTTCTCAAAATTACATGTGTTGGCTGGAGAATCTGAGCCTGCAGCAGTTACATTAAAACTGACAGATAAGGTGAGATGGCTGTAGCATGGAATAAAGTCATGAGAGTAATTGTTTTTGTAATGAATATGTCAAGCTGATCCCATTTAATCCATGTACTCACTTTCGTTAATCTTATGTCATTTATATATTGGCTTATTTCTACATTTTCACCTCTTTCCATGTGGAGTATAGATCAGAGCTGGAGATTTCTGAAAGGCAATTTTTATGTTTCTTTTCTGGGAGAAGAGAAATAAGGCAAGCAGGGACTGAGGCTGTATGTTTAGTTCGAGCCAATTTGTTTTTGGTAACCCTTTTGAAATTTCGCTGGTTTTGTGTGAACGCTGCAGTTCTATTGTGGCCACTCAGCAATTCACAGCTGCTGCTAAGCTGGGTTTGGGCACTTTATATTAACTGCAGGGTGAAATTTTGGCCAAGAAACAGAATAGCACCAAATGCTGGCTGCTGCTTACCATCTTGTGTATCCCAGATGATAGCCTGGAAGACCTGCCCCTAGTTCCTCCATTTCTTACATGCCCCACTCAAAAGATTGCTTCATGCCAGGGCAGCCTGACCCCTTTATAATGACCCACATTTTGCTGGGCTGACAGAGCACCATCACATATGCTTCATCCCATGCAACCTGCCAGGATTCCCACCCACCACACACGCATCCCTCCATTCAGCTGGCCAGGAGGGGACCACAAACCAGGCTGTGTGCAAAAAGCAAATCGTTCTCTCTTTCTTTTCAGTGGCTGGCAAGAATCAGAGTTACTGCTGAGAGCATCTTAGCACACCTTTCCCAGCCGCTGGGAGCCTCAATTGCTCTGTCATCACCTTTCTTTCTGAGAAGGGGTCACTTTTGGGTCATAACTCCAGGAGAGATGCTCCTGCTGACTTGCTTATGCAGCTCTCTGCCAAGTGTGCCAGCTTTTGTGACAGCCCATGTAATCCATTGTCATGGTTTATCCCGGCAGGCGGCTAAACACCACCCAGGCGCTTGCTCACTCCACCCCCCAGTGGGATGGGAGAGCAAATTGGGAAAAAAAACAGCAAAATTTATGGGTTGAGATAAAGACAGTTTAGAAGGACAGAAAGGGAAGGGATAATAATAACAACAGCATTAATAATAATATACAAAACAAGTTATACACAATTTTTCACGATTCACCAACCAATGCCCAGCCAGTTCCTAAGCAGTGGCCCCAGCCAGCTTTCCCCCCTAGTTTATATACTGAGCATGTTGCCATATGGAATGTCCCTTTGGCTATTTTGGGTCAGCTGTCCTGTCTGGATCCCATCCCAACTTCTTGTGCCCCCCAGCCTACTTGCTGGTGGGGTGGTGTGAGGAAGAGTCCTTGACTTGAATTAAGCACAGCTTGGCAATAACTAAAACACTGCTGTGTCGTCAACACTGAGGGCTGTCAACAGGACACAGTCCCTTTACAGCTGTCCCTTTTTCTGTCATGAGTCACACAGGTACTACAGTCCCTTTGAGAGTGCACACCTTTGGCATGGATCACCTCCTTTCAAGGGCTCCTCTAGCTGCATGTCTCCTCAGATGTGTCCAGGTGTGTCTTCTCTCCCAGTGGCCACTGCTGTTTCATAAATACACTTGAGGAGAGGTGTCACATGCTCCTCTGACTCACTGAAAGTTTGGTGGCTCACACCATGTTTGGAGCCAGGTGGAACCATCTCTGCTATGATGCAGGTCAAGGCCTTCTCCCACATGGGTCACACTGAACACTACCATGTTGACCCAGCACAACATCCATGTGGATGCTGGTGGAAGTCAGCTGGGTGCTCATCACATTGGGCGCTCATGAATGTACTAACAGGGTGTTTGGACATAAATGATTTGGGCATGCATGCATGAATTGATTGGATGCTTATGCAAAAATTATTGGCCATTCATGCACTAATTAATTGGGCACTCATGCATTCATTTATTCAGTGCTCATGCATGAACTAATTTGGCACTCAAACAGGAACACAGCAAGTCCAGGAATTTATGGCCTATACGTCACTCCTCAGCAAGGCACATATTGGGGAACTCTTAGAACGTTAATCCAGTATGAACTCTTTGGACATCATCACATTCTTCATGTAGATAAGTTAAAAACTCAATTTTTCTTCCCTTTGGATCAGCCACTAGGGATTAATACTGTAGCACTACACTTACTAAATGTCTCTCCTCCATCCTGAGCACTGTGTTAAAAGGGTTACCATGTAGTTATATACACATATGGGTACAGATCCCACCCCTGGGCCAGACTACAAGAGTTAATTGTGCACCAATGTGTGCATACACATAGTAAAATTCCACTCATGCTTCTGTGGGAACCAGATGACTCCTCAGCTCGGTCTGAGCAACATGTTATCTCTTAAAAACCCCTTTCCTCTGGGGACAAGACTGTTTGGGTTAATGTTAGCACAGCTTGAGTATATATTCATCAGAGACTTCATCCCCTTATCCCTGTGGACAAGGCTGTGGAGCTAACCTCTCACCTCTCCTCTAGTGTATTTTCCCCAGTACAGTATCTGCTGATTACTCCTTGATCAACAGGACATCCTATTAGCTCATCAGCTGACACTCTGAGGAGCAGTAGTGAATGTTTAGCTGTCAGAGCTTTGGAGCTGTGTCATTAGGTGTTCACTACTTCTGTAGATCTTGGTCTCCAAAGTCTGAAGTGGAAACCCACAAGCTCCAGCTTCCTAACACCGCTGTAGCCACTGCAGGGACATCTCCCAGGGCAGTGGCTGTAACCATCACCCATTTCTTTAATTTCTCACTGGAAAAAGGGCAACCAAGTGTTCATGCTCATAGGAGCAATGTGCAACTTACGATCCACAGGATGGTCAGACACAAATTAACAGGGAATTTACTTTGAACTACCAGTGCATTTGTGCATCAGGTAATTGACCTCTCATGCATGAACTGCACAAATGCAGTAAACCTTGCACTCCTTGCCCAGAACAGCATGCAGAGCTTTTCAGGTGGCCAGATGTGGTAGAATTTGCACTGGTTTCCACAAATTCCAGGCTTGCACTGTCTCTCACAATCTCACAGGAAGCTCCCTGGAACCTGAGCTCAACCTCACAGTTTTGACTGGAAGAGGTGGGCATGGCCAAAAAGCCAGAAGAGTGGCATGAGTGTCATTTCCTGCTGGCACTGGAGCTGAAAATAAAAGCCTGGGAACTCCCAGCAGCGCAGGCCATATGACAGATGCCCAAGTTCAGGCAGTTTGTGAGATGCCAGTGGCATACCCATCATCTATTGGCCACTCACTGCAGTGTCTCTTTAAGAGTTTGAAGAAAGAGTCAATTACTCATCAGATGTAAGGAGATTAATCATGGCTCCTTACTCACATGGCATATCAACATTTCGCCTTTGTTGTCTCCCTAGGGCTGTGACCTCGCATTGAAACTAACAGGATGAAATATAGCCAGGCTCACACCAAAGTACCTCCACGTAGCAGCTGTTGCTGTTGTTAATGATTCACAAATGGAGCCTACCAAACAGGCATGCCCTTTCTTGTGCTATCCCCTGGAAACTTCTTTAAGGCAGAGAACTATGACAGACCACTGCCATAATTTCTGCCTCCATTTTGTAGGGCAGAAGGAAAGCATCTCCTCTTCCCTCCACATTTGTCTTAGACCCTCCCTTCCCAAGGCTTGCCTTTCCAGATGAGCCAGTTCCAGGCAGAATGGGCTTACTCTAACTTGTAGTGAGATCAGCTGCTGATTAAGGGTCTCTGTTACAGGAGGCGTTGCTGAACATGGGGCTGGAGAAAGCTGGGGGAGGAGTGCAAGTTATTTGTCTGGATTCTTCCATCATGCAACTCTTCAGATGTGCTTTTTGGGAACAGTGCAGTCTGTGCTGGTGTGCATCAGCACTTGACAGTATTCACAGCACTGCTATTTCTCTGGCCTTTTTGCCTGGCACTGAATTGTGCTAGATCACCTTTTAGCTTCAAGGGACAGCTGTGCAACAGGTTTCTGTGACAATTTTCCCACACTCTCTGTGAGCTCTGGAGAACTGCACTTGTAGGAGAGAACCAGAGCACTTCCATCTGTGTCTGATCAGTGACGCAGGACAGAGCCCAGGGGCTGTGACGCCTCTGCAGAGCTGTGTAGGGTGGTGCCTGCAGACAACCAGCTCCAACATTTCTCTGTTTGAGCCTGGCTGTTCCTTCCATCTTAAAGCTTGTAGCTCTCACAGTAAAATTTACCTTTCAATAAAGCTGGAAGTTCCACTTGCTTGAAGGCAGATGGTAGAGGGGAGGAAGGGGCAGATCTGTAAATAAACTCATGGGATATTGGAGCATCTACAAGATCTGTCTGCTTCTACTTCTCAGTGTTGGTGGTGAGTTCAGCTGAGGTGTTTCAGTGCTTGAGAGCAGCAAGCAGTAAAGCTGGGGGCACGTTTGTAAACTGCAGTCTGCAGAGTTAAGCTCCACACTGCTCCATTAAAATACTCGTGTTCTGCACCCAGAGATGAATGCAATGACTGATCTCTTCTCCAGGGCTTCGGAGGGCAAGACTGTGGAGATACCATACAAAGGGGATGTGGAACACACCATTCTGGACATCCTCGGGGGGCTGCGCTCCACCTGCACCTACGTGGGAGCTGCCAAACTCAAGGAACTGAGCAAGAGAACAACGTTTATCCGGGTCACCCAGCAGTACAACGAGGTCTTCTCCTAGCCTAGGCCTGGGGGCTGGAGAGAGGAGTGGGGGAGAACAGCAGGATGGGCTGCTCTTTTCCTTTGCTTTCTCCTCCATGTTGTGTTAGTGGCAAACTTCCCTCTCTCTCTTACAATGGCAGTGTCATAGCCATTGGCTATGGCTGGGATTTGGAAGGGGAAGGTCATGCTATTAACACAGTGCCATTGATTCAAAATGCAATAGCTTCATCTTTATTGTTGTGCCTATTTTATTTTTTAATCAACATTTCTTCACCTGGTTATTTTCCCCCTCTGATAAATAGCTCCTGTAACCTCAGTTAACGAGGAATTGGCTTGTACAGACATGGCTGTTAACGCTTGCACACATTCACACATTCCCTTTTTTAAGACTGATCTGTCAGCTACCACTACTTTCTGGCAGTGCACCTTTCAGAAATTGCAGGCTGGGAGAGAAAAAGATGCAAGGAATTGCATGGAGAAATAAAAAATATCCAATTCTCTTAATCCTTGCACAGCTACCAGCCTGCAAAATGTCAGAGGTAGATGGTAGATGAGGCCTGGCTGCTGGTGACATGTGATGCTAAAAATGCCAGATCTCTGTCACTTTCAGTTCACAGAGCTGAGGTTGCTGTTCTTACTTAGACCTCCCTATTCAATGGACTTGCCCCTTCAGACAAGCTGGCACTGAATGTAGCAAAAACCATGCTGGCCCCCCTGCCCCCATCTGAGGAGATCATTCAGAAGCTTTTCAGAGCTTGCCTGCTTTATCATGAATGCAGTTATTGAATTACCTGGGTTCCTATTTTACCTGATCTCTAGGAACAGGTTTTTAAGGCATTGAAACTCAGCAGCTGTAACCCTGACAAGGGGGAACAATTCTTGCAGTCCTCTGTGTTCCCTTGCCTGCTCACATCCATTTAGCAAGTGTAAAAATGCTGTGCAGTGCATTGTCTGTGGCCAGGTGGAGGAGGCCAGAGGGATCAAATTGCCTTCTGGTTATGTGGTACCACTCCTTTGCAGTCCTTGACATCATGTAAAGCAAGAGAGAACTTTTGGCAGAACAGCCTGGTTGATTGCAAGACACTATCAGGCTGAGAAAGAGTTAAAGCATTTGCTCTAAAGGCAGTAATGAATGTTTGAGACTCTGGGTAACACTTCAATAAAGTGTAATGGCCTGATAATTAATTGATAAATCACAATGAAAATTTCTTTGGAAATACACATTGCATCCACGACTACCACAGTAGCTCAGTATGATAAATGATGCAAAAGTGAGCACCGATGAATTAATAATGCTTGGCCACTTACTTTAAACTGCTGCTGAGATCATAATGCAGCTGGTGTTACTTCAGTACTTCAGAATCTTACTTTCCCCTCCTGTAGACATCTGTAGAAAGAGGCAGGCTTCCTTTGAAAAGCAAAAAAGTGATCTGTAGGAAAAGGAATAGTAAAGAGAAACTAAAACTCATAAGCTGGACTGCTCAAAAAGCCAGTCACAAGGACTGGTGCAATTGACCATCCTGATAAGCAAATCCTGGCCACAAGCTGATCCCTGGTGATTTTTAAGTGTGTTGTGCACATTAGAAAAAGCACAGGATATCTTCTAAATTGCCTGATATTTTAAATGTCTTCCATTTAACACGTAGGATGTACTTCTTAATTGTGGGATGACCCCTTTCTCTGCTTTGAAAGTGGATGAGGGCCTTCATGTGAGCACAGGTTATGCTTGTGCTGGCTGCAAGGACCATTTGTCCTGCCCACATATTGTAAAGGGACGTGAAAGCAGCAGAGAAGCAGGGCCTGTGAATCCAGGCCCGGGGAATCCAGGCCCTGATCTCTGTTCTCTCCGGCCTAGAAGAATCATGTTAAGAGAATGCCAGGCTTCTTCACCACAGAAAGGCGATGTGGGCTACCTATCTCAGCTGCTCTAGGTGAGCAGGAGCAGTGTGACCTCTCTGCATCAGTACAGCTATGGGACTGCACTGGTCCTCTGTTTATGTGATGTGAGGGGGAAGCAAATGGACACCTCTGTCAGGAGTGGGGTTAGACCACCATGGCCCAGTCCTGACCACAGGTGTGTCTCCACACTGGTGCCTTCACATGTGGGAAGTGCAGCACTCTGCTGGTCTCACGCCCACTCTCACTAGCGCTTTTCTACTTTTTTTTAGCTACATTTCTAAGTGGAATTTAAGAAATGCATGTGCATAATAAAAAAAAAAATATATATTTGTAAACATTTTTTTAAAAGATCATGCGCACACCAAACTGAGCAGCTTAATGATGGCCTCAGAACAGTAACTTTTCCAAAGGGCGGGTGCTGGGGGCAAGGGGAGGCTGCCTCTCCACAAGTGTGGCAAATGGGGCTATTCTTACACCTGCTTTCTTTCCCCTCCTGCACATACCTCTGATCAGTGACTAATAGGAGAGGGACAGATTATTCTTAAGCCGTCCCCCAAATTCTTCAGGCTGTGAATGACATTGATGTCATTGATGGTGACTGATAAAGTTTTGATGTTAGGTATTTGGTTTTCTGAATAGCAGTTCTTACCACTGTTTTTATAAACAGCTTGGTTTTTTTCATTTTCTCCTCTCCAGAAGTGAGCAGGAGAGAGATATGAGATGCAGAAAGGCTGAACTGGTGGCATGTCTGCATCTTGCCCAATTATATGTGAATTTTGTTCAGGAATAACCCTCAGCTATGTCAGTGCTCACCATTGACACTGTACATGTGCTGCTCTGAGACAGGCTGGAAAATAAAATTTTAAAAATGGCGCTTGAGTCCCCCTTTAACATGTATTCCTGTGATGCAGTCATTGCCCTGATCTTTACTTAGCTCCAGCTCCTGTACCCTGCTCAAGCCTGCTGCCACTCTCACAAGGAGCTGAGGCAGAGGGAGCCAGGAATACACTTTGTCTGGCAGCGTGGTGCAAGTCAAGACCACAGCCACTGACAAATGCCATGTGCCATTTGTGGATCTACCTCACCTGCACATTTAACTGGGTTCTTTGTTATTTGGTGTCCTTTTGTGGGAAATGGAATTTTTAGGTGCATGATAATGATTAATGTTGAGTGATTCTACGTAACCAGGTCTTCTCTAAACCTACATCCCAACCCGATCCTGTCCAGAGGAATGCTGTTTTACACCTGTACTGTAGGCCAGGGCCTGCTTCCCCCAGCCAGGCAATTGTTGAGCTCCCGAGAGCAGTGTTGAGGTTCCCACTGGCTCCACAGGGGTGCAGTTTAACATACCAAAGACCAACAAGTGGGGATGCTGAAAAGGGCAACATTACATCATTTAACAATCCCTGCTGAGCATGTTTGCCTGTGGCTTCTTGAAGCATAAGGACACCTCTAACACCCCTGACGCTCCCAGTCCTGGTGTGGGTTTCCTTGCTGCAGCACATTCTGCAGACTGGCCTCCTGCCCACAGAGCCTGGCTACTGGAACTCTCCTTGGGAGGAAGGGCTTGGCACAGGAGTGGCCTTGCTCACTCCCCAATGACTGTGTGGTGGCTGCAAGGAGTGCACCATGCACGTGGACACCTCTTTGTAGGTGTGAGCAGTTGTTAAAGGAGTGGGCCTTGAGCATCAACCTGACAGATGCAAAACACATTCCCATCTGCTTGTTAGAACAGCCAGTCCCCATCAGCCATGGGGCAGGACCTTCATCTGTGCTTTCGTGCAGCTTTCTTCTCTAGGGCATGGTGGGCTGGAATGTAGGATGGGGACACCCTGTAAATACGGAGAGTTGTAAGCAAGATCAGAAGCCTCTGTTTGCCTTTGGGGAAAGCTTTTCCTATATAAAATGTGCCTGTCTCTTCTTTCAGCTAATCAATAGCAGGGTTAGAAAGAATGGAGATGAGGAAGAAATGTGGCAGCTGTTGGCCAAGCCCCACTGTGTTGGGACAGGTGCTTTCAGTCAAGGACATGATGAGAGTTTGAAGCTCTTCTGAACCAAGCACTCCCTACTTTATACCTACTGAACTCCATTCTTGTGACAGACTTGTTACTGCAGCTTTCTACCACTGTACATCCAGTGTCTATCCATCACCATCTCACATCCCCCATGGGGGATGGTGCCGTTTAGCTGCTAATACCAGTTTTACACCAAATATTCTTCTTCAGAGCCAGGAGGGCTTTTGCAACGAGTGCCAGGTTTGGCCTTGTGTAGAAGAGAGGGGAGATAAAAAAAGCCAAGGGCCAAGAACAGCAGTTTGCCCTCCGCAGCAGCTAGGGCCAGCAGGTGGGAGGGGGCCAGCCCTTCCCTGTGGGCTGGGAGCTGCAGGGACGGACGGTTGAAGCATGTCTCGAGTAGATGCTGGCACAGCTTTGCACTCAGGACAGACCACCCCCCGCAGCCTTAGATTAATTTGTGGTCATTCAGATGCTTAAACAAGCCCTCCCCAACATTTATTTTACCCAGTGTTTGCTGGCTAAAGTTTTCATACATAAAACAGCAGTCTGGAGTCCAGAACTCCCTGGTGTTGCGTGTGATAACTGTGAAGCGCTTCTGTGTCACTGGCCAAAAAGCTTTCAGTGTTTTGTTGTCCTGCTCGTCCCTGCTGAGATGGTGATGAGAGCACTGCCCTCCTTCCCTCTGCTGTGGCATCCCTATGTGCGCAGCCCAATCATCCCAACTGCTCCCAAGTTTTTGTTTTTGTTATGCAATAAAGAGCTTCACCCTGACAGGCTGCAGAGCGTTTTATGGCCATGGGTGGGAGGGTGCGGTCGCCTTTTGGCATCGTGGCAAATAAAAGCCAATGCTCTCAAATGCATTGCCAGGGCGGGGCTGGGGGAGGACGGCACAGGGAATTAAATTGGAAGAATTATGTCCCTAGGAAAGCTCTCTCCCCTTCAATCATAAAAGACAAAACACGCATTTGCAATTGGCACTGTTATTTTATTAGTACGAGTATACTGAAACAATAAACTTGTACTGGTATACAGACAATTTCTTTAAAACAATTTTGTTCAAATTTTGAATCAAACATTGTTTTATTATAATAATGAAATAATTTCTACCTAGAAAACCTGCAAGCACCATCAAAGAAAGGGACCATAAAATTCAATAAACAGACGCGAGTGTATCCTACAAATAGACACACCACCATTAGAAAATAGAATATGAATTCTTCCATTTTTTTTTTAATATTTGTTTTAAAAAAGCTAGTGCAAGTACAATATTTTACACTGGAATTACAGAGAGTATGCACGCATATGGAAAAAAGTTCTCCTGTCACAATAAAAGCTCTTAACTATGTCTGTATGCACTTAAAATCTTCTCCTCTTTTCAATAAGGTGCAAAACGTTATTCCCTCCCTATTTTCTCCTTTGTACTGGCCATGTCAGCTCAATTTCTCCCCAACACAAAGCTGCAATATCCCTTTTACTGGGCCTACACTAGGAACTACACTGGAAGTGTGATTTGCAACAACCCTCATTAGTAATACTAGACAATTAAAAAAAAAAAAAAATTACTTTAAAAACTACTGATGTTGAATGGCTGGACCTGACCCCGGCTCGGCCAAGTGCCACTGCCAGCTGCTGCTGGGAGCGGTGACATAGCTAGTACAAAATGGATTTCAGTAGCTCACCCAAACTGAAAAAGGTTGGGAAATTCCCCCGCCCCCCCTTTTGTAACACTGCAAAAAGAACAGTGTTCAACAAGTTAATATATTATTAAAAAAAAAAAAAAAAAAGGAGGAAATACATACATTAGTGAGTTTCAACATTAGCTGACTGTTGTGAAGAGTTGCATCTATGCCTTACCAGATTAGTAACTTCGCGAAGTTCCCGGCCTGATGGCCGGGCTGAAGACACAGATCAAGCCACCTGCAGCCACCCCCAGGCTGTTTTTGCCCTCAGCTGCCCAGATCCAAACCCAATGGACTGGAACAAGAATTTTGCAGAGCTTGTTCAACGGGAGAGTACCTGGGTCCTAACTTTTAAAGCAAATGCCAGAGTGGAATCCCCTCGACAGCGGGTGTGGAGGGGCAGTCCTGCACTGCCCGCAGAGCCAGTGGTCCCACCCTGGCTGAGGATCTGGGCCCCTGAAGTTTCTGCCCATCACAATCCCATAGTACAGCAAGGACAGCTTCAACTAGCGACTCTGCCTGCTGCAAACAACACTTCCAATGCACACCTACTGTGTGGTCGAGGGAAAGGGCACAGGAGCTTTAACTGCTCAAAATAGAAACTAACAAAATAGAAACAACCTTGGATGAAGCCTCCATAAAATCCTCAGTGGAAGACTTACGTCCTTTCAGCTAACAAGAAGAAAAAGACCTACAGAAACCTTAGAGACTGTTATTGTTTAAATACTACCTGTTGGCTGAATGCACTTCACCGTAACACAACTGGGGCTGGTTTCTGAGCACCTGGGGGTCACTTGCACAGGGCGAGCATTCCCACCCCATGTGCCTGTGGGAGCCAAAGCTTGGGTCACCTCTGGGGAAGGGGATGGGAGCAGACTGAAACTTTGCCCTCTCCACCCTGCCACCAGCTCCCGGCTGCTCAGCTCAATCTTTGGACAGGAAAAGGATCCTCTCTTCAGAAACTGCTCCAGGATCCTCTCCTTTTGGCTTCTGAAAAACATCAGTCTTGCCATTAGTCAAGACCATCACTGGAACCATGCTCTGTGTGACTGGCTACTCCCGGCGCTCTGGCGGCAGCAGTGGGGGAGAGGGGCAGTGACAGGGGCTGGAAGGCTGGGTACCATTCTGCTGCTAGTGCTGGGCAAGGATACCTTGTTACAAGCACTTCTAGCTCAGGGTTGTACTCTTTGGATTTCATTTGGAATAGGAAGTGCTGAAAAAATGTGGAACAGCATCCCCAGAGAGAGAAAAAAATGGGACCAAAAGGCCTCAGGCGGAAACTACGCAGGTTTGTGCTCAGCCGGCAGCAGCTCTCAACCCAAGGGCTGCCAGCACCAGCAGGGTCCCCACACTCAGGCCAGCTGGGCCATGCCTGCCCGGGCATGGCCGAGGCCTCCCTTGAAACCAGCCTTGACCTCTGAGTTGCCAGGGGCTTCCTCAGCACAGGCGGAAGAGACTTAAAGCCAAAATACAACTGGAGAGTGAGACTCTAGTTTCGCACAGTAGCCACCCTTCAAAGTGCCTGGTAGCTGCACTCAGGAATTGCTGCTCCAAGGTGTATTTTCAGCACAGGAATAAACAGTGTGACTCCATTCCCCAGAAATGGGACCCATGTAATATGAACAGAAAATTAAGCACAGTTGTTCTTTAAGAGCCTTTTAAGTAATAATTCTTCCTGGCCAGAGCCAATACAAATCAGATCATCTAGACATGACATTTTCTATATACAAAAAACATGTAACTTTCAACCTTTCTCTGCTTTTGTATTTAAAAACTTTTTTTTTTTTTTTACAAACAAGGTATGAAACTCACTGTTCAAACAGAGCCATCTCTTTTTCAAACACTGAATGAATCATTCCAACATTCATTTTTCTTTTGTGCAATTTTTTTAAAACATTACCTGTACTCCTCAATGTGAGTGCTTCAAAAAAAGTTTCTATTTTTAATAAGCTTCTCAAATTAGGTTTACATCAAAAAATATTCCCACAAGGTATAGTGCTACAAGAAAAGATCCTATCAGTAAAGGTAACACATCTGAAGCGAGGTCGTCTATGTAAAAGAAATTGAACTCTGGAGTAGAGGTGTGCAATGCGTTTGGAATTTCCCTATGGGCACAAAGCAAGGCTGTCCTCAGGACAGGGAATCAAGTGGACATGTAGGCATACACGTAAAAAAAAATGCACACATAACTTCTTTGTGTGCAAACAGACACTCTTGCCTGGGGGTGTGTGTGCACATATGCATATCTATCTGCATCAACAAATTCTCATTTTGCTATGTATTACAGGATTTGGGGGAGTGGGAGAATTGAAAAAACAGACAAATTACTGCCTCCACTCTGATGGTATGTTCATTCCCCTTGCTTTTCACATCAGCACTGGTCAGAGCCCACAGTGGACTCTGCTGCTACCTGTGATGATGGGGAGGGAAGAAATGAAAACTGTATGAGTGCATACCCCATTCTGCCTTTTGTCAAGTTTCTGGGACAGCGGAAGTGTTTCAATGGGCCAAATCCCTGCCACCTGGCCAAGGCTTTTGCCCTGGTGAACCCTGACATATTTCCAGCTCTCCAGTTAAGGTCAGGATCTGGCCCTGATTGAACCATGCTTCAGTTCCACAAAGATTTATACATGGTGCTTTACAGCATGCCCCTGAGCAGCTTTCACTGGCCAGCCCAGACCTCCCAAGGGCACATGTATATAAGTGTTTGCAGAACTGGGTCCCATGACATGCAGAGCATTGCACCAAGAGCCACTCTCCAACAACACTATTAGTGTTTAAAAAGATTGAGAATTCGCTCTCCTTGACACAGTTTTTTTGGTTTTTTGGGGTTTTTTTAAGCAGTTGCAAGAATTAACAGAATTTCACCATTTCCTTTCCACTACTGGCAACACACTTTAAAGTAATATAAATCTCTGCAGAGAGTGTATTTTCATGATAACCAACAGCTACAGTTCATGCTGAGCCTGCTGCTTTTGTATTGCAATCTAAGTGAGATCTACAAAGTTTAAACCATGAGATGCAGGAAATCCAAACTTGTCTGTAACATTGTACATCCCTACTCCGGAGCAGTAAAAGTGCTGCTTCTGGTCACATCAGTGTACCACACATACGCCAGCCCCATCCCTGAGTAAAAGGTGTGAAAGGTTTCTAAATGTTCCTTGATTTAAGGGAAACGAGAGTAGTGATGTCACTTCCCCATGCTGAGAAAATGACGGGAACAACAGGTCGAATGAAGCGACAGTGGGACGAAGGAATTAAAGGAATGAAAAAAGGAACGTGTGTCCCTCCCCTCCTCCCAAGGTCTGCATCTTCGAGGGAAAGCAAGCCTAAGGGCAAGGTACAAAATGGTAAAATAGGTCAACACCGACTTCGATTCGGGTCTCGACCAGAGGACTCGAGGTAAGTGACATCAAACTCAAATTCCCCACGATGTGGCCCAGACAAACTGAAACAATGCCTAAGTTAAACACTATAAGGAACAGTCACTTTATATATATAGATATATAGATAGATGATAGATAGATAGATAGATAGATAGACAGACAGACAAACAGACTTTTTTTTTTTTTTAGAAATCCCTAAAAGAGGTTCTTGTTTTATTTTTCTTTGCCCTGACTAATTTCTTGGTGATTGTATGCATTTTGTTGTAAACTAAAGAGGCCTGCTACAAAAAGAAAGAAATGAACAGACAAAAAGAAAACTGCTGTTAGTTACTATTGCAAAGCGGCTGCCACACAGGGCAGAGGCCAAGCCTCCTCCTTGGGCTTCACCTCAGCATCCCCGTGCTTGCGAGTGGTGCTGTGCACCTGCCCGGGGATTGACGGCATTCCCGGGCCTGGGGCTGCACTGCGAGGGATGCTCAGTGCCAGAGGGAGAGGCAAAGCACTCCCCCTTGCAATGGACTTGGCCCAGGTGGGAGCCAGCTCCTGTGTGCGTGTGTCCAGGCGGAGGGTGGCACTCGGCCATGTGAGCGAGTGCCACCCTCTGCCTGGATGCCATGTACACATGAATGCATCTCTTTTTTTGCTTTTTTTTTTTTCTTCCTGGATCTCTTTAAACAACAAATACAAAAAAGGGTTCGTGTTTCCCGGGGCAAGGGATCTTCTACCCTTAATATGGTGTGGGTTTTTTGGAGGGGGCAGGACAGGGAGGGACTTTGCAAGGGGGCAAGGGGGAGGGGGGCAGGGAGAAAGGTAGAAAGAAAGAATTCAAGAGACAAAACCAGGGAAAATCAGAAGTGGGTATGAGATCTAGCTAACACCACACAGGTGAGTCTAAGTTGGCACGTAAAGTATTGCACATCCTACAAAAGCTAAAGCATGGAAGGGGACAATTGTTTGGAAAGAACCAGTTATTTCAGAATTCCTCAGTCTGAAATACAAGCACAGAACTAATACATTCCTATTGCTCCAAATGTATTTTTTATTTTTTTTTTTTTTTTAGTGTTAGTTGAATAGATCCAGTCAGTTTAATAGCCCCTGCTTCCTTATTAACCACAAATGTGTATGCGTATGGTTTTACTTGAGATTTCTTTTTTACCAAGTACACATGAAGTACAGAAATAGTGGTACGATTGTGAACTAAAATCTGTAATTCTTTCTATTCCTTTACCATCAAAGCTTAAAAAAAAAACAACAGGAAACAAAACAAAACAATAAATTGCAAGTGCCCTGAGCAGAGTATATGGAAGATTAAGCAACTTCTCTGAGCAGAAATATTAACAAATAAGCACTAACTAAGCTGTGTGATTGTGAGAAGAAACCCACTCAGCTATTTGGTAGCCTGCCGAGAGGTTAATAAAATTCAAGGAAATTCAAAAAAAGTTTCAAGCTATTTTAAACATATTTCAACTTTTTGGTGCACCCCAGAATATGGTATAAAAACAATTAGGTCTGGTGTGAGCTAAATTTCAAGTAACAAGTAACAAGAGTCAAAGATTGGGTTTGTGGTTAACATTTCTTCTCTCAAAGAAAAGCACTGTATTTCAGGGGGGAGGGAAAACAAAACTTCAAATAAATTTGTTCACTTTAGGTTACCGTGTTTCTAATGACATACTTTGATTTCCTGTTCTGCCTGTGAGTACAGCTTCTTCAAAACTACCTGAAGGATGTGAACTCGCCAACCAAAAACGACGACGTGAATGCTTGCTCACGGAGGGCCCGAGCGCGATCCCACTGAAACCCCACTGGGATCTTTCAAGAGGCAGCGACAGGCTTTAGCACTCAGCCCCGACATACTTTATACTTGCACCTCCCCGAGGCTCGTGCAGGAGGCTGGGTGCACAGCACCTCAGAGGATCCGGCCCTACCTGGGGAAAGAAAAGACTGAACGCGTGAATCCCCCCCGCTCCTACTTGGTTTGTACCAAACTCTTGAAATGTCGCCTTTCCAATGGAAAACGATGCAATTAAAATAACAAATAATAATATTAATAATAATAAAATAACAATAGGTTTGTTTTCAAAACAAACAAACACCTTGCTTACTTATAGAAATGTTTTTGTTTTTTTCTGGAAAACTCTCTCAGCAAGTCTGAAGAAAAATTCTCAGAGGTGTCCTGGTAGGACCTGGTTCTGTGTGGCCAATATGGTAGAAAGACCGAAAATGAACTCTGAAAGGAACATAACCCTATGAAATGGCCTAGAGCGTAGGCAGGTTAGTGAGTAATTGCTACATTTGTTTATGCTCTTTCAGACACCCCCCCCCCCCCCACCCCACAACATTATTAGGTAAAAACTGCAGGAATACCACACAAATGATAAACTCAAGATGTGCAAATTGCAAGATTCTTTAAAGTCCATCTTTTTCAAAAACACTGGACAATGATCTTTTTTTCCTCTTTCCTTTTTCTTTCTCTTATTTTTTTTTATTATGTCAGCTCGCATATGCCTCTAACTCTTTCTCAAGCATTAAAGTTTAAAAAGTGCCTCCTATTAAGTAGTCCTTTGTGGACAATGACTGTCACATACTAGTTCAATAATTCACATTCATCCCTTTGAAACCACATTAAAACTTTCAGCATCTTGCCTGTGAGAAAACTTTACATAGTTGCATGTAGTTACAGTGTTGAAGAGATTTGTTTGTTTGTTGTTGTTGCTTTCCAAGCAGATTAAAGTGATATACAGTACGTACTGAGTGTTAGACCAGGATGCTCAGCAATAAAGTGTGAACAGCATTTTAAGTGCTTAAAGACATTCTAGGTTCATCTTCAACAGCGGATTCCTGTGTCACACACCGCAATTTGAAAGAAGTGGCACCAGTTGTCCATAACCATGAACTAAAACCAGTACTAGAGTTAAAGACAAAGATTTGCAACCTAACTGCAAACTATGGATGCCTGTGATCTCAAAGGGGCAGTCTGCGTCTACCTCGTGGAAGCAAATGTCAATGGCGTAACCCGGTCGATTTGTCTAACACTGCACAGAAACAGGAGTGAGCCTGAGCCAGGCGCATCCGCAGAGCCAGAGGCCTCCTCGCACACCCACGCACACCCACCCACGCCACACGCACGCACCCACCCCCTGCCCTCAAGGGAGACCCTGCAGGGTGACCGGCGCCAGAGTCCCTGCAGCCTCGCCGTCACTGACTCCAGGCAATGGAACTGCACTAGCAAGCAGAAAGGAAATGTGGTGTGGCAGTTTGCTTTAGGAATAAAAATCAGTGCAGTCAGACCCCATGGGGGAAAAATATATATATACATATACACACACACAAATATATATATATATATATATATATATATAGTAGAGCCTTGAGTAAGAGTTGGCTTGTTGTTGAAAATATCAGAGGCTGTCTGATCCTTTTCAGTAACACACCCAAGGGTTGTGTCCTCAGCATCTACCTGGGGTGAGGAAACCTCATCACCAACCCACCAGAGAGCGGCCATCCCGCCCTGGGGGCTGGCACACACCCACACACACACACACACACACACACACACGCACCCCATGTTTGACACATACCTCTGCTACAGTTCCCTTCTCCTCACCTCCCCCCAAAAGAACTAGAACAGGAACCAAAACAACAAAACAAACACAAAAAGGAAAAAAAAAAGGAAAAAAAAGAAGAACAACAGTGACGAAAAGAAAACAAAATCACAGCTGGACCCTGTCCTACACGAGGTGTTAGAAAACAGGAGCCATGACAACACATTCATTTCCACTAAGGGTGTGTGAAGCAGATACTGCCCCTTCTGTAGCTCTCGAAAAACCTAGTCACTGTCAAACACTTGTGGAAAAACATATGCACCAGTCTCCTGCATAATACCAGCTGCAACTATAACAACAAGGTTATAACATAAACCTAAAATAAGATGATAACATGTAAATACTGGGTTATTTAGTCTACAGTACAGTAATCTGGATAAAAATGACAAGGGATAGCCTAATTTCCTTTCCCCAAACAACTTTTACTTTCCTACGTTGGATCGACCTTCAATGCAAATCTTAACCTCCTGAGGAATAAAAGAAGGCTTGGGAAGAGTCAAAGGCGGCTCCTCTTCTGATTTCTCTAGTTTTCGTGTTTCAGGGGCTGACCACCTCCTCTTCCTCGTTGCTGGGGGCTTGCTGGGTTCTGTTTTGGTGAGCAAAGGTGCTGCAGGCAATCCTATTTTGTCCGGAAACTTCAGTTCACCATTCTCAGCTAACATCTGTGCGCTTCCCTGATTAATCCCATTTTCCTGCTCCGCATACCTGTGTCTACTTCCAGCTAGACTGTCATTCTTTGAATGCTTCAGCAAGATACTAGCTGAGTCCATGGGCTGGCCCTTTTTAATAGAGCCGTTCTTCAGGTTCTTGAGTGTGAGCGATATGCAGACGTCCCCCACCGAGAGTTTGGAGCATGGCAAATCAAAGAGCTGGCTGGTTCTTTCAGGGCAGCAGGATGACCAGCCTTGTCCAAATACAAAAAAAGGGTATTCTACCAAGACTTCCACGCTGACCTGCAGAAAGAGACGGGACAACACAGGGAGACAGAGGAGAGAGAGGGGAGAGCATGAGATCACTCCATGAGCCCTCACACACGTGCAGTGCTTGCCACGGGGGAAGAGGGATAAAGTTGGAATTGCAAAGGCAGTGTTCAGTTTTCAAAAAATTAGAATACTGGTCACCAGACTTCATGCGAGCGCTTGTCATCCACCTGTTAATACTTTTTTTGATCTCAGTATTTCATAGCACAAACCTCAGCAGGAATCAAGTTTACCTTTATCCAGCCACTCAGGCGTAATAGTTAAACAGCTTCGGTGTCTGGCAAGCTGCGTCCCCCTTGTGGTACCTAGGACCTGTAATTCAAATCTAAAGACTCTTTCCAATTCAAGAGGAGCTCTCAGCTCTGACACAAATTCCTAAATGATCACAGAAATGTCATCCTGCTCTCTGTCTGAACAAGCATTCACTGAGCAGTGTGAAAGGGTGAAGGTACTCTGATTGCCAGGGGAAGGCCATGAGCACGTACAGAGTTGTAGCCATAAGAGCAGCGAGTGAGAGCCTGCCTTCCCCCAGCAGTCTATTACCAGTCTAGTCTCTTTCCTTCTCACACCCAGTCTTCCACTCTGCTGCAGAGTTTACTTCTTCAGGGAGGTGGTCATCCCACCTTCTCCTGCACTTCCTGTACTCTGTCTCCTTTTCTGTACCATGTTCCTGCTTCACCCCACTTTAAAGACACATCTGGTTAGGAATCCTACCTAACTATGTTACAGGGAGCTGCCATAACCAGAGCAGACCAACAACAGGTGCCCCCTGCTCCCTGACCTTGCAAATGCTGGGCCATGATAAAACACCTGATAAAAACACAATAAAATGCATGATAAAATACCCATTTATCTTTGCACATGGTAGCAGTCCAGCACTCACTGCAGGCTCAAACACTTGATGCGGACTCATGTGATTCTCAACCCATGGGGCTGATTCCCCCCCCTCTCCACACTACAAAGAGAGCAGGAAATTCTGACTAATACTTCTTGAAAACTTGGCACGTGTTTTTTAACTGCTGCCTGTCACACCAGTGAGGTCTGTGACTGCAAGAGGCTGGCTTGTGCTGAAGACAGATATCCCCCTGCTCTGTTCCCACAGTCCTCATGTCCTCTGGAGCTCTTCTCAGGCATGGGGGCAGGATCCCACTCTGTTGGTGTAACCCTCATTTGGTAGGGGCAAAAGGATAGGAGATCACCTGAATACATGTGCTCACCTCATTTCTGAGCCTTTCAGCAGGCATGGATTATAGCAGCTGCCTGAAGAGTCTTTCCGCTCTAGGACTCACTTAAAAGAAACATCAGGGCAGACTTGTGAAACCACCTCTCACCTCTGGGAACAAGTAATGCTGTCACACCCAGCAAGACCTTGCATCATTAAAAATGCATTTCGACACAGAAGCAGTTTGAGATGCACACTTCACTCCAGTGTTCCAACACATTTGTTCATAATATTAAGTGTAACTCTTGGGATGAAGTTGCACAGTCTGTCTCACAGAAGAGGCTGGACCCTATGGAAGCACTGCCCCCATCAGCCCTGCCCCATCCCTGCTAGCAATCCCACTCTCACAGCTGCACTCCCTGTAAGCAAGGCTCCTGGCAGTGCCCCTCACACCCCATCAGCTCCACAGCCCATTGGGGAAGAAGACTTGCTCAGCAATGTCCAACAGCTCAGAGACAGATGCTCCAGAACCAGGAAAGAAATTATTCCCACCAGATGTTGACGGTGTCTCTGATCAAGTGCATGCCATGCATTAGCAGCCAACTGCTGTTTATGAAAGGGTTGGTTCTGCTGGAAAAAATCCTAATTGAGTCTATAAATACATGCTATATACTTTTGCAACTAGGCCAGTGAATAACACAGCATCCATTATCCTGCCAACTCCACCTGCCCAACATAGAAAGCCTCTGTTCAAGGAATTTCAAAAGGAGCAGTTTAGAGGCGGAAGACACTACATCAATTTTTGTCATGCTAAACCTTTTCCAACCAGAACTATTTGCCAACACTCAAACTACACAGACTGTAATAGTGGAAAGGGACCTCACTCAAGCCCTGGCTTAAGCTCTGAATGACGGAGAAAGTGGGTTGAGGTAACCATGAAAGCAACATCCCTTCATGTCACTGGATAAAACACTTCAACACCAGGATATGCATCTCAGTTTAACTGGAGTCTAATCAGAAGTACTGAGTATCCAGAATCTCCCATGGACTTACATGAAAACCGCTGTCTGCACAAGAACTGTAGGCTGTCTCCAGGCATGGATCCTCTGGTGGACACAGATTTCTCCTTTATATTGCTTTTTCTCACCTCTTTCTGCCTGCCTGCTGCACCTTTTTTTCTTTTTTTTTTTTTTTCTTTTTTTTTTTTCTACTTTTCTATCTTTCTTAAAAGTTATTTGTATCTGTGGGAATCATGATTGTGTGCATCATCCTCACCAGCACACAAGTTCCTCTTGATGACAACACACTTCCACCACACATTATGCTCTTTTTTTTTTTAATGTAGCATCCAAAACACTTGCCTGAAGGGTTGATCACTGAAACACATGCCAGAATTGGTGGTGGTGATCATGGATAACATCAAAGATGGTGGAATCCTAGAATCTCTACGATCTGGTAACACTGTGCATGTACCACTATTGATTTGAAATGGGTTCCCTCATGTATTATCAAGACCTGTTTAGTTGTCTGCTTATGGATTCAGCTAAGGAGGGATATGATGCAACTATCCTCTAAAAACAATAATAGTTTAAGATTTTTGAAGTGTGAAAGTTCAGTAAAAATATCCCTACAAATTTTTTTTTTTCTGATCACTGCATTAAAAGCTTTTTTAAAAGCTTCCCCCCACTCCCCCAGTATTTTGCCATGAATATTATAGGAGAGAAAGAAATTTGGAACTTTTCTACCTACTAGTAAGAGGATAAAGAAAGAAACAAACATTTTGGTTCCTCTCAAAGCATACTGAGGCTCTACTGCAAGCTACATTTATATTTCTATTTGTTAACACTGACTAGTGAAAACACCCGAAACTCCTCAGTGCAGCCACTGAAATCTGCAGCTTTCTATAACCCTTTGTAATTTTTATTTCTCAGCCGAACTCAGTAGGCAAGACAGGCTTAAGACAGCTTAAGAAACCCCAGCTGGAGCTGGAATACAGATACCAGGGGCTGGCAGATCAGATGCCCAGGAAACACCCTTCCCATCATTTAGAATCACAATAACTTCAGTCTCGGGTCTCACTGCTACAACAAAATAACAAGTACGAAAGCAAAAGGTGCCTAATGAAAGTGGTTCATGTGAACAATATTTTAATAAATGTAAGCATATATTTTCCAATTAAGTGTTTTTCTCCATAATGCTATTAAAAGGTGATGAAACTAGGAGTGGTGAGTTGGAAGCAAAGAGAGGGAATCAGTTCGGGAAACAATGTGCAATTAAGCAGCAGAGCTCTCCACTGAAGGCCTTGCTGTGGGTGCTGAAAGGCTCCTCAGGCCTGAAAAACAACTGGGTGGATTCACAGAATAGAAGCTCTCCTTCTCACAGAGAGAAGCCGCTGCAGTGCCATGCTCTCACACAACCTCCCTTATTCAGAAACTTCAGGACTTGTAATGTTCCCCCCACACTCATGCCTTCACAAGAGTGGATTTCCTGTAAGAGATTTCTAGGCAGCACCTCATGCCACGGAAGCACTCTCCAGAACATGGTGTGACTGGGCACCCCCCCAGGGCTGCATCTACCCCAGTTCAGCCCAGTGTTATACAGCAAAGGCAGGCAGGGCTGGAACGTCAGGGGCTGCTGCTCTCTGCAGTCACGCAATCCTGTAATCTCTCAAGAGAAGCCGACTCTCGCTCTAGCAGACCGCAGGCTGCCACCTTTATCACATGAGCTGTGTCATCTGCTGCACTCCCAGAACTCAGTAACGTGAGGACAGACCACAGCCACCCACCTCCTGGAGACAAAAGGACTTACTGTCCTGTGACCAGGGGACACAGAGATCACATGAGGGGAAGGCTGGGAGAGATCTCCATCTGCAGCAGTGAACTGAGTCAACATCTCTTTCTGTGTCTGGTACAGTGACAAAGATAATGAAGAGGGGCGCTCAAGAAAATGTAACCATTTGTGCATGCATTGAAAGATGTAAGGGGAAAACTAAACAAGATGACAGTCTAAAATTATATGCATTAAACTAAACTAGCTAGGGCTACTAACTGGATAATAGGACCTTTTCATCTCTAGTGGTTATGATTCCAGTTTGGTTTTGTTGTTTTTTGTTTTTTTTTTTTTAAAAAAGGAAAATTAAGAACTATATGCTCATCTTTTCCACTTAATCTATACTTTAGTAATTATCAGGAACTGAAATGTAGCATTTCAGAGAACTTACTTTGCATAGCCTGTGTGCTTTGACCCTAACATCAAGGGAGGCTTCTGTGTTCTCCTGGCAGCAAAAGAACAGGCAGGTAATAATGATGAAAATTTTGTTACAAAAATAAAATGTGGCATTCCAAAGAGATGTAGATCCACGAGTCTTGTCTTCCAGGCACCTTGAATGAAGAAGAGTAGCAGCTGGACTTTGGATTCTGGCCCAGTTGACACCTAATTTGACTTCTTAATCCAGAGCCAGGATGCTGTGAAATGGAAACCTAGCATCCCTCCAGGGGTAAAGACAGTTAGTACAATTAGTTCATTTATTACGGCCTTCAGGTGCGTTGATTTTCCTCTAGGTTTCCATAGCTGGAAGAGGGAAAGATTTTCCAGGTGACTGGAGGACTGGAAAAACAGGGGAGATGACCCCTTCCAGCCTAAGTGCTGTGCTGGAGAGGGCCAGCTGTGGGCTTGCAGTGACATGACACAACAGTAGCTGCCTGGTGCCTCCCTGTTTACAAATGCTCAGCTGAAAATAACTTCCTACCTCTGTCCCTCAACTGGTGAGAAAATTAGCTAATGTCTGCACACAGCCTGAAAATACAGATTCATCAATATTATAATGACTTCCCAGAGATCCCTGGGAGGAGTAAGTGAGCCAAAGCTAATGATAACAACACTATTTTTGTATGGCACTTACTCTTTACAACTCACACTCCCTTGGTAATACCACTCAAAAAGCTCCCTCCTGCAGAAGCACGTATGCTAGTAAAACTCAATTGTAATGGAATACTTGGTGGAGCTGCACTACACACACAGCTCTATTCCCCTGCACTCCAGAGTCAAGAGCTCTATTTCAGCACGGCAGCACCACAGTGCCAGCGCTCAGAGCAGTGTGACCAAGTACTGCTCTTTCAGCGAGAAGACTAAGCCTCTTCACACAGGCAATTTTCTAAGGAGTAATGACTGTTGCACACCTGTACACGAGGCTGAACACTTCCAGAGCACTACGGCAGGCTAAGGGTGAGGTCGCAGAGACTTCAAGCATGAAGAAATGCATGCTCGCTCTCTCTCTCTCTGTCTTTCTCTCCCCCACCCCAGGGTGAAGGAAAACCAGCAGTCACCCCTACTACGCAGGGACAGCTGATCTGGGAAGAGACCCAAGTCCTGCAATCTGCAGGAAACCTAAATTAAACTCCCATTTCTAATCATATCTTTATGTGACTTGCCCTCCATTCTGGAAGCATCCCCCGTGGGAAACACAGCTGGGGACTATTTCGGCTGCAATGATGTCAACCTGCTCCTGATAGGCTTCTCTGTAAGGTGACACTGCTGGGTCAGACCCGTGTGCCAGGCCCTGGATTGTACAGCCTCGGACTTGCTCCCTTTCTGCCAGAGGATGGCACTCCATCCCCTGCAAAGGTGCAGCTCTTCCCAGGACTGCAGCCCACTGCCTGCCTTGACAGGGCTGTGACTGGGACACGCAAAAACGCTACCTGCTCATTTGTACCTCTTCTGCTGTGCAGACATCGACGGGCTGGCTTCAGACGGAGAAAAGCAAGCAAGATGACAATTGCAGAGCGGAGACTGCTAGTTCGAAATCTCGTTATTCAAGGCACCACAGCAAACTACAGTAACTGGTCCTGATCCAAGGACAGTTCCTCTAACCATGATGCCTGAGATGCACCAAAATACAGTTAAGCAACGGGGGAAAAAAAAATCAAGTCTCTATACTGAAAAACCAGAGGCTCGACCTCACAGCTGTGCAGATGCAGGCACATACATGAACAAAAGCACACAGGGAATCTGCCTGCTTGACCTGAGAAGGAGGACATGCCACGTGTACTGATTTACCATGTATGTACGCTCGGGGAAGGACAGGCTACAGGCTGCTGAGACTGTAGGAAATATTCTGTGTGATCTGCTCCTTGGTACAACCAGTGTTCACTTTTCTCCTCAAACAAACCTCCAAGCCTGAGGTGTGTTACTACCTGTGTCCATGTCCAGCTCCTGTCATTCTCCCTCTTTCTCATTCTGCTTCTCCAGCATTGAGGCTGCAGCATCAGAGACACAGATGGTGGAGTTTACAGCACTCGCACCAAAACAAAAAGATTTGCAACAGGATTATCTAAACTGAGTATCGCTAGGAAGCCAAATGTTACACAGCACATTTGAACTTTGCAACATCAACCAACAGAATCCAAATTGCTCTGAAAATGGACAGCATCAGGATAATGCTTTAAAATCAAGATGCACTAAAAATCACCTCTGGAAACACCTCTGGAAAGTTACAGATTTTCTTCCTGCTTTACAAACACAAAGGTCAGAAGCACAGCCTGCCCAGGCACCTAGACAGTTTTTCATTCCAAATTGCACTTGACCACAGAGTTTACATGAGCCATACAATGTTAAAACCACCTTCAAGAGAAGCCTCAGTAAAACTCTGTAGTGCATTTCAGTAACTTATGTGCATGAGAACCATTCCAAACTCCAGGTTTTTAAGCCATGGAAATTCACTGCCTTGTGCCGTACCTATCTCTTTAAGGTAGGTTTTGATCTGATTCTATCATGATCTTTCTGGTGTGGATGGTAAAAATCACCTATCAAAATGAAAAATGTAACCTTTCATATGCCTTACATTATCTGGTATTTTAAACAAAACCCATGAAAACCACGTAACTCCTCCTGTGAGCTCTCCAGCTATAAAAGAGACCCATTTTAAATCCAAGAGTGCACATTTGTCACCAGTGCGACCTGATGGCTCCTCCAGCACAGTAAGAGGGATGATTTTTAGTCTACAGCTTGAATCACAGATGGATGAAGAACCAAGCCTGAGTGGATCCAAAGCAAGTGAGCTGTGATGTGGCCTGGAGGGCCCAGAGGATGCATCCCAGTCCAACCCCCCTAGCCCATCATGCGTTGCCATTACCTGTGCTCGATGCTCCCCCACCGCAAACTGTATGACGGCAATGCCTGGGCTATGGCTGTCTTCGATCCTCTCCACAGTGCTGGAGTCTATTTTCAGCTCGTTGCTAATTTCCGCGCTCTGTATGAAGTCTTCTGTTTTCAAGTCCTCTACTTTCTTCAGCTCCCCGTTGGCCAGCTGGATGATCGATCCCTTCATGAAGTAAGGGGGCAGCGTGGGGGGCGCGGCGGCAGGGGAGGCAATGGACTGCACCACAGGCAGGTGGATCTGCGCCTGCACCATGGTGGCCTGGTAGGCAGGCTGGGTGGTGAGGGGCTCCGCGCTGAAGTTCTCGCTCTTGGGGACGGCGGTGGTGACGAACGTGTGAGGCACTGCTGCAAACTGAGGAGACGATGTGACGATAGCAGGCGCGACTCCCGACGGCTCGACGTCCGCGCTACCGACCGGTATCAGCAGGGACTGGGTGCCCGGGATCACCAAGTGCTGCGGCAGGCTGCTGGGGTAGCCGATGGCTTGCTGCTGGCCGCTCAGGTAGCCAATCACCGGCGGCTGGGTCCCAGTGTAGAAAGCTGTTGCCGGCAGCCCCACGGGGAGTTGCTCGGTGGCGCTGTGGGTGGTCTGAATGACGGTGTGAGGGGACAGCGTGGCCACCGCCTTCACCCCCTCGTGGCCCAGAGCCTGCTGCGGAGACAAGGCATAGGACCGGTGGGTTGGCTTTCCTAAGTGCAAAGTTCCCTTGTCGTTGAGGGCTGAAGGAGAGGTCTCACGATTGGCGGCCTGTTGCACCTCCATGTCTGCCGTGGGTGTGCTGCTGTTGGGGACCACCATGACAGAGGCTCGAACACCTGAGGAATCCCGCACGCCGTACTCAGCGGAGCTCGAGTGGACCACCACGTGCCTGGTCTCATAATGATGGGGAGCTGGTTTATTGCCTGCTTTGACTAGACCCATGTCGGCAGAAGGCGAAATGCCGTACCTCCGGCTCTTCTCTATCTCACCATTCAGTACCTCCTTGGCTTGCATTGCCTGCAGCCGGCTGCTCTCGGGTTTCTTGGGGGGATCCCTGGTGACAAAGTGGCCCCCCGAGTCAGTGTACTGCACCACCACTTGGGAGGAAGGGCCAAGAGTAAGTGTGTGTGGGATCACTGTCTGATGGGGGTGCAGGGGGACTGGGATGGTTGGAGGCGAGACATTTCTGACAGCGCTCTGGGAAGAGCTGGAAATGTGCACGTACTGGTTCTGCTGGGTGGGTGGAGGGGACCCAGCAGCAATCAGTCCAGGTGTCCTGACCAGGTGTGGCTCAACTTTGTGCCCCTGCTGGCTTAAGTTGCTCATGCTGGCCAGCAAAGTGGAATAAGCCTCCAGCTGGGAGCGCTGGGATGGAGTGGTCGCAACGGCTGTGGCCGCCGCCATGGCGCCGGTCGCAGAATTGGCTGTTGGGGAAATCAGCTGTGAGGGGATGAATCCGGTGTATGAACCACTGTACTGGGGCCCGACAAACTGGAAGGTGTGCTGCAGGTGAGTGTACTGCACGGGGGAAACGGGGGTCCCTGACTGGGAGAGGGCGGGCGAGTACACCGTGGGAAGAGTGGTAGAGGTTGGAACGGACCTGGGCGCACTCGGTGGAGAATAGTCCAGCCCTGCAGACAGTGACTTGTGCAAACCCTGCTGCAAGCCTGCCTCCACCGAGGAGGTGCCCCCGGGCCGGTGCCGGCCCCCCAGGCTGCCCTGGCCACTGGGTGTGCTGGGGAGCCATGCCAGGTTATCTGCACGGTGGTTTTCGTTTGGCAGGACCGGCTTCACCTCTGAAGGCAGGCTGGTGGCAGGGATTTCTCGCTTCTTAGGTGGCAGGCATTCATTGCTCCGCTCTTGGTTGGATTTCATCTTTCGCCGTCCCCCCTCCACTGTGCTTGCTTCACTGTCTGGCTGGCTCTGATTTCAGTCTGATAAATGGAAAGTCACATTTGATTTCTGCAGGGGATCCAGTGACTTCATGAGGAATCATCTCCCTGTGAGCACGATCCTCCGACAGCTCCTCTGGATTCTGCAACGAAAGAGTGAAAAGGGAGACAGGAGTTACATTATCAGCAGTGAGTAATGAAAACAAATAAGCAGACACCCTAAATCAGCAAACAGGAAAAAGACCTCTGGAAAAAAAAATAAAAATGGTCAGGCATTGCCATTCTCATGTCAACGAGCAGTTGACAGCTAGCTATGCTGTAAACAGCAGAAAAATCCTGGGCATGTCTGCTAATGCATCAGGAAAATGTTTTAAAATTTAGGCAAAATCAGAAACAACCTGGCTGTAATTGGCACATTTAGCAGCAGTCATTTATTTCCCAAGGCCCATTCTCCTTCCTCTACAAAACCTTCCACGTCTCTATGATGCCTGCTTTGTTCTTCCAGCCTCTTCTTCCCCTGCAGTGACGGCACTGCCTTCACCCTAGCGTGCCCTAAAAAAACATGGGAGCACAGCAGGTAGCCCTGAGGAACAGGCACAGACAAAATGTTGACAGTAGCAAGTCACTGTGAGTGGTGCAGAGGGAAGGTGACGGGTCACTCCTAAACCCCTGAACCGCAGAGACACCAGCAGGGCAATTTCACGTGACAGGGCTGTGGAGGCAGCAGCTGCCTCCTGTCCCCACTCCACACCACAGCTCATTACCGGGACACGTGCGCTTCGTCTCCCAGTCTGGCAATGAACCTCAGCCACGCGAGCTATTTACAGCAGCAGCCCAGAGCCAGGGATGGATCTGAGCCAGGTTTTTGATGTCTGGTGGGATTTTTTTGACCCAGTGCTTTGAACTCCCTCTGCTACTGATGCCTCACATTCAGGTGTCCAGGCAGGACTCTGCTGGGAGGAATGCCCTGCCACATGCAGGTAGGCCAGAGCCAAGTGCTGGCACCATATCCACCTCTGGCAGGATCCAACCCCACTGTTTCTTAGCCACTGCTGCACCACAGAGGCTGTGGGTACCACACTCACAGCCATGGCCACAGTTCCAAACACTGAGCAAACTACTCAGCCTTGGGGACAACTGCCCAGAACTGCTCAGAAAAACACATTTGAGTTTCCTGACCCAAATCATGAGCCTCCACCACTGTAAAAATTCGCAGTCTTATATTGAGCTGATTTTGCTGTTGGAGCAAGTATCATTATCTATTTCATCCAAAGGCAACAAAGTCTTTCTAACTCTTCTATTACCTGCTAAAGAAAATATTGTAGCTAAAACACATTTACTCTCTTCCTTGCCTTGCCTGGCCTAATTAACCTTCATGGAGAATGAAATTTTTCCTTCACCCCTGTCCAGCCACCACCTGCCATCTGTATTTCTGGCTTTTTTGAAAGTTGCACAAGAATGGGTGATGAGAAATTGTGCACCTCACACGAGCAGTAGATCAACAAGAAAAGCATGCATTACATGCACAAAGAATAGAGAGAAAGAATTAAGAGTGGATGTGAAAGAAGATGGAAATAGGATATAGCCCACTTTAAAGGGAATGCTGAGCAGCAGTAATGATACTTATCTTATAGCAAGTAATATTCCTTTGGGGGATTTCTTTCCCTGCTGCCTCACTTCTAATGAACAATAAGCCTGATGTTTATGTGTGTATGAAGTACTTTGAAGACACACTAGACTCAGATTAAACCTATCTTTAAAAGCACTCTTCACATTTATGGTCCTCCAAGCTGCTGTAAGCCTGCAGGAAAGTCCAAACCTTCTAATGGTTTGATACAATCTGTCTTAAGTTAATTATTCCATTCTTTAAATATTGATAAACAGTAATGAAACACCAATAGCTAGAGCTGGGGGAGAGAGGTAAAG
This sequence comes from Sialia sialis, assembly GCA_009812075.1. Taxonomy (NCBI): domain Eukaryota; kingdom Metazoa; phylum Chordata; class Aves; order Passeriformes; family Turdidae; genus Sialia; species Sialia sialis. Next base: position 89,005,709 of record VRYO01001463.1, on the reverse strand, counting down.
CACTGTTTCAGAGTAGATTCCCTGGTTTTGAGGAGATAGGGAGGATGAAAGAACTCAGGGCAGCTTCAGATGTGCAAGGGCCAGTGACACCCAGAGTGCAACAGCCCAGGCAGTATCCTGACCTGCCCTGGTCTGTCAGCACCATCACCTCGGCACCAGGACTGCGGTGACGAGGGCAGCCAGGAGACAGGGACAGGGTCCCTGCTGGATCAGCACAGGCCTTCCCCTCCTCCTAACAGTTGCTCAGCGTGTCCTGGCAACAGCTAAAATTATTATATTACACATGACTTACAGATTTTCTCTTTTTAAGTTCGACTAAAAATAAAACTGCCGAGCTCACATTTGCGCAGTCATCCTTGGTTAACTTTAGCTCTCTGCTCAGGGCAGTTGGCTTGGGTAGGTAAGTCAGCAGATCCTGGCCCAGGGAGCTGCCCAGGGGGGACGTCCTCAGCATGGGGTGCTCATCCTGCTCCCGTCTGCCACGAGGAGCTTGTGCTGGGCTTGGATTATCCCTCACTCTCTTCTGGAACATGAGCTGCAAATCCAGAATTTAAATACTCTCCCACAGGGAAAAGCTGGGAGCAGAGTCAGAGGGCTGGCTTCTCTGTCTGCAACAGAGAAGGGAGCTTATACATGGGACTGAAAAGGGACAGGCTCTTTTGCTGTGATGGGTAAACCAGGCTCCTCAAAACCAGTGGTTCCAAAAGTTTGAGGCATCTGAGTTCAGCTTCTCTGCACCAAAAGTAGTACTATGAAGCTCTAAGAAATGGGGTGAAGTTTCATTTTGCAGCAACTGGAGCAAAGATTTTATTCTGCTAAATAGCATTGAACCACTGAGGTTTGGATGGCCTCCAGTGTCAAAGCTAACATCCTTCAAAAATACCAAATACTAACTCTTTTGGGTTGTGCATTTTGGTGTCTTTGGTGTAAATCTTTCAGATGGCTGACTTCATCTTTACTGGTAACAAAAGGGCTACCCAAAATCTCCTGAAGAACACAGAAGGAATGAATAAATTTAATGGAGACAAGGGATAAGGCAGCCATAGAGCAGTGAATACTGCCCCACTTTTCCAAGCCTAAGCATTTCACAGTGAGACTTTGAACTCTTAACAGACATAGGACTGGATTTGCAAAAAATGCAAATATGCAGCATAAAACAACCTACTTCTGCTTCAAGATCTAAAAGTAAAAGAGCAACGTCTCAGCATAATTCAAGTTCCAGCAACAGTAAAGATAAGACAGGACTGATTTTGCTTGGGAAGCAATGAAAGAGACAACCGAAACAAGAGTCTCAAAGGCAAGAGGTACAAGACCTGGTTAAACAGTTTTTTGCTGGCTGTCCTAGAAAGATGTATGCCTGCCTTCTGTGGTGCCACAGGGTTTGTTATTTGTATGCTTTCTCTTTTTTCCCCTCTTTTTTTTTTATTCAAGACATTTTCCCAAGACTCTGGAGCTTTCCTTTCTCTCTAATTTTAGAGCTGTCAATCACAATTTGTAAGATATGCAAATGAGCAGGAAACACCAGGTGACTTTTTGCTCCTGTGTGTGTCACAAGTGCGTGCGTGCGTGCAGGCATGTGTAATTATGGCTGGGAAGGTAAAAGGGACAAAGAGATCAGGGAGAGCAGCTGGACTTTGGTATCTCTGGCAGTGAGTACACACGGAACATTGCTAAACTGTCTGGACAGCCAGTGTCCGCTGGCAGTCTGCCCACACTCAAATTCCTGGAAAGGCTTAAGGCAGAAAAATAATCACTTGGAGGAGTCACCATCTGGGCTTGCTCTGGTCCCAGAGGGATTGCTCACTGGAGCTTGGGATGTGCATTTTCATGCAAAACTCCAGCATCTCCTTGCAAAGCACTTCAAATCTCACTATGCTTCCCAAAACAGCATTTTTCTACTTATTTCATCTAATAAATTTAAGACACAGGAGAGAATATTGGGTTACAGCTTCAGATGCTGACCCCCTTCATTTATCTGGAGTTCACTGCAGCAAAGGTAAAACCAGCAACACAAGCATCCAAACACAGCGACATGCTGTGTCCCACCACCCAGGACGGGGTCTTGGGGTGCAGAGAAGGTGGGACCACAAGCACAAACCACAGCAGCACCTGGCTATGCAAACGGTGGGATTTTTCCACTGCCTTGAAAAATGAAGCACTTTCTCTGTCCCATGGAGCAGCTAACATCCTTTTTTGTGTCTCTAAACCTCCTTCAAAAACCTGGACCCTCATCCTCTTCTGATTCCAGACCTTTCCGCAGTTGCGAGCAAGCTCAAGCCATCGTGTGCCATAAGGAGGAAGGACTGGTACAAGAAGCAAATACCCGCGGGGGGCAGTCGTCAGCTTCCAGCTTCAGGGATACTCAGTTAAACCAGGTCACTGATTTTCAAAAGGCTCCTTTGATCGCAAATCCTGAAAACATACGGAGCACTATGACTTTTCAACTCCCACTTTCCAGCTGCAGGTATGACCAGCAAACTCGCGCATGCATCCGTGCACTAGAAAAACTGTGTCTTCTCCTCCATCAGACACTGCTGCCCTGCCTGGCACGGAGATGTTAATGCACCATCGGCAGAGTGGAGCCTGATACGCGGCTCTCGGGGTGTTACCGGGCAGATGCAGCAGCGCACTCGGATGCTCCCGCCTCAATCACCCGCCCATCCTATCACGACTGAGTAATTTCGGCAGCGCCGGGAGTGAGCGAGAAGGGAGGCACTTCGTCCCACCCCTCCCCTCCCCTCCAAGGAGGCTGGCATATTGCAGGATCTGGTTCAGAGAGACGAAAAGACAGACACACTGCAGAGGGCTCCGCAGCTGCATTCTAGCTCTCAGATCTGTACGCCAGTTTTCTCCCCCCCACTCTACAGCCTGCCTGCTGCCAGCTACATATTCACGGTGGTAACTGCTACAGATTCCATTAGCCCTGCCATGTGCAGCGCAGCGCACGCCAACAATAGCTATAGAGTTTATTGTCCAACCCGACCAATTTCACAGCTCCCTGGCAGAATTCCCGGGAGGGCCAACTGCGGAGATCCATTAATAAGCAACATGAAAACCTCCAATAAAATTTGAAATTCTCCACCCAAAATGAAAGGATTCCTGATCAACATCGCATCCACAAGACAGACCGTCCAGTGAAGTGTTAGTTCTTATTATACTTCTGGGAATCTGCCACAGCAAACTGCTACAGGTTTCGGCACAGTGAGCAACAGTTCTGCATGTCCTTCCTCTCCACTGTCAGATCAGACTCCACGCAAGACAAAAACCAAGTGATACAAGCAAACATCAGCAAGCACCTCACCAGATGTGAGATGCCCAAAGGCTCAACATTCCCATGAATTTCATGGAAGTATGTAGGGGCAGAGTTGAGAAAGGAAGGTTAAGAAGAAAAAACAGTGTAAGACATATTCCCAAAAGCATGGACAGATGTTGGAGTCACAGGACAGCCATTCATGAGCACAGGTGATACAAACTGATTAACTGTCTGCTACTTGCCCAGAATTCTGAGGATGACAAGAGATCTGCATGTCCTAAGCAGGGCACATGCCTCTTGTGCTACTATGGTTAGACTGTGCTTAGTTAATAACTCATTATGCCGGGTAGCTGCTGGTGAACTGCACAGGAACATGGTGCTAGAATCATCTTTGGTTTTAGTTAAGCTAACCGCTGAATGAAGAGTTGAAATTAACTTTCACAAGTTTGCAGGTTTCTGCCATCACATCATCTGGGTGCCATCACTTCATTCTTCAACAGGAGAGATGCCCTCATTTTCAGCATCTGTAAAAGTCACTCTGTGCTCTGGGTGTGCAGCAGACCTTTCTGTCCTTTCTGTGCACGCACACAGCGGTTGCAGCTACACATAAGCTTAACAAGACTGTGAGTACTACAGGTGATTTAAATGGATTCACATCCCTACATCATTTGTTTATACAGAAAAAAGCTTTTAGCAAAGGTGATCCCTTTTCTTCCAGCATGCTTTGCAGAGAAGTGGCACCACAGCATGCAGCAGAAGATGCCAGTGAGACTGGAAGCAAGGAAGCATTTCGTTCAAGAGCTGCAAGCTGATCCCATGTCAGGGCTGACATTGGAGAGCTGGGTGTGTTGGCCATCCTGCTACCCTCCCAGCCTACTCCATGGCAGCATCCTTGCTCCCCAGCACAGAAATCCTTGCAGAGCCAAACCCAGGCTCTCAGATGTCAAGAGTCAGGCCCAGCTTCTTGCCTCTGAAACATACAATACTGGTTCACTAAAGAAGTTTTATTAAAATTATAAAGGTGAAGGTTATTATTATTGTTATTATTATTATTATTATTACTTCTGTTAACTTGCCCTTCTGCTGTGTGAGGCCTTTCAGGCTCAAGGTCTCTCTAGCTTTTCCCTGCAGCCCACAAGATCAGAAACTTACCAGTTTAGCTAGAAGTAGAACTTTCCATCTCATAATCTGACATCAGGAACCAGAGTTTCGTGAAATAGCATCAGATATCCACAAATAAAAATGCATGAGCTGACAGTGCTGATTACAGTGAGGTTTTTTTGAGGGTGAAATGCTGGACTCCAGAGCCTTCTGCCTCTATGGGGGAAGGGAAAAGATGTAACTGCTAAGCGAGGGTCTGAACCCTGGAGCAAAGCCATTTGAGTGTGCACAGCTTGATGCAGAGCTTTCTCTCTCAGCTGCACAGCAGAAAGTGAACCTCAGCTGACCCTACGAGAAGCAGCTCCATCTGCAGCCACAAAGGAAAATTCCAGGGCTGCTCAGGCCTGGGGTCTCAGCTCAGGCTGACTGCCAGCTGCATAGTCCCACATGGCTGGAGCACATTCCAGCAGCTTGATGATTTACCACCTGAAGCCTTTACAGCCTGACAGAGGCCTGCCAAACCCATCTGAAGCCATGCTCCCCAAGCCTCAGAGTCAGCTGTGCCAGGACATGAGGACCACCAATCCAAGATGTTCAGGAAGTCAGCATTCTACTACACACACACACACAAAGTCTGCGGTGGCAGCACGAAAGCTGTGCAGCAAATAGTCATAAATTAAAATGCTCCTTCAACCCCACCAACACCAGGACAGAAAGGGGGATCCCACATATGCACCTCTACCAGTGGCCAGCGCAGCATCCAACCTTTCATCTGCTTTGCAACGACTGCTGCCAGAGCAGGACATCTGACAATGCTCAGTGACACCCTTTACTCTCACACCCATCCCCTAGAGGCACTTCTGCAGCTCAAATGAGTGAATAGAGTTCATTTATAAACAAGTCTAATACACAAATTACTTTGTTGATGTTTTTCATTTATCTAAAATGTGCCTACAATGTGGCTACAATGGGAGCTGCCTACACAATTTTCCATTGAAAATTTCACATGAGTGACTATAAACGTAGCAACACCCACTCGCCACTCATTTTAACTTGTGACAGAAACTGTCATGCCTGTATGAACACATTTGTACTGCAGATATGTCACACAGGTCTCCTTCCATGTGTCTGAAAATGCTTGCTAACATTCACTCCATCTTCTGCAAACAAATTAAGAGAGACGCCTGGCTTCACTGCCAGGAGACTTGAGTAAGACCCCCACGAAAAATTACAGAAACCGGGGGCGTTTCACCCCTTTGAAGATCCAGCCAGGAACACCAGCCAGCAGCAGCCAACTCGGAGCAGCCATTTTACAGATAAGCACAGGCGCTCACGGGGAGGAGTGTGCCTTTAAGCCTGGCTGATAAGGGGACAGTGAGAGAGCACGGCTTTAGGGGAAGATTTGGAAAGGTCATCTGCATGCTCAGTGCCTTTCCTTGGAAGTCTTCCCTGCAGACCACTTTTCTGGTAAATTCCATGTGCCAGCAAATTAGACCATAATTAGTCCATCTGTAAAGTGTGAAACATGAACTGATGTTAAATTCCCCTTGAAATGGATTCCAGCACCTTGCCTTCGCTCAGACTTCATACAGCAAAGCTTTAACTTGAAGCTCTTTTTGCACCAGCCCTTGCTCACTGCCTCAGTACACACTTGGTGTCCCCCCAAATCAGGATGACTGATCATCACTACCGACAAAACCCAAAAGTCAGCAGCTCATGCGGGTCTGGAGGCACACAGCACGTACCCCCAGTGCTGCACCCCCTTCAGGCACCTTTTTTTCTCTAACTCTTTAATTTTTTTCTTCTTCATTCCAGTCAGCTACATTTGGGCATGGCCTGCAGCACCATCCCCTCATCTTGCACAGATACTCACGCTGACCATGTCAGCACAGGCAGTGTCGCAGGGGTCAGTACACGTAGGAATACACACGAGCAAGAAAAAAGCCAGATCAACTCTTGTGTACCTTCTCTCTCTCTGAAACGCCTCCCCAGGCCCTGCAGCCCACAAAAATCAAGTGACTAGTTACTCCTCCTGACTCAGTGATTAGGGAGCCTCCCTCCTGCTTAATGGGGAGCAAGTAGATAAAATGGGCACAGAGCCCAAATTCATCACCAGTGTCACTTGACTGAGGCCAGCATGGCAAGGCTGAGATTGCCCCAACTGTTCTGATTAGGCAACATAGAAAACAATCAAAAGAAAATGAAATAATGCATGATTATACAAACATAGCAGGTTCCACAGTCACAAGCTTCAATTGCAACTAAAAAAACCCACCCGTTCCAACTAAGAATGTAAATCATCATCGTTGCTCTCAAGCAGAGAACGTTGACAAATGAAGGCGGTGTGCTAACAGGCAGTGCCAGTACTCTTAATTTAAGTATGTGAGAAACAAAGGTATGTACCATCCAGGGCTGCCAGAAAAAACTTGCCTTAAACAACAATCAAAAAGAACTCTGAGGATTTAAAAATTACTTTTCTTACAAAAAAACCCCAACAAACAGATACAAGAAAACCTTTTGCTCTATTTTCCCCAGCCAGGTGAAGAAAGAGCAAGAAAACAAAAAAATCACACAGCTCCCATCAAGGTTATTTATACAGAAGTTTTGAACTCAGGAAGTAAAAACATTCCTGCATTGAACCTGTGGGTCGAGTGAATCACAGCCTGGAAACCTGAATGGAGCTTTTGTAAAAGCCACTGAGCCACGAACATGCCTCCTCGCCGCTGCGATCACTTCTGTGAAAGCACCTTACCCATCTGCCCCTGGAAATCCACGGCGCAAGACAAGTGACTCCCGACACCAGTGAAATGGACAAAAGGATGACTAGCTACCTGCAGCTGGTTTCAATCGGAGAGCCGAGTAATTATTGCAGCCCTCTCCTGTGGCTCATATGGAGCGCAGCATGGAGCTATAAAGCGTTATGCAAGTCTAATGTGCTGCCAGATCTCTTAGAACAGGCAGCAGCCAAGTCGCTCCCTCCCACCATTGGCTCAGCTTCATTAACTTAATCAGGTATTCATTCATTCATTCACTCACTCATTCAAAAAAAAAAAAAAATTACTCTAAACCTGGCAAATAGCCAGTGCCATGCATGCATGGAGCATGCTCACATCAGCCACTGGGGCTGGAAGAAGAAGGATAATCTAACATTCCTCAAGCTCTGAACGGGGCTTTAGCTTTGCACACAGCCCAGGCACAAACACATTTTTGCCACAGCCTCCCCAAGAGCACGAAGAGCTTAGGAGCTGTGCTGAGGTCAGATGCTGGCGCTGGAGACCACAGAATCGAAAGCAGCCCTGTAAGTCAGCGCAGCCAGCAGGAATCTGAATAGAGAACTTCTCCTGAGCAATGACTAATTAAACCATTTGATAATTGAGGGGGTAAAAAAGGAATTGTGGCAGGATTGACTCAACTCATTTTGCTGCAAGGTTGCTCCCCTCTTTCTTTTGTGCTTACCACATACATTGCACAGCTTACTCCAGACAGAAGGGATCAAAACAAAACAGAAATAAGGTTTTAAGAAAAAAAAAAAAAAGAAAGAAAAAAGAAGGGAAACATCACTCAGCTAATGCTAAAAGCAATTGGTAATGGAAATCTGTTTGAACCCCATATTTATAAACCTAAGGCTTCCAGGCATGTAGCACTGAAGCATTAAATGCAGACCCCTCCCTTGGACAGTTCTTGCACTTATTTTTTTTAGTCTTTGCATGTAAGTCTGCAAAGAATGTTATTACTTCCCTCTAGCTCTCATCAGAATGACTTTCACTGCATTTTTTTCCAGCACACTACAAGAAAGCTGCTTCATAACTATTCTGAAAAGCAGGCCATGAGAGACAGCTCTGACTTTACCATGAAGAGCTTCATGCAAAGAGCCAGACTGGACATTGAAGAAAGGGGAAAGGTGTTACATTTCCCCCAGTGGAAGCTGAGCAACAGCATGGAAGCAAGTCAGCATCTTTCCCCCCTTACCTCATTCTGTGCCCTGTGTGAAAAAAATACCAGATGGCAGATTATCTGAGAAAGTCCATAAAAGTAAAATGGAAATAAAAAGCACTTTGGACTTCTTCGAGATAGTGTTTATGGTTATATAATGAAAATTATATATCCTGGTTCAAACCTTCAGCCACAGACCAGGCTACAATGGCTCAAGAGCATCTACACTCCCCACCTTCCACCACTGATGCAAATCAGATCTTATAACCCTCCATGCCCTGTTATCATGGAGACCACATCATGGAGTTTCTGTAGGAACTTCAAGTGCATCTCCTGTAGATAGCCTAAAAGCCACTATTTCTCTTCAGATTAAAAAACCCAAAAACAACCTGAAATCTTCTATGGCCACCACCATAAACAACAATACAAATGGCAAATTAGACAAGACTTTCAAAAAGGGTTAGTAATGTAAGGCCAACACTTAGATAAAGGTTCAGACGCACTTAGCAAAAGCATTTAAAAGACCCCAAACCAAAACCTGTTACTCTGATCCTGACTCCACTTCTGACCATAGCACAGAAGCCCATGGTTAACTTGAGGATCCCTTCCTGGAGTTCTCTGTAGGCGGATGGTGCTGAAGAGTACCCAAGTAATGAGCAGACAAGCAAAGACACAACTTCTGAGGAACCAGCTGCTGACATGTGGAAGGACTACAAGTGAGATTTACACATTGCAGCTCATTGGCAGGTGAACAGTGAGGTATGTCTGAGCATCACTTCTTTGCTACATGACAGCACCATGGACTTGCTGACTATAAGAGAAAAACTATTCAGCATGCTTTTACTGTATTAAGAGAATTAAAAAAGAAATGCAAAAGTGTCTGAAGGCAACCTGTTTCTTAGCCCTTGGCCTCCTGCACTCCAGAGTGTGTAGGACACCAGCCATGCAGTCTCAAAATACTCCACACTGAAGACAGCCTCCTACACTGGAAGTTGAGTCTTGAGCTAATGGCCTTTCAATCATCTAAGCTCTTTAGCACTATGGCTGTTTTGTTACCTTTGCCTTCATCTCTCACTGTTCTCCAAATGGGGTCCAAAGCTTGAAGGCTCCTTCATTTCACTTCCCTTGCCTTCCCTTCCAGCCCTGACATAATTCAAGACACATTCAAGACTGTACAAACTCTTCCTCTTCTGCCCAGGCCTAACTTCCCCCATCCTGCTTGAGCAGCTGCTCAAGCCTTCTTCTTTGCAATCACCCCCTTTCCTGGCATCAGGGCAACAACTCACCTGAAATTCCTCTTCCTGAGGAATTGTCCTCCCTGCATCATGCTCCATGCATGGGAGCACCCAGCAAGGTGTGATTTCTGACACCAGAAGTTTTAAACAGTTTTAATCAGGCTACTAGAAGAAGGTCAGGAACATAAAGGAGCAGAAGAAAACCAGTCTGGGAACACTAAGAATTTTATCCTAAATGATCCAGACTTTGGCAGAAGTTGTAGTTTTGTCTAGATAAATAAAAGGGATATGGTTTGAGCAATTCTGGTTCTTTATACGAATAATTTCACTGCTCCCTCTGAAAGAGTCATTAGAAGAGTGTGAGGTTTCATGATTCAAGATAGGAGAATGAGAAGGCAATATTTCAGCCCTGTGAAATGAGGCTTGCATGTCTAACCACACTACCAGCTCAGAGTTCACTTCTCGCAAGTGTCAAGTATATTTTCCATTCTGTACTTCTGCAAGCCCTAGTTCTGTCTGTTGTCATCACTCATGGGGATTTACCTAATCCCTGAAACGGCAGAAAACCATCATCTTTTTGCTGGAGAAACAGAATCATGTCTCAAGCACACTGAAAAATTCAAATTGTATGTATCATTTACTGTAGCTCCATTCATCCACCCTGTGTTGACAGTATAAATACAAATGAGGCCCTTAACAAAATGCTGAACTGCATTCCAATGTATTAGTGGTATTTCTTAGAGATTTCCACTCACTTTTGCTGTTTCTTTGATCACATTCCTCACACTTCAGCATACTCAAGCAGCTGCCCATTTATACAAACAAAGCCTGAAAGAGAAATGTTCATCTCCTTCTTCATCAAAACTGGTGACTTTAGCTCAGTCCACTCATTTGAACTAGGAAGTGGGGCAAAGGCAATCTAAAGTTAGTGGTTCATTTAAGTCTATTATCTTGCAACTCAGCTGCAAAGGGAGACTCCACAACTTTCTAAGCACAGAAATTCACCTTCCCAAAGTTTTATTTTAAACACTAGTGGGCCACTATGTTGACCTTTAAAATTCATTGTATCACATTATACGTGGCTGGTACAAATAGCAGTGCAGTTACAGATTTTACTGGTACTCCTTGGACCCATGCTAGCAAATCCAGCTCAGAACTGTGTGTCCTCTGCTGACAGAGCTCTCCTACCAACTACAGCCTTTTGCACAGGGCCCAGCAAACCCGTGTTAGCCCTTTTGTGGTGACAAACACATCCCACTGAGGTTTGCCAAGGAGCTTCAACAGGTACTACCATCTGAAGTGCCTTAGCCTGGCCAGGCCTAAGGCAAGACCCAGAATGAAAACTTCTTCTCTATCCAAGGATACTTTGCTAATGACTGGATTTCAGTCTCCACAACACTGAAGGACCTCTCAGAAGCACTCCAACTAAATTAGGGGAAAGAAAGAGATTCAGCCTGGGATCTGAGTGCTCAAAACCTTTGTGCATTCTTCTTTAAGCCAAAATTTAAGTGGCGTTCTCCCAGAAAAGAAAATAGTTAAAACAGGCTCAGATCCTCCCATTGCAAAGCAGAACTCAATGAGGAAACTTCCTTGGGAGAGGACAGCTCCTGGGGGAGTCCCCTGCAAAACACTGCCTCATCTCATCAAGGTGTCCACTCCAACCAGGACAAACAGGGAACAGTGACAATCAGGCTGCTCTCATCATGGAGGCATCCTGTGTCTGGCTTGAGAGTTTCAGAATCAATAACTATGCATAGACATGATGCATCCCACTGCTCCACAGCTTCCCCTGCAGCCACAAGAGCGTTACTCACTATTGCCATTCCTAGAGCAAAAAAGAAAACTGTTGTTTTCCTGGTTTTATTTACGCCTGTTTAGTTCTGGACCAAGTGATTCTCCAGCTTCTAATGTGCTTACCACTTTCTATCTCTGCCTACCATTTCTTCTGAATGTGTAATGATTTTACATCTGTTAATCTGATTTGGTTTCTTTTTCATATGTGGTTAGTGACTTGCAGACTCCTTATGGTAAATACGAAATAAAATGCTGATTCTTTTGCCTTTTGTTCTCATGACATGTTTTCTTAGAAACATGAAATAAGTACTGCAATGGGAGATACATAATCACTTTGGTACAATGGACATGTTATAAAAATATGGAATGATCATGAGATCATAGAACCAGGATGACTAAAACAACAACATCATTGGTCAGAATTTATTCAGCTCCTAAGGAGAAAAAGCCCTGACAACACTGCTGTAAGGTTAGTGAAACTAAAACCAAAATAAGGTACATAAGTCACTGCTGCCCTTTGGCTAAAATTAAGAACTAATGGTATCTAATAAAAATGGCAGGAATTTTTCAAGGAAAAATTGCATTAGGAGATGTTTGTTTTTCAAACCTGAATCCATTAGAGGCAAAAATGAATGCATTTATAGCTGGGAAAAACTGCTGGAACTTCCTTGTAAATATTTTCCAGCAATATTAAAAAAAATAAAACTTATTTGCTGGTCTCAAAACTAAGTGTTTTAACCATTTAATGAAGGTGTAATTGAAAAATGCTGCAACTACAACAGAAATTTGGTTTAAAAATGAAACCACCCTCTAGCTTGAATACACGACTCTAGGCTTTGCTGTACTGTTTTGTAAAACATTTTTGCCTATTACCTGATTTTGACTTTATCTCAGCTTTTCCAGTTTTCCTCTCATTACAGAAAGAAATATTTTTCTGAGATCTTGGAAATTCTGCTGGGCAGAAATATAATTTCCTCTTATCTCTGATTTCTAATTAGATTTAAATCTTTCCTAGCTGGGGCAAGACCTACCCAAGCACTTTGAAACACTGCCAGATTTCCCATACATATTTCCTATATATATATATATATATATATATATATATATATATATATATATAGGAAATATGAAAATTCCCATTGTTCCTCTTGCCTGGCAAAATCCATGAGCTACACAGGAAAAAGTCTTTCTTCTTCTGTGACAGCATCATTCAGCTCACCTCCCAAAGGTTCAATTCTGCCTGTAAAATCTTTCCTTTTGGTTCAAATTGCTGCCAAAACAGCGCAGTGTTCTCTCTGATGTACAGCCAGGTTGAGATGACAGCTACCACACTGGATTAATGAGAGGGAAAAGAAGAAAGAGAGGGAAGAGCACTGCTAGCTTGTCTGGTAAACTTGGGATGAAGGAGCTGCAGCATCTCAGAAGCTGCTCCATTCCATTCAGTGGGGTGGGGAAGGAAGGAGAGAGGAGATGTCTCTTACCAGTGTTGCCTCAGATGCTGTGGAAAGCTGCCTGAATGACTAACACAAGGGGCACTACAGAATGAGTTTATGATCATCTCTAAGTAATAATCTTATAATAGTGGGGGATAATAATCTCCCATGGGCTGCACTGCTGTAACTCTATCAGTGAAACCTTGTGCAAATCCAGTTCACTAGTGAGCTGCTGGCAAGGATGGGAATATGCTTGTTACATCTATCCACTGAAAGTGTTGGAAGACTCTCAAAAATGAGATTTTAGCAGGTGATTTTGACAGCTATGATTTGTGTTGCCATTCAGCACAGCTGAAACCACTCCAACGAGGAGCTGCAAAGGTGGGGGTAACACAACTGTGCAATCTCTGTACCATCAGGTCAAGGCCGTGCCCAGGACTCCTGCAGAGATCCATGGCAGCTGCTACTCAAAGTGTGAGAGCCCAGGGGAAGCAAAGCTCTCTGAAAACACTGCAAGCCACAGCACAGCCAGCACAGCACTGCTCTTCCATGCACTTGCACTACCTACATCCATCAAAACCCCATACATGTCACAGATAAATTAGCAGCTGACAGAAAGCCAGCAAAAAACTACCTGTACACCACCTACTACACAGACCTAATGCTCCAACTAGACTAAATGCCTCCTCACACAGCTTGCTTCATTTAGGCAAATATTTCCAGTGGAACATGCAGACAAATCAGCCCTGGGATCACGAGCAGCAGCTGCTGCTTTCAGCATGCAGAGTTGGGCAAATCAACAGAGATGAGCTGCTGCTCCCATCAGAATCTCAAAGATGTGGATGACAACGCTGGTTAATTAAAAGACACAGGATCAGAACAGAGGAAAATTGTCGCTCAGCAGCTTAGACTGAAAATCAAACTGATCTGACAAGAAACAGGAGCTTCACCAATTTTCAGTCTGTGGTTAAATTGTCTTTTTATGGCTCTGGTATAAAATTATTTCCCCCCACACTCTGTTCTTTTCTGGACTACCGTTTTAGCATTTTTCTTCTGTATTCCTCTCATCTTAGCATTTCTGTCATTCTTGTTTCCTCTTAAATGTTAGTTTCTGTCCTTGCTTCAGTATCAGTTAAAATGCCACTATCACTAACAGCATGAGACTGAGTCAGAACCGAGACTGCGTACTCACTCACTTTAGACTCCAGGAAAGGATTACTAAAAGCCAAAAAAGTACTGTGAATTGCATGCCCTCTCACTGATGCCCAGAACAGAATTGCACTATTACAGTGCGTATACAATCACTATGAAGTGTTTATTGTGTCACACTCTACATAAAAATTTTTCACTCTCTCCTGTCTTTTCACACTCCCCAATTTTAAGCCTAAAGAAGCAACACTGAGAGGGTTCGCAGACTCATATGGGCATCAAATCATACTTCAACATATTTTTAAGGATGAGTTTTACATCACTCCCATTTTAACAACATAAAACAGTGGTGAAGAAGCCCTTCCTGAGAGGGCTTTCTCATACCTTTGTTTGGGGAGGGCAGGGGGCAGCGGTATTCTGTTCACATTCACTGCAGAGAAGCCACACTTCACAGGCAGATCAGTACAAGATTTCTGTAACAACTCAAACTACTGATCTCAAACAGGTGTTAAACAATGTTAAATATGCATATGAATTGCCATTTGGTTTGGATTTAATGGCACAGATTATAATTTTTTAAGAGAAGAGCTGATGCAAGATAACCTCTCTGTTTTCTTTACTTCCTACCTGCAGAATGTGGCCTAGAGACATTGGATGCAGAGGAGGTAAGACAGTCAGGATCGTTCTGGTCAGATGATAAAACTAATAGAACGCTTTTCGATAGTTTTTACCTAAAGTTTTGCTTCTTTACTGCTAGAATTTGTTTATGGCTGTGGGAACAAGATCAGTCCTTCCTTATAGTAGGAATTAATTAAGAAGCCAAATCGGAATTAAATGAGCAGAAACAAACTCCCTCCATAAGCATGGATTATGTTCATGCAGAGGCAGCGCTTGCAAAACATGTAAGACAAAGTCTGTCCTGTGCCATCAGAAAGAAAAAGCCAGTGAAGACCAACAGTCTTTAAAAATCAGTTATAGGAGATTATCTAATTACCATCATATTTAATAGTATATGGCTTTGATAATTTCTGTTATCATCAAACTGCTAGCACTGAAAGAAAACGGGAAATTGGCTCTAATGCCAATTGATAATGGAAAGGGTAGGTTCTGCCCTCCAGGTCCTTGGTTTGGAGCCAGCTCAGGTTGGAAGTGAAAGTCATTCCTGCTGGGTGCCTCTCTGAAATGAGCTGGTGTTCTTAGGCTTGGTCCAGTTCCACATTCATAGAACAAAACCCATCACCACAACAATTGGCTGTGCTGGAGATGGAAATTCTTGAAAAAATCCTATCTCTGGCTTTTTGTTAGCATGCAAATAGATCCTAGCCTGGAACAAGGATATTTATACAGGAATATTTATGCCAAAGCAAATCTCACCAATGGTGACTGCATGAAACTTGCACACATTTCATATTGCTTTGAAGCTGTAACAACTTGCCTTGTAGCAACAGGGATGTTTTTACCCCTGTGCAACTCCATTATTTTGGTGAGGGGCAGCAAACCCAGGAACCACAAGGTCTGCCAAGCCTTTAGTAACACTGACAGCTGAAAGTCCATCTCCATATTATTGCTGCTCATTTTTAAAACGCCTGAGCAAGGCTCAGCTTCAAGGTGCACCACCTACACTGGCTGAAGAGTTTACAGTTGCCCAGCAGGTCACCTTAAATCCAGCTAAACAAGCAGTTGAACCCAGTTAAACTAATGCAGGTGCAGGTCAATTAAGAGCTGAACAACTCTTCTTTTTTTGGAAGCTGGATACTGCAAAGTGTAAACCAATACCCCATCCCTTGGGACTGCCCCTTTCCTGGCAGAGGCTGCAGCACATTAACAAGGCAGTGCAGCTTGCATTGTAGCTGCTGTGCCGACTTCATGGATTAATGGAGACTTTGTCCTCTGGGGCTGTCAGCCCCAAACCTTTCAGGAGAAACGAAACCTCCGAGAGGGGAAAAAAAAAAAGAAAGCCAGTAGTGGAATTACAAATAAGTGTCTTTCTGACTTTCAAATGAGATGTGAAGCATCTTCATTTACAATTTAATAATTCAGTAAGCACTTTATTGGAAGAGACGGTCTAATGGGTTAATTTCCAAATGTCATTTATCTTTACTCATTGGGGATGACTTTCTATAATTTACTCGAGGCTGCAACACTCATAGATTAATTCATCACCCTCCAACTTGAGAAGATAAAAGCCTAACAAGCTCTAACCTGCTACACAGACTATATTTAAGCAGTACAGGATAATGATAAATATCTCCCATAAAATGTGTTCTCTTCACACTTCCTGCAAAAACTGCTGAGCGAGCCAGCTGGCGAGATGGAGCCGACGGTCCTTACTCACAGCCCCACCATCCACACGTAGTGAAACTGGAGCGCTCCCTACCCCAGCAACCCCCTGATCCCTGGCTGCCCACCGGCCTCCAGAGGTGAGCGCGACTTTGTCCCCTGCTGACACTTTCCAAGGCCCTGTCCACACCCCAGCAGTGACTCTCCTCATGCCCGGCAGGCAGGCAGGGAGGCAGGCAGGAAAAGGCTGCTGGGGACTGTGTGTGCAGGTTGGTTTCCATTAAAAGTGCCCCACTTCCCAGGCCGGACTAAGCACTTTGCAGAACAAAACGAAGAGAGGAATGACTATTGTAGGCAATGTGGGGAAGCAGGAACTGGGCAGAAGGCAGATCAAGCAGCAGCACAGGCCACTCGCAGGGCCCAGATGCAAACTGAATCACTTCTCGCTTCCTTCTTTCATGCACAACTGGTGGATGCTGATAAGCATTCCGGGACCTCACGCTCTCACGCACTCCTGCGTCCGGAAGCTAGAGGTGGTCCAGGCCAGTCTGTGCCTCTCCCCTCTTGACCAGATGTTACTCCAATGCTTTCCAGGACTGCTTTTAACATCACAAAGATTTAACTGCAGCCAAGTACAATGACCTCCAGCTGGAGCTGGCCTTCCTGCCCAGGGCCTGAAGCCTAAGTGACCTAAGCAAAGCAGCAGGATGTTAACCTAGCTCATCACCCTGTGTGGGAACAATCTTGTATCTCCAAGCACTGCTGACACTCAGCATCCTTCCAACACCACCTTCCCCAAGTTCTCTCCTCACTTGCGTCACTGTATAAAACACACATTGATCACTCCGTTTGGAAAATGGAGAGCAGAGCAAAGAGCCAGCCTTTCCAATGGGCTGAAGAGGAGTCCTTGGCTACAACTGCATTTCCCAGCCATCAGACCCTGGATGTGTGCCACTGGGAACTGGAAGTGTAAGCCACTATGATTAAAAATTATAGTTACCTTCTACAGACACACTTCCTCATCTAATTAATGCAAGAAAAGAAGCCATACTCCCAGCCACCTGGCCAACTCATCCAGCAGAAGATTTTCAAAATAGCCTCTTAGGGTAGAGATCATTGATTCTGTTGTGTAGAAAGCCCTCTAGGTCTTCACTAAGCCTGACTGTGTGGGAGTTGCAGAAGTCTCACTGTCCTCTTCCAGGGATGCATGTTCTTCCAGGCCAGCCAAGATCAAACTCTGGTCTAGAAAAAAGAAGAGCTCACACTGGCCTTGACTTGGGCTTCCACACTTTAATGAAATCCTGTCACCATAGCTGGCTGTGCACAATGCCTTCACATTTATGCTTCCCTCTCTCCCATGAGTTAGGATAGCATCATCTTAGAAACAATACAATCAGATTAAACCAATTTCATCCTTTCCTACCAATTCTACCTACATGTTATTCAAACAATGTATTTGGACTCCCAAGGGTATTTCTTTTCAGATTATCATGATCTCACTGTAGTTACTGTAGTTACATACCATTGACCAACCACTTTTTTCCCAAAGTGTCTTTGCAGAGGTGAATTCAGTTCTTCAGCAATGGCAGAAACATGACTAAATACTTGCTGCACAGATAAGCTACTGGCATGTATTTTTTGGACTAAATTTTAAACCACAAAGAGATGCAATAAGCAATGAATGAAGGTATGTGAATACATGCAATGAAGAAGAAATCCTTAGTACCTCTCATGTATCTATTTCCATTTTCTCATTTCAAAGGATGAACTACTAAGACAAGGAGCTTTTTTACTAATTCTACAAAGAGCCTTAAAGATACACAGGGTCACAAGTTTATGAACCTGGTGGATTTTCCCTGCAGCCTTATGTTGCATCATTTTTGGTTTCCTTATCTTGTTCTATCCATTCAGACCATGAGCATTGGGGAGAATAATCTGGTCGCCATTCTGCACAACACTTCTAGCAAAACAAACTGAACCCATTTCTTGGTCACTTCATGAAGTGCTCACACAATGATACCACATTGGTGTCCCAGGCTGCTGGCAGTGGGCAACACCAGGTACCTCACAGAAAGGCAAAAACCATGAATGCAACAGTAATAATGCAACTAGGCACTCATAAAGAGTGTAGAGCAACAGAAAAACAGACTTAATTGACCTCTACTGTTTCTACTCTTGACTGCTGAGTTGCATTGCTCACGAGTGGCAGCTGCTCCAGCAGCACTTAAGAGCTGAGCATGACCACAAATGGGGCTGCAGAGTGTAATGTACACTCAACTCCTGCTGAGGGGAAAGGACTCATTTCTGCTTACAGCGTTTTTTTTTTCACATCTGTCATGTCTGTGGAATCATTTGCCTTATGCTACTGAACACACTGCACTTGTGAGTGGTGGGACAGAGACCCAAGCTCAAACCCTTTTTCCAGTTATCCCTGTTTTGCAGTCAAGAGTAGACACACTGGGACACTGACCAGAAGTTGCAACTGGTCACCTTCAACAACCAAGCTCTTATCCTCCCCGGGGATGCACGGCTTTGTAGGATTCGGAAACACCCATGACATCCGGCTCCCAGAGGAAGGAAAGGTAAAACCATGTGAAATTTGTCAGGTTCAGGATTTTGATACATGCCATCTGGCTCCTGCTACCAATATTTCTATGTGAATGGATGTCATCTGATGATACCCTGGGACATTTTACCCCCAGAAAAAGCTTTTCTTTCACAACATGAAGACATTACCAGCTGCCAGGTCACAAACATGGTCTTCCAGGAGAGTGTAACACTTCTACATATAAACTACATCTCTGTATCTTATGATCAGGATGCCATTAATGTTGGTCTTAGGAATAATGTAACAGATGGAAATCCACTGTCCAAAAAAAAAATAAAGTTATGGAATATGGTATCTTACAGAGAGTAACTTCAACTTATGTATGGGAAACAACTGTATGAGGAAGAAAGTCTGTGTGTTAATAGCACAGGCAGGGACAGTAACTTCTGTGCATCTTTAAAACTGTTCAAAACACATATCCCTGTTTCATAGCACTGGTTATGTTTGTTCCCTATATATGGCATAATTTACCACTACTTAATCTTTGGTGGAAAAGTAAACAAAACCTTGCACAGCCACACCACCTTTTAAACTGCTCCACCCTGTCTTTATTTAAAATTATTATTTCTTTTTTTAACAACCCTAAGCAAAACTCTCAGGAATTTTTCTAGGGGAGTTTGTTGGGAGTTGGGTAGATTCATATGATAAAAATGCAGTTGTCCTCAAAACTTGTATAAACAAATCTATAAAAGTAAATAGCAGCCCTTAGAAGTACAAACACTTAACTTCACTTTTTACATAGTTTCCTTATCTAGCAATGATTTTTTTTTTTTCCTTAGTAGATACATTTGCCAGTGCCAAAACACAATGTTTTCAATACAAATCCAGTCACTGGGTATCTCTGTGCACAAAACTGCTGACAATTTGATTGACTTTAGCTCATTTAAGTAGCAATCAAAGCCACTGTTTCTCTAGGTATGGACTTAAAATCCCAGTAGAGTGCCTATTAATGGGAAACCAGTCTGCTTAAAGTCCAATCACTGAGAACATTAAGTAACTTTCTTGGGAAGACAGGCTTACATTCTCTGATGAACTGGGCCACTGAGACTCCAGACATGGCTGCCACTGTGTCAAGCCACAGCTATCTGAGGGAGAGCGGGGGCAAAAATAGCATTTAAACAGGCAGAGACTGTGAATCCAGCACTTTGCAGTGAGTTCACTGCAATGAACTTGCTAACTGATCTCTGAGCAACCAAGCAACTTCATCCAAGCAGCAGCCTAACCTAGGTACACTGTGCATCACTACAGCAACAAGATGACACACTAATTTCCTGGGAAGTCAGAGGGGCTGCGACTAGTGTATGCTGTAAACTTGCTGGAAAGAGTACATTTTGTTTTTTGTTGGGGTGGTTTTTTGGGTTTTTTGGGGTGAATAAACATATCCAACAAATACTTATTTTCCTTAACTACTTCATACGATGCAGTACTGCAGATTGGGTTTTCAGAAGAAAACAACCTATCCAGAGAAAGGGCAAAACTAAACAAAAATGTTTACAGAACCTTGGTATCTCTAGGGGATAGTTTTTGCTTTATTTTCTGGTATTTGCTATTGATACTTATCTTGTCATGCTTGTGTCCGTTTTTCTTTAATTTAATCCCCACACTTGAAGTAATTTCTCCTGAGAAAGAATGACTCAGTGGTTAGACTGTGGACTCAAATTCTGTTTCCAACACTCCATTTGCTCACAGGGCAGCAACACGTATACATATCTCTAAATCACAAGAAATCTATTCCAAATTTTAATGACTTGACCTTATTGTGCCCCAGCAGAGTAAGAACTCTTTTTATAACTTTCACTTCACAGATGGGAACAAATACTTTGAGTTCTTCAGGGGATGCTGCAAACTGGCACTGGCAGCAGGCTGCATTAAAACGTCACACTGGAAACTGTTGTGTTGAGGAAAAGGCATATATCCTCTTTGAAACACCAGCAAAACAGGCTGACGGGATAGGAAGGAGTTGGGGTGTGGACAGCTGGAAGCTGCTACTATGGTATGTCAGCACTGAATTTCAATCATTACCCTCACCACTACTCTATTTCATGTTCTTGCAAGCTTTTCAGTGCTCTGGCATGACCCATCCAGGGAAAAAAAAAAGAACCACTACCAAACCACAAAAAAAGCCCCTGAAAACACAATTTCATACAAAGTAACAGAATGAGTTTTCATCCATCATCAAAAGTCATCTTTTAAAGGAAGTGTTCCCTTGCACATCATTCTGTGTCATTTTTCAACTGACTTTAACAGGAAAATGAGGTATTTTAAACTGCTAAAACCAAAAAATAATTTCTGATATTGTTTTCTCATAATAAGACTGGTGATGATGTCACTGAAAACTCACTCAGTAGAAAACTCTAGCAGTTTTGGGTTGACTCAGTATTTTCAGGGCAGTGCTGTCTTTCAGATTCATTGACAACAGATTTTACTCCTGAACTTTGTCCCCTGATGTTAGGGAAATTTCCCCAATCGCACGGGTTATCTCCCCAGTCCTGGCAAATCATTCCTGCTTTAGTTTGTTTTAACACTGCTTTTATTTCATCTCCCACTTCAGGTTCACTGTCCTTACATCACTCCAAAGAGTAACCAAAGAATTAAGAGGGATTCTTGGGAAGAACAGAGATAAAACAGGAGGATAAAGGCAAGAAACTATTTGTCTGCAATCCTGTTAGTGAGGAAAATGTTTTACAAGGCTACCTTGTGGGGAACATGCCTTGCCCATAGCAAAAAATAAAATCCTCCATGGAGCTGCTTTGTAAAATCCCGAAGTATAAAACACATCTTTGAAGCTAAATTAATGATCCACAGCACGTTGGAAATTCTTCTAACAGTTCCGTAGACATAACGTTCTTTCACCCTTTTGACTTTCAGCAGAGCCTCAGGAACAGACCTGCTCAGATTGATAAAACTCGGGTATAGAAAACACCAGCAGGGACTGCCACAATAGAAAACATAATGAGGAATACAGGGCATATATTTGTGCCCACAGCTATCCTTTCAAAGTTACTCCAGGCTGAGCATTTTGGGATATAAAGGATGCATTCTGTGCCCATTCTAATGGGCACATGAGTTAAGAATGGAAATTAAATAGAATGTAATTCTCATAATCTGGATTCTTAATTCTTTCTCTTGGGTTTACCTGGTTAGTTTCCCTTTTGTTTGGCAGTAAAGATTTTGTATGTATAATTCAGTCTGTGGAGAACTAAAATATGATATTCATTTTTAAACTGCTAAACACAATTTTCTGCAAGGCCCTGGACTATTACCTTAAAACAATGGAATTTCTGGAGGTCAAATCTTGTCCCACCCAGTAAAACAAAATTAAAGAAAAACAAACAAAACCAAATGAATCAAACAAAAAGCCTAAGAGAGCCTGTTTAGGGACCTGAAAGTTCTCAGCCCTTCAGCAGAAGCCTCTAATTATAAGTGAAAGCTTGAGTGTCCCAGGAAATTTATAGATCCTGGAGAAAATTTCCACTCCTTCAGCCTGCTGCCTGCCATCCACTGGCCATGTCTTTCCCTTTGTGTCCTCTGCAAGGATCAGGGTGTCATTGACGGCATTACCATTAGGATCACCATAAATTCCTGTGTAAAGTTTCCAAAACTCTATGCATCAGCGGGTGGAGTGTGCTAAGCAACTTTCTCTCAGTTTCTTCACATCTTACCTGGCCCATTATCTTAAACAGATAGAGCTCCAAATATTGCTGTATTGTGGGAAGAAGCTGGCTGCATATCCTGCTCTCCCTTTTCCACCTAGGCCCTCACAAGTGCTCTGATCCCCTTAGGTGGTGAATCAGATCCAGGAAGGATGTATGAGGCTCCTTCCCAGCTGATGGGCTTCAGAGAGAAATGGCTTTCCAATTTATAAATACTGCCAAGGTGCCCAGATTAAACACATGAGATATTGTTTTTCTTCTTTTCTGCAAGGTCAGCCCACACTGTTCTGCAAAAAGGGAATCCATGAAGGATCATGTTTGTGAAACATGCATCTAAGAGCATCTTAGAAAGGATACTATGAGGCCCAAATGCCACTGAAGGAGGACATGTAAACTGCTCAGATGTACTAAAGGGCTGTCTTCAGTGCCTCTTAATATCAGGCAAAGTTTGGTTCATGTTGTTTCATCTGATGCAGACAAGGGCAGCCTTTGTGCCTTGAGTTACTTGTCTGGTGACTGAGGATCTGATAATTTTCAAACAATAGCAGAGGAACTTTAATTAAAATCCATTTCTAGCCTATAAAAAGAGAGTGACTGCAACAGTGGCTTCAGACTTGCAGATCAGGCACGTGTGGGACAAAATGAATTTATCAGTGCAGTACCTTGCAGGGGAGTGCTGTACATATCACAGGACAAATGCTGACCTCAGATGCTAGGAGACTTTTCATTTGCCTTACCACAAGTGCCAGATTTAGACTAAAACAGGTAACAACCTCAGCTCCTTGATCTGCCCTCTTTCTTGGGCTGTACACATGAATCTAGTGAGAGGACTTGCCATGTCTGGATAATTTCCTTTTGGTAGCCCCTTTTGGCCTAATAAAAATCATTCCCTCTCTCCTCAATGCATGGTAGAGTCTGCAGAAAGCAGTAAAGCATCACTGCAGCGCTCTGTGACCCTGAACAACCTCAACAGGTGTCTTGCTCTTGTGGAAAACACATGTTGCTCTGTCACTATTAATACACCGGGAGTGTGAATGGCATATGCATGTTTGTTTGCGTGGGGAGCATGAATTATGCAGATCCCAGGTCTGCAGTCATCACCTTTTGAAGATACAGAGCTGTTTCTAGGGACAGCCGAGGTGCAGGACCGCAGGCACTTGGGATGAGTGAGGAGTGAAGCCCTCGGGGTCAGGCAGTCGCAGAAACTGTTCAAGAGCAGATCCAGCACACTGTGCAGCTGGAAGTCTCAATGCTTGGGTGACCAAGAGGGTTCACAGAACAGGGAAGAAAATGAATTAACTGTGCTGCTTCCAGACTGCCTGGCTGAAGGAGTCCCTCTGCCAATCGCCTCCTGCATCACCACATGGACAAGATGCTCACTCCCCTCACTATTCAGCAAAAGGCAGTAGCTGTTTATTGTTTCAGATTTAAGAATTCAAAATAGCAAGTCAAACTGATTTCCTGTGAAGTGAGATGAAGAGAAGTACTGTCAAACATTCCCTCTACTCATCATCAAGTGATCAGTAGCAAAGGTATATCTTGCAGAGCTAACAGCCATGGGGTAACATGTCCCAACAGCTGCATTTTTCCTCCAGATAGCTCTGGACCCACACACAGCAGAAGAATAAGGTCTGCTTTTATAGCAACAAAAAAACCAGCACAGATTATGAATCCATGGACAGAAATCAGACTCATGCACAATGTAGCCTGACCACAGCTGCCACTTCCAAGCCACACTAAGTGAGAAAAGGGGAGAGATGGTGGATGTAAAATGCTCTATAGCTGTTTATGCCCGGGCTTCCCAGTTTTATGCACAGATAGAAGAAACTATGTTCCTAGAACCTTTCCCTAACGGCTGGAAGATCTCTAGAAGGTGGAAAAGACTAAGTGCAGAATGAACATGGAAAACACAAGGCAAGTAGCACTATCTTTTCCCCTTGAATTCACATACAAAGGTGGCACAAGCCTGTCCCTGCTCTAAACTACTGATGCAAGAGAGAGATAACCAGACAACATACATATGCACCTCACTCACCAAGTGTACAGGGACTAGAGAAAGCCTACATTCTCTAAATTCACAGAGAAAACTATGATAAAGCAAACCAAATTTTAAAAAATCCCACTGCTGACAGCTAAAAGGACAGAAGACTAGCTTTTTATTGCCCCAGAGGGGTCATGCCTGTGCATGATGGAACTGTGGCCATTAGCAACAGAGAATAGATGTAGGAAGTTACCACCCATGACATCCTTTGCAGCCGCTGGGGAGTCCAGACCTCACACATGGATAACATTTTTTTCCTGCAAAGTGCACTGGTGAAGAAAGCATTCCCACATCCCTGCTCATTGTTCCCCCTCCCTTTGCAAAGGGATAGTTCATAGTGCTTTAGGAAAACAAGACAAGAATCAGCCTTCACCATAACCTCCCACCAGTGAGGCAGTGCAAATACTGTTTATCGGCCCTGAAATTAGGTCTTTGTGCAGTCAGCTGATCCTTTTGATGAGACCATCTTCACACTCTCAGGGCAGTACTATATATCCCACCTCACCTTTTGTGTCCCCATGCCTGGTCCCTTCCCCTTGGGCTCACACTGCTGATGATGGTCAGTGAGTAATGTAAAGCTCACTGCACCTGAAGCCTATGCAGAAGATCAGAGAAAACTTCTGCTGTCTTCTACTGCACCATACTTCCTCCAGATTCTCCTCCCTCTCACCCCTTTCCTATCAAAACTCACCTCTCAAAGCCCAGCAGACAGTAGATCTATGGATGTACCCACCCGCTGCATGGAGCTACAATTGCCTAATGCTGTCCCTTTCACTGTGGCTGTACAGGCCAAGGTGGACCTGGAAGGGCACAGGTCAAACTGCTCCTCACCTGAGGTGGCACTAAAACAATTTTTTATTTTCTAAAGCACAAATAACGATCCAGAAAAACCAAAAGGGAATTCAACTTTTACAGATCTTCGGAAAAATAACTATTAGAGCAAACAAGGCAGGAACTTGATGTTGTTGGAGCAGGGCTCCCTGCTTCTCTACCAGCAGGCAGCCTGCCCTGCCTTCTCAGCCTGGTGCACAGAGGCAGCGTGGTCTACAAGCCCCAGAGTCTTAACATTTGAGACTGTGTTGCATCCAGCAGCATGTGATTCACAACCATAGCTGTACCGGCTTCCCACAAGAAGATCCAGAGCAATCCTGTAATTTGCAGGGACGGCACAGATCTTGGAACAGCTGCACAGCATGGCTTCCCTGATCCATCTTCCTGAAGCCTACTGGCCTCCTTTCTGAGCCACCTTTAAGCAAGGGCAATGAAACAAAGCAAAGAATCTAGACACACCTGGACCAGGATATAGTCTTTCAGTGCACATTAATGGCATTGAAATGGAAAGAGGCAACAGCTGTGTCTTTCTCACCATTCAGCTTGCTACAGTTTACTCCCTGCTTTCGCACAATCGATTAGTTAGAAAGAAAAGTTTATCACAAAAGCATTCATTTAATTCAGCTATTCACAGAGGCCTCAGAAAACATGCATCACAGGTCCCATTCTCAAACTCATAATGATCAGCTCAGTCCCCTGCAGCCTCAAATCCCTAATTTAAAATGCACCTTTGGATCCCAGTACAGTATTACAGAGACGACAAAGCAGCAATTAAAGGAAAACATTTTTAAATGGTGAGGGAGTAATCAGAGATACAATTGTCAGAGCTTTGTGTTAACTAAGGACACCAGAGAAGTATGGCTGATACAGCCTCCTCACCACTTAATGTGAATAAACAGCTTACGAGTGGGAGAGGCTGAAAGGGGAGCAGCCTCCTTCCCTGTCACGGGAGAGGGAATGTGATGATCACCAAGCACCAAAAAAGCTCTTATTTGTGAAAGCCATGAAAGGAAGGAGCCTGCTGCTCCTCCCCACAGCTTCCAAGCGGCGATTGTGAGCTACCAGCACACAGTGTCGCTCACTGCACCATCACATGGCAAGTCTCATGCCATCTTCCCAACACAGAAACACAACTGGGTTAAAAGACAAAAGCTTTATGAGATGCCTCTGTTTCTAATGTACAATCAAAGTTCTTCTACTTCTGTTTTCAGAAAAACAGCTTTAAATCTAAATCAGTGCCCCAGCCTTTCCCACAGCCACATGGACAGGCTTTCACGTCCACAGAAAACACAACACAGAATCCCCACACTGGCACAGAGCAGCTCCTCTCCCACAACAGGCATGGATGCACAGCTAAGTCTGAGGTCTCCTAGCACAGAGCTCCCCTCTGGCCACTGGCCAGCCATGCGCTGTCTGCGAGCAAGGGGTCGGCAGCCTTGGGAGTACAGCAAAATGCTGGAAGGAAGGGCTGACCGACCATACTCTTTATGCTGCTTGCCTAACGGCTGGTGTCACTTAAATTAAAACACTGACCATTAAGTTTGGTCCCTGGCAGGCTGCAGAGAGGCAAGGCTGGATTTTTCAGTTAGCTGAGAAGCAAAATAAACAGCACAGTTTTGACCTCACGCTCCTCTTGCCAGTAAAGCCTAACCATGGAGCAGAAAGGACAAAACCCAAGCACAGAAGAAATATGATAGACTACAATGTTTTCTCTCCAGCATTCAAGGGGCTGGCTCTTCTCTTGCAGAAGTGTCACTGTTCATTTCCACCACTAAGCTCTCCACAGCACAAATACATGCATCTGTAATCTAGAGGTCTGTACCTCAAAAGTGCAGGAAAGGGCTGTACTGCTGTCCCTAGAAGTTTCCGTAAAAAAACGATTTTACAAAGACTGGACACTGGAAAATGGCTTTGCCAGCTCAGCAGAAAAATTTCTATTCCCTAGCTTTCACAATCAGCTTTCTTCTTAAAGAAGTGCCTTAGAGAAGCCTCCAAATGACTCCTGAAGGATAGTTTTGAGGTAAAGTTGCAGTGCTTCTCATGAAAACAAAGTGAAATGAAACATAAGACAATAGTACAAATACCTTATGCTAAATGGCTCCTAAACAGAAAAATCCAAGCTTTCCCAAGAAGGGTTGAAGATTGGACTGGGCCCTAGATCTGAAGATTTTAATAGCTTCCCTCTACATTAGTGTGAGAGTAGAGCGTCATGGTCACTTAGCTCAGCCATCCCACCATGTTACTGGCCTGTGAGTACAGCCCTCCTTTAGGCTGGCATCAACCACCCCAGCTTCTGTAAACAAACTTATCACCCATTTTCAGAAAGTAAAACAGAAGGGAAATGGGCCAGGAAATTATCCAATATGGTTCTGAATGAGCATTTCAAGTGGCAGAGACCTCAGGAGTTCTATAGTTACCACTGCTGGAAAACAATTCCCAGCTAACAAAGACATAAAAAGACCCACCCAAGCAGGAGAAGGGCTGCAAAGCTAAGGAACTAGGAAAAGCCATGAAAGAAAATACATTATTAAGGAAAAAGAAAAAATCAAAGCAAGAACACCAAAGGGGGAAGAAGTAAGTCTCCAGGATTAGCAGAGAGAAGTACAGATGTAAGAAAGATCCATTATGTGAGTACAGCTTTATAAAAGCCTACAACACAGCAACCTTTAAAAACAGCTTTATTTCTATTGCCAAAGCACCACTACAACCTGCATCAAATAAAGTTACAATTCGTCAAGGAGCTGAATGCACTGGCTTTAATGGGATTTCATGGTGCTCAGTAACTTGCAGGATTAGGTCCCAACCACAAAGCACTAAATTGTGGTACACAGGAGGAAATGACAGTAAAACAACCCTGGAGAGTTACAATGGGCACAATTTTTTGCATATAACTGAACTCTATCAGCTGTTACAATAACAGATACATTCAATATCCCAAGCTGGAATTCTTACACTGATGCAGGGTACTGAATGCTTTTGGAAAATGCACTGTCTTCCTTAGCTGTTTCATGCTAGGTTACAGCAAAAAACCCAGCTTTTTCTTGTATGATTTGGGGGAATTATCCTTTATTATCAGTGACTTATTACTTATGAAAGTCATTGATGGCAACAGTTGGGTTACCTCCTATCCCAAATCATCCCTTATCAATCACCAACCTTGCAAAGCCTGCACATCAAAAGCACTGGTTACTCCAGATTGCTATGAAGCAATATTGGTAAGGTTGTAGTTACTTCCCTTGTTCCTTGGGCCACCACTCGCATCTAAATGTGGTTTTAAATCTGGGACCATCAGCTTCACATGAATAAATGCTTGTGACTGAGCGAGACAGGCTGTGGGATGACCACAGCAGGGCTCCCAAGGTACTGCTTCTTCACTGGCAAGATGCAAACAGGGGGAATGGCATGGCCCATGCCCCTACGCAGCATCTCTGCATGGAGGCTGCAGCCATGAGGGGATGGTTGACACCAAGCTGTGCCAGGCAGCACTGCTGAGCAAACCCAGGATGGATATTCACGAAGGACTCCATCCTCGAGTGAACAACAGAGGTTCTGAAGATAAAGATTCATGGGCACTGGCATTTGACATACCTAGAGGTTTCAGGAGTCTCTTCTGGTGATTAAGACAACATTCTACATATTTTTTTGTAAGAAAAGCACACTGGCACTCCACAGGTAGGGATATGCCATCAAGAACATTCTATGCTCTCCCTTCTTTCAAGGGTCAGGTCAGAGGTAATTTGCACAAAAGTAGCATCACACTTTTCATTACTATAGTTTTTCATTGTGTCTTCAAGGCACATGGTAACAATCACAAATGAAGGGACTTACACTCTAAATATTCACCTGGAGAAACAACTAAGTGTGCAATTTGCACAAACCCAGGTGAAAAGATGCCAGCAGGTAGGGAAATGCTGACAGAGCAATTACTCTGTGGTCACTGCAAAATGGGGTGAGGTTCTGGGTGTAGGTATTGATGCTGGCAGAGTGTGAGAGTGACAGGAACAGCCTCTCCCACCACCAACAAAAAAACAAAAAAACAAAAAACCAAAAAAACAAAACAAAACAAAAAACCCAAACAAACAAAAAGTTGCTTACAATAGAAAAGAGAGAGTGACTTGCAACAGAAGAAAAGACCCTGCAGGTCACTTCCTCCTGGTGAGTAGCCTGCCCACATTCAAACAAAGCCTACAGTCTCATTAGTGAGGACTGCAAAGCCAAGCGGAGTTTGAACTCACCAGCAGTAAGGTTGTAAAAGCACATCAGCCTGGTAGCCTTCCCTCTGGGTGTGTTTGTCAAGCCTGACAATCCCTGCTCAAGAGATATAATATCAAAAATGAAAATGATGCTTGTAGGTCAGGTTTAAACCTCCAGAGCCTGTGGGTGGGTGAACAAAGAAGGGGTGGGGACATATGTAAAAAATAAGAGACCACAAGACACCTGGTTTCTCAATACTGCTACTAGCCTATTCCTTCCAACACCATTAATAGCACGCCAGACTTCACAAAAACAAAGCAAGCAGCCAGGCTCTTCCTCCCTCGAACAATAAAATAGAATAGTAAATCAGAGGCAAAGACTGATTCAATTAGCCCAAGATCTTTTTTGATAAAGATTACTCAAATAAGCCACATACGGAAGCTCTCCACATTTACAACATTTCTGCACCATTATTTGTAATAACATGACACCTCACTTTCCAGAAGGTGCCACACTGGATACTAATAGCACACTTATTATTAGATTTTCTGCATGGTTACATAAGCCTGCAAAAAGGGAAAAATGTAAATGATTCAAGAAGATATTCTTCTTGTGGTTCTCATGAAGTCTTTAGTATCTGAAGATTGAAGATGATCCCTCCTGGCAAGAAACAATCAATTATTACGCTTCATTAAAAGAGTTCTTTTAGTACTTTTAACAAAATGCTCAAAGGCAAGTCAAGCAAAGAATTATTTTTTTTTAATCTAAACATTCTGCACTAAATTTTACTCTCAGATCTTCCAAACTCTTTTCCTAAAATTAAAATGAAGCTGTGTATGCAACTTTGTGTTTGTTTTTTCCTTGCAATCTAACTATGATCTTACTGTCTAAACCCAAAGGCACAAATGGGCAAGAATTTAAAAAAAGGACATAATAAGGGCAAAAGCAAGGGAGGTATGAATTACTTCTGGGAACACTGAAGCAAGATTTACACCATAATACAAGGTAATAAGTCAATGTCAGCCCCACCAGAATAACTTACCAATGTCAACACACTGGTAGTTAAGTGCTCAAGAACCTGTCCACCTGCATGACCAAGAGCACTTCTGCTCTGCTCTTCAGAAACACACAGGTGACTTGTACAATCCCCAGGGGATCATTTCCCTGAAATCAGTATCATACACTCATCCCCAAAGTCCATCTCCGCACCCACTGGATCTAAGCCTGCTGGTCTCCTTCTGGAAATACAATCCAACATGACACACACCCAAAGGATGGTGGGCTAAGCCAGTCCTACTAACCAAAGTTACCTGGTATGACTTTACGGGTCCTTCAGCCGTATCACAACACTGCACACAGCATCCTACAACACAGCAGATGCAGGAAGGGTTTACTACACACTACAGCATCTGTCCTTACCTATCAATGAGCAGACTGCTAATTTAAGTGTCATGTTGTCTCATACTTCACTGCTGTGCAAATGGCACACAAATGCTGCTGTCACTGGTGCACAGGGTTTGCTCGCAGAGAAGTGCAATAAATCTAACACAAGTTCAGAGGGCTGCCTGACAAGTAGCTGCAAGCAGGAGTCACTGTTCATCTCTCTTTAAACATAAATGGTCTCTAGTAAACTTAATTTTTGGAGGATTCAGCACTCTTGCGTTAATACATATGGAACAGTCCCCAGCCTGAGGCAAGCCTCTAGCAGGAGCAGGGAGTGAGGTGGACATCACCGAGACAGCAGAAGGTTTCACCATTGCACTGCCAGATCTCACACCTCTCTAGATCATGAAGACAGCTTGACAGCTGGCTCACCTTGTTTCTGGCAAACACAGTACTTCCACAGCAACCTATGCAAAGACATACAGGGTCTTCTGAGACATTCAATGAACTGCACATGAGAGGACATTATAGGGTACTGTATTACTGTACCTTCATCTACTGAAAGAACCACAGAAATTAGGGAAGAAAAAAAATCAACTACTGAGAAATTGCTAAGCCTTTACATACAGAGTAAATTGTGGCAAAGGTATTTTAGATGCTTCATCCAGGTTATGGTAGAGGAAGCCAAATTCAACCTGGTTTCTTTACCTAAACTACAGCTGGTAGTAGCCATGTTCTGTCTGTGCATCCCTGGTAAGATGACCCTGATAAGCAAGCCAGGATGCAAAAGGGTGCTTGTAAGAAGCAAAACCAGGACCAGAACTTGGGGATTCTACCTTGTGATCTCTGTTTGCAAGAAACAAAGTGATTTTGTGTACTGACAGTCCTCAAATCCCCTGATGAATTTTCATAACTCTGTGAATTCAGCATTTTAACAAAGGCCTTTTCTGTCCTGCAGTACTTTATGAACTTTATGAACTTTATTACCTACAGGTAGCTTTGAACAAACATCAGAGTACATCTGCATCCCTGCTCAGTTGATTGTCAAAAATGTACTTTGTGTGGACCAGCATTTTTGAACTTCTATACTTAAGTTAGGCTTCTAAATCCATTTTTAGGAACCTGAAAAAATATTTGATTTTCAGATGTGTCAGGCAGCTGCATCCACTTGTTACTTGTAAAGAGGATGCAGTTGTTCTGCACCTTTGAGTATTGGACCAGCTTTATTTAGGTCCCTAACTTCAACCACCCATAGAACAGCACAGTCAAGTGAGATTCAAATCCTTTTCAAAGTGTCATGCTTTTTATACAAGCAAGTGATAAAGCTGCCTGTATTAGCAAACACAAAATCCAACAGCTACTTGGAGCCACTTGTATCAGCAACATCCCACATTTAAGTAATTCCATTCAAGTGTAAATGAGGTGCATTGCAATTTCAGGATTATTTACTACATTTGTTTAATACAATCACTTTGCAGGATGCCTTAAAGCACTTTATTTGCAGAGCTGCAAAAATTGCCCCTAGGAATATGGATACAAGGTGTTGCATTTTATTTTTCTGGAAACACTGAAAGATCTGAATAGAGCAACAACAACAACAACAAAAACCCAAAAAAAACCCCAAAAAACAAACAAACAAAAAAAAACAACCCCACCAAAACAACAAAAAAAAATGCCACAGAAACATGTGTTTGGAAACCTGGAAGAAGGATATAAGGTTCTTTTGAAAATGCAGCTTTCAAACCAGAAAGAAAAACGCTTACTTGTCCTTCATGCTGGTGGAAGCAATGTGAATTTATGGATGTATAGGAAGCAAAACATGATTTAAAAAATAGGACTAATCTGTAGTGTCTTGACTAACTTAATATAACCAGATTGAATTTGTAAGCAGATTATAATATTAATTATTTATAGTCTTGCCTTAAGAGGATGTAGATTTTTGTGTGTGTACGCACATTTGGATTTTTTTTATACATTTGTAACTGCTGATGTGAAGAGTTTTGTTCTCTGCCTCAGAAGAAATGATCTCTTCTGCCTTCATTTACACTCATCTAACTCTAAATCCAACAGTTACATTGCTGTAAAATTACTATTATCAAGGGGAAGAACATTCTAAAATTATCCCTTCAGCAGAGAGCATGAAGCCTGAAACTCTCAGTGCTTTCAACACCATTTTATCGGGACTGTGATCTCGGCACTGCTGCTAATGCAGCCAGCCGAAGCCATGAAAGAGAGCTTTGTGCCCAGCTACACACCAGGCCATGTAAGACTTGCAGCTTTTTGACTGGCCAACAGGGCTGTTGCTCTTAGTAACACAGCAAGATTGATTAGGTACAATAAAAAAAAGGGCATTTGGAAAGGCAGCAGTGAAATAAAGTTCCTCCCCTATGAAAGCTGCCACAGTGCATGCAAGAAAAACTTGCCAAGTAGTCAAAAAAAGGCAAAATGTTCAAATATTTAAGATGCTCAGCTACCAAGGAGATTCAGAGATTTGTTTATAATGGGAGAAACCTCATCCCTGTCTGATCCAGAATGAATGCAGCCTGATATCCCTGGTGAAGCACGCACAAACCTACAACTGTATCTCCAGCATATCATCCCATGGAGGAAGACCCAGCTACGCTCACTATAACTGTGATGTTTGCCCTCAAGACCTTATTCTGACTTCTGCCAGTACTTTGCTCCCATGGGTGTAGGCTGGCCAGCAGGAAGAGATCTTCCCTGGAGCGTTGCCCTCTTTCAGAAGGCTCCAGCAGACACATCCCAGACAGGATGCAAGGGAGCAGAAATGATTGAAGTGAACTAGCCTCCCTCTGATGATCCATGTCCCATTTCTTCCCCTTTGGGGCTGTTTCAGGAGATCTTGGCTTAGAAAACAGCTTTTTCCTAGGAAGACAAGGGTAGAGGGGGGCACTCCTGTTGTCCAGCTGAAAACCACAGAGGCAGCTCTTTCAGAGTGCTCCCAGGGCGGAAGGAACAGAATAGAACCAACGTTTCTGTTTTATGCTGTATGAATCCTGCATACTCAACAACATTGTGTGGACTTCGCCATCACAGACCCCTGAACCAGGTGATACAAACCTGGATCCACAGACATCTGCAAAATTTACCCTGATGCATTGCACAGTAGTAAACATGTCACCAACAAACACACTAGTTGCAAAAGGCTTCAGACCTATCAGCCAATCTCCTCCTAGGATGATTAGGAACTAAAACACAGCACTGAAGTTTTACTCATCTGTCAAAAAGAATGACTGCCCAAAGTATGGGCAAGTGGTGAGCACTGTACACCACTGGTACACAGCAGGGCATCCTAACTCAGAACAAGTAGATGTCCCCTGGCTACCTCCACTCTGCTTATCCATGCAATGGCCAAGCATGGCATAGACAGTCCTGCCTTTCTCCTGGCTCTTGCCAGCTCTTCAAACTGGGCAGGCAGCTGCCTGCCACAGGTAACAAGCAGAAAGACAGTGGTCCCAAAGAAGATGTGAGATGGTGATGATTCAGTGCTCACAGTGCACTCTTGGCCCCTAGGATGGCTTTTCCATTACTTCCTTCCACAGTTCATTGTTCCATGACATCTCTATGGGGTTCAAGTTAGATTTTGGGCTGGGTAACCTTTTTCTCCCTTGGACTTTTCCCCTTCCTCTATATTCCTCATCCACGTGCCTGTTTCCTAGCATTTATATGCTACCCATGAAGAAATACTGAAATTTTATACACAAAGAAATGCAGATTGGACCAGCTTTGCTGCAAATCCCTGCAGAGACAAGCCCAGCTAGTCTCTCCCCGTGCTACAAAGTTTGCAGAGCTGCTTTAAATATCTCTTTTCCTCAGAACACAGATTGGCTCCTCGAGGTGGTATATACACATTACTCTGTATACTCTGTATGTGTGAACATATGTTTGATAGCTAGATCACTCTATTCCAATACATAAAACGGCATATACACTTGTTCTTTTAAAACCTTGCTGCTGCTGACTTTCGTAGAGGTTCCCTCCAGGAATCTCACTCCTCTCTGCCCCACTCGCCCCCGGGAAGGTTCTTCCAGCCATCAGCAGGACTTTCAGGCTGGCTCCAGAGCAGAGCAACGATGCTGCAAGCATCAGCCAGAGGGGGCTCTGAGAGTGTTTTGTGAGATGCAGCAGCCTTGAAGGGCTGAGACTGCCGACTGTGCTAGAGGCTTTTCTCGCTTGCGTAAACCATTTCTTGAAATAATAATGCCTAAAATAGTGCGGCAAGTCTTCAGGTTCCTTGCTTTTTTATGCATGCAGAATTAGACAGGCAGGATTGGAGATGTACATCTGCACGCTGGCCGGCTATTAGTGCTGGATATCTGAGTCTAAGACTGTGTGCAAAAGCAGCTGGATCCTGGTGCCATCAAACTCACGGAGAGGGTGCTGTGTGTTCCATCCCCAAGGAGTTTGTTAGCAGGGTCTCTGTCGTTCAGGGTTTTCTTATACAGATAGATGTTAATGGTAAAGGGGCCAGACTTCTTGGGATAATGCACTTGATGGTGATAAAAATGTTTCCATGGAGCTTTAGAGCAAAACAAAAATTGCTGCCCTTTATCTGATGTGCACACATTTCATACTTGCAATATGTCTAAAGTGATTTTATGACTAAATCCTGGGAAAAATGCAAAGAATGCTTGGCTAGAAGCATACTTTTCCAGTAAAAGCACAACATGGCTTATTAACTGCGGTACTTAGAGAAGGCTATTCAACATGAAGTGCTTTTTTTTTTTTTAGCTCAAGACCGAAAAACGTGTGTTCAGATATACGTTTTCTTTGGCTTCAGGCACCAATTTGACTGACTGCATTAGAGGGGGTCTCCAAACCCTTTTAGTGTACACTAGCTTCAGTACAAACAAAGTGGTATTCTATTAAGCATGCCATGGTACTGCAGCTGAAGACAAGGTTAAAACCTCCTGACTTTTTCAGAATATATTAAGCAGAAATAATGGAAACAAAAAGCTCCATTAGGTACCTCGTTAAGATTTTTGTAGTTGCTGATCAGCAGCCTTGTTATGGCAACACTTTTCAAAGTCACTGCAAGAAATGTTAATTGTGGCAATGGCGGGTGGGGACAGTGCACAATGAACCGCGGGAGCAGTACTATTAGTGTTACCGTGAGAACAGATTATGCCATTTCCATTCTATCTTTGAATTCTGGTGGGTGTAAGGTGATGTGACTCTGAGTGATGTCAGATTACCCAGCCTACATTTTTCTTGGAAAGAAGCTCCTTCCTCCACTTCTCTAGCAGGAGGGCTTGTAAATACTGCGCTTAGGAAGTCTCAGCTTAATCAGAATCTGAAATGATCCCCGGGCTATGTGGAATTTTTTTTAGTTGGACCACTGGAAGGTGTATGCTTATTGAATACCTGGGAATACCAGAACATGCTCGATCTTACGAAAGGGTGAGAATTGACAACAAGGGGTAGTTTTCTGCACTAATCCCCAGGAAACAGGACTTCACTCTCCCCAGCGTGGGCTGAAATCCAGACAATCTCAACCACATTTGTAAGCGGGTCACAATATCGCTCCTCTTCTCTCCCATTAAAAAACTAATTGTAAAAGCTTTTGTCTCTAATCTGCAGCTAACAAACCGGCAACTGCCTAAAGGGGAAGAGTGCAACTCAGTCCAACATGCCTGAAGGGTACTCTATCTCCACAGTGTGCAACTACAACTGGCCAGGAAATGCAATCCAACTCTGTGTTTAGCTTTGAAACAGATGTGGATTTACACACCTCTGCTCCCTGTTCCCTTCCCCAGTAGCCCTGAAAGGCCGTGCAGCAGAGGGGTGCCCAGGGACACAGCACTGTGCAGGGCTGCAAAGCCGGCACCAAGCACTAACCCTCACTGGCGCAGCAGGCACATGTCTCCCAGCCAGCTCCACGAAACACAGAGAGAGCAAATTTCCTCCCTCCCTGCTCCAACACATGCATAGAGGCTGCAGGACAGGCGGCCAAACCATGAGGATTACTCCGTTTACGTTCAAGCCAAAGATAAATGATTTTAAACTGCAGCCAGGGGTAAAACATGCTCCCTCCTTCTCAATCCTGAGGCGCTCTTCCCAATCACGCGGATAGGTGATGCTGGCACTGGCTCTGTTCAACCAGGTGATTTTTTTTTTTTTACCTATCAGGGGCTGTGGACTGTACTCCTGTGAGAGAACAGACTGGGACAGATTGTTTATTACCCTTTTTTGTTGTGCTGCCACAGGTAGAGAGCCACTGGTTCAGCCTGACAAATATACCAAAAGCCTCTTTTACTCACTTTGGGAGCACAGGCATGCTCCTTGACCTCCCCCTTCTATACTGAAAGCAGCTCCAGTAACACAAAGCAGTAATAACAACCTGGAAACAGACCCAGAATCAAGCCCAGAAAGAATCAGACATCAAACTCTGCTGATTTCTGCTGTTGCTGAACTCAGGCAGGACTGAGTTGGGATGAATTACACACATAATCTCATTTTCTGTGAAAATCACTTGCACAACACTCACCTCCATACTGCATCAAACAAGCTCCTAGTGATACTACAAGGGGAGATTGCTGATGCCACAGCTACAAGATGGTGCCTACATTCATAATTTCATCTCCAACTTTTTAGATGCGTGAAAAAGCCCCCTCTCATATGTTCAGGAGCATTTGTTTCTTTTCTGAAGTAAACACAGGAATTCAATTATTCCTTTTGCTACAGGTTTTTTTCACTTTTTCACTGGGTTAAGACAAAAAGAATAGTACAAGAAAAAACATATCTGAAATCCACAAATTTGAAACTTTCCATTTTAACATCTTTTCAACATGCACTGAAGCTTGAAAAATTAACTCTGAAACTTGCTGGAAAAGAATAAAAACAAAAAGTAATTCTCAGGCTTGATGATACTTACCACACACGTACTCTTACATAAGAACACATGCAAAGTTTTCTATTAGAAAAGTCATTCCTAGAGGGAAAGAAGTCTGCCCCAGGTGTGCACAGAAATCCCAGTTACACTACTGGAAGGTGGAAGGATGCAGAGACCAGCTAAAGCAGTCTTCAGTACACACCTGTGTCAGGAAACACTAAAGAACTCTCCAGTTCATCTCACAAATGTGAATACTCAAATGTGATGAAAGTAAAATCACTTTGAGGCAAGTCTGCTGGTAATTACAGATGTGTTAATATGTGCACATGTAAAAGACAAAGACTGTTTCTCATACACAGAGATGTGTTTTATTCATCTTGAGCCTGGTGTGCAGGGTTTTCCCTCTGCTGCACAATTCTACCCCTCATGATCATCCCTTGGCTCCTTCTGCTTCTGCCTGATTCTCCTGTAACCTTTCAGCGCCTGCTCTTTACTCCTGAAATACATTTACCACTGAGCTATTTATACCTCATCTAAGTTGCTCATCTCACATTTGGCACACCTGATGAGCCCTAAAGGCAGCTACTGCCATGTGAGGCTGATTTGTTCTACACTTAGTGCCACCTCATCCGTATCACTGTCCCATTTACCTTTACAATTACAACTCAGACCCACTGATGCGCCGCCCGCAAATGTCAGGACAAGCTCTGAGTTGTCTGTTGCTCACTTCCTCTGCCTCCTAGATCTGTGAGGAAATCTCTGAATATTTGCTGAGCAGCTGAAATTTTTCTGGTGCTTCTTAATTTTTGTGTGCTTACCCAGATCTATAAACCAAACCCTTGAACACTGTGTTTTGATAGCAAAACAAATGCACTTTTTCTCCAAGCATCTTTCTCACTCCTTTATTGTTATCTATTTAACGTTACTTTCAGCTGAGAAGAATATCAGACTGACTGCTCTGGAGAACAAGATATTTCAGAAAAAGGAGCCAAGCACAACTCCCTCTATGAAAAGTGAAAGGTGAGCTCTCTATCCTCTTCAAAACGGCACCTTTCAGTCTGCCTTAGTTGCTGAAAAATCCCTGTTCACCAAACTGATGTACTGCTGGGCAGGTACAAGACCCAACCTGTCGACACAAATCCCTTTGAAGCGCAGGACTCAAATCCCTAGATCAAGCAGGATGAGTTACACTGGTAAAGGGGTTGCTCTACTTCCTTACGTACAATCCCATACCTACATGGACAATGAACAGAGGCATTCCAAGACAATGTGCCTGTATAGAAAACCTTCAGCAGAGAGCCACAGGGAGCCAGATAATACAAACTCCTCTGCTGCTGGGCAGGGCCAGGTGGAGCCTTCCCAGCAGTCAGTCCAAGCAGACACACCAGCAAAATGTCCCTGGCTGAATTGTGCCCACAATTGTGCAGCCAAGACAGCTGGTGAGAGTGAGCATCTCACTTCTCACTCCCCCTCTGGGGGAGGACAAGACTCTCTGTTCAGTCCTTCAAGGGGAAAAAAAACAGGATCCTGCCCTTCCAGTTCTGCTGTCAGCAATGCTGAAATCCTCATCTAATTCCATAGGAAGAAGAAAGTGGCACTAGAGGAGCAAGAAGGGCAGCAGTAACAGGTATCTACTATCCCACAACACTCAAAAACACTCTTTCCAGTTAAATTATTTCTCCATCTGAGAAATTAGTTTCACTGAGCAAACAAAAGTCTTGTCATACCTTAAAAAATTCACTCATTCAGAAGATGGCTTCCAAAGACAAAGTTAAGCATGAACCACAGAAACGGCTGCTGAGGAAGGCAGCGGTGCAGTTGAGTCATTAGGTTAAAATTAGTACACCAAAGGATGGGGAAGGCAGGCATTTCATAGAATATTCTGCTGTGGTTTAACTTCAGCTGGCAACTAAGCATCAGACCTGCTCACTCCCTTTCCTCCGGTAGGATAGGAGAGAAAATCGGAAGGATAAAAGAGAGAAAAGTCGTGGGTTGAGATAAAGACAGCTTAACAGGTAAAGCAAAAGCCATACACACAAGCCAAGTGAAACAAGGAATTCATTCACCACTTCCCATCAGCAGGCATGTGTTCATCCAGGAAAGCAGGGCTCCACCATATGTGACAGTGACTTGGAAAGACAAATGCCATCATTCTGAACATCCCTCCTTTCCTCCTTTTCCCCCCAGCTTTATATGCTGAGGATGATGCCCTATGATCTGGAATATCCCTTGGGTCAGCTGGGCTTGGCTGTCCTGGCTGTGTCACCTCCCAGCTTCTT
The DNA here is from genome assembly GCA_009812075.1 of Sialia sialis. NCBI lineage: Eukaryota > Metazoa > Chordata > Aves > Passeriformes > Turdidae > Sialia > Sialia sialis. Next base: position 88,965,689 of record VRYO01001463.1, on the reverse strand, counting down.
GTGCACCCCCAGCCCGCTCACTGGTGGGAAGGTGTGAGGAGCAGAAAAGGCCCTGACACAGTGGTCAGGATTACATCCCTGTGTTACTAACCCTGTGCTCAGCACAAATCCAAAACATAGCTTCATATGAGCCTCTATCCCAGCCAAAACCACCACAATTCTTCTGAGATCTAACTGTAATGACAGACAGGATTATATAGAAAATATCTCAGAATCTGAGTCCAGCAGCTCTGCTTATAGAAAAGCTCAAAGATAATATAGAGAAGATCATACTTTCTGTTGAATTCTACAGGACTCAGCAGCTGCTGTTTCTATCATTCTTTATCACTGTTGCGATTCAGCTGCTTCTTGATTGTAAAATGAAATTAAAAAAACCAAATAAAAGTCAAAGAACACCTCACAAATATTATTAAAAAAATCACTGCTTTCCTTACAGATTTCAAGCAGGGCCTTTAATTCAAAAGGTTCACAACCATTTTGAACCATCTTTGTTTTCTACAAGCATACATTTAGGAAGATACAATGCTGTCTGAGAGATGACCCTGACTGCTCCTTTGAAACAGGCTTACAAACAATGAGAACAACAAAAGCACATTAACAAGCAGAAGCATGGTTCATTATTTGCAGGCATTACTCAGTGTTGACAAACGCTGATAAAAAAAATGAGTAAATCAGGCAACCAAAGCCCAGTGTATTACTAAGTGACAAAATAAACCTTGAAAACCTTGATCAGCAGGCAAACCCTATTTTTGGGTTGTTGAAAACAGTCAGCCAGCCAGCAGCAGAAGACGATGTGCACAGTGACCAATTGCTACACTGGTTCAGCACCATCACACAAATTGATTAAATATATTGCATAACAGTCATTTAATATAGGCAAGTAAAGTAATTGCAATATAATATCGTTATCATGATCGATACTTCCTGCTAAGGAAATAAATGTCTTGACAACACCTGGATATGTATTTCTGTCTTGCACCCCATCCGTGTTCTGGCACTCACTGGCAGCAGGAAATCATTAACCTTGCTTTTCTGAGACTTGGAAAACTACAAAATCCAGCTGTAGCATCTAAACCTGTATGAAGCCACACAAATCCTCTTCCTTACTCAGGGAGCTCTTGGAAAGAGGAAACAACACTGAAACACCAGGCAGCTGCAGATGCAGGATGCTGACAGCCTGGTCCACACACCGCAGCAGAGCTCTGCATTGGGAGCACCATGCAGGAATGTGTGCCTGCTCCCTGACCTTCTCCGCAGGAAGCATCTGAGAATGCAACCTGTGCAAGATTCAGGTGAACAGCCATCTCAGCCACAGACCCTCCTCTACCCAAAACTTTGTAGCACAACTTGAGTGAAGGAAATGAAAGGTTTTTCTCCTTAGATTCTCCATGGATTGGCAAAGAGAATAAAGAATCAGCAATCCAAAAGCCCACAGCAGCCTGAGGAGGGGGAGATAAACATTTCCATATAATTATTTTAAAGAGAACCTAATGGCAAGTAAAATCTGTGAAGGATATTGTGCTGCAAACGTAACTGACAGAAAAAACTCAGTAGGCTTATTAATAAAAAAATAAAGTCCCTAGCTTTCATCATACATATTGCAGCTTTCTAGCCATGCACTGGAAAATTACCTTTATGGCCAAGAAAACAAGAGACATAACTATGGAGACCAAGCCCCTACATGAAAAGTGGAATTTAAGAACTTATGACTTGCTTGGATACAGCAGAAAAGTGAATGAGTAAAACAGGCCTGTTCTGCTCAGTCATTCTCATTTGCAATGGCTGTGTGCCGCTTGCCAACAGCTCTTCCTCAGCCCTGGAGAACAGCCTGACGAGCCTGTTCCAAGCGAAGTACAAAAAAGTTTACCACTAGGTAGTTTCACAGTAAGGCAACTTCTGCTCTCTTTCATTACATTTTTTGGGGTTTTGTGCAACAAGCAGAAACAGTTGCAGGGCAGAAAGCTGAACAGAGAGGGATTTTTGTGTTTCCGCAAGGAAATCCCTATTCAAATATATGCTAAAATAACAGTGCTCTTAGAAAGCCCCGTGTGATTTCCAGACATTGTCAGTGTTGGCACTGCCCACAGAGAGCACAGGAAGGAGGGAGAGATGCTTTAAAGGTGATGCTCAGCCCCCTGCCCAACACAGGACCTCTCCTGTGCCTCTGTTTGGTGTAGATCAAATGACAGGAGTGACGTGGCTTCCACCCCCTGCCACCGGCAACTATTCCACAGTCTAACAGATCTTACTGGATGCAAGTGTTTCTGGATTTCAGTCTACCTTTTCTGCACTACAATTTATCCCACTACTCCTAGTCATAGGACCACCCAAAACAGTTTTTCAAATTCAGATATTTATAACCCCTCAGGTGCAGCACTGGTAGTTTTAACATTACTCTGTTCCTTCATCCTCTTTGTCTCTCACTGAGACAAACCGTATGTATTTAATTTTTAATCTTTCTTCTCCTCTCTAGTCCATTAATCACTTTTGTTGCAGCTGTCTGAATTCCCTGCAATTTGCCAAAGTCTTTGTGGTAATGAAAGACCCACACACATATGAACTTTGTATCCCTTAAAGTGCTGCCTGATAAAAGACATGGAACTAATATGCACGCACACAGAAAGACACCAGACATTTTCCAAATTCATTCTTTTTATAGAAAGAGCTTAACTTCTTTCAGGCAGAAAGCAAAAAGCATTTGTCTTTTAAGTCCCCTGACAGAGGTGGAAAAGTCACACACTGTACTTTTTTTTTCACATCAGAAACTGCCTGACTCCCAACTGCTTTCCACAATTGCCCACTCTGCCTTGCAAAAGCAGCGTATTTACCTCTTCCAGTTCTTTAAGGAATTTCACATTAAAACTTCATGTTCTGGTTTTCAGAAATCATTTGTCTTACCTTCAGGAACAGTTCAGTGAGAGCTGCTTAACAGCAACTAATTCCATCCCTCACTCTCTCCTTTGCCTACATTTTGCTTAAAAAATGGTCAGCAGGACAGGTCACAGATAGGAATAGAGAAATCCAGTTCAGCATTCCCTTGCCTTAGATTTTTAGAACTTCATGTTGCTGATGAACAGCACAACAAAGAGAAGGCACAATTTCCTTTGGGATTCAGAGTAAAACTCCTGTCACCCTGACAAGGAAGTACACCTGTGCACCACCAGATATCCCGGACTGATTTTGGGCAAGTGTATCACTGACCTCTGTGTGCATCTGCTGCCTCCTCCCAAAATGGACTTTTACATAGAATATACTAAAGCATTTAACCCTGAATACTTCAAAGGCTATCCAGTAACTACAAACCATTGCAGAAGGTTAACTTCCTAGCTTTAGTTTGGGGTCAGATATACAATGAAGACCTTGATTTTGTTCAGATGTGACTTCATGTGATATTAAGTGCTACTTAATTGCAGCAAGAAGAGGGAAAAAATGGGTAAAAGAGTGCATATAATATTCAACTGCACTTTAAAATGAACACTCATTGACTGCAAGGCAGGGAAGAGGGACAGAAGTCTTTGCAGGTTGATGCCACTTAACTGCAGGCAAGTTCCTTCCTCTAGTAAGACAACTAGAGTAAATATCTAGCACTAGAAGTAATTTTATTTCTTTCATTTACCTAGGACATTTTTATAACAGAGTTGCAAACAAAAAGCCTAAAACCCAAACATGCTCAAATAGCCACTGAAAACCTATTTCCCTTTTTTTAGCCTATTTGTAGGCTTACACTATCCAATACACATTAAGAAAACACCCAAAACTCTGCACTACTCACTTGTTTCATACCAACAAAACATGCACATGCAAATATCCTGAGCATAAAGAGAAACTCTAAAAGTCATTATGACATTATTTGTACCCTGAAGCAAGTCATAATTTGTATGCACCCTGCCAAGTACTTTCTGTCAAAGCTAAAGTAATTATTGAGAAGTATGAAAGCAGGTGTCACTTCTGGCAAGTTGTAAGATGGCTTTATATTCTCAGTTGCAATGGGATAAAAATGATCCCTAAAAAGAGCATAGCAGGCTATTACTTTACATCCAGTATATATGTGAAACATAACAGTTGCTGCCTGTACTTTTTTTTTTTCTTGTCTTTGGTATTTTAATTAAAGATTCAAGCTCCTAAAAGACAAAACCTAAAAATATGTGCAAAATCAATCCCATTTTGCATAATTTCTATTTAGTTTCATAACCAACTGTCAAGCCATCTGACCTTCATTTGCATGTGCTACAAGGCAGGCAGCCGAGCTCGCTTTCACCGCAGCACGACACAGACTTTGTCCCCACTCACTCCCACATATGAACCTCCGGCTTCTTGGATCAATCTCTGCTAGAGTACTTTAGGACAGAGGGGACAGCAATTGTTATGACTACAGGGCCAAAACCTTTCCAACTTGGGTGCCTAAATTTAACCTCCTAACTCCATCTTTAGGCATCTGAATGAGCTGCCAGTGTTTCAAAGGTGCTGGGCGCCTGGCATTTCCTACTTGTTTCTGTCAAACTTGCCAAAAAGAACATCTGCCTTTAATTAATTCTGAGAGCAGCAGGTATGCAGGACCTTTGAAAGCCATCCTGCTTGCTTCAGTCCCTAAACATAAATCCAGGTGCCTACCTCAAGGCAGTCAACTTTTAAAATGTTGAAAAAGAAAGAAAGTAGTCTTATTAAATAAATAGTATTAAAAAACCTCACACGCAGACAGTCTCAAGGCCTTTGGAGTCTTACTCCATACTTGACATATGACGTGATGTAAAAGAAAGCACATCTGATTCTGTCAGAAAGTAGAACCTCGTGCTGTAACTGAAGTATGTACATTGCTAGCAATTAACATAATTACAGCAAGGAAAGACATTCTGGGAAACTTTCTTCAAAAGCTGCTCCTCTTCCTCAGATAAGCAATCAAGCAAACCAACCCCTTAAAGTAGTTGTATTTATGCTAACACTTTAGGGAAATTGCAAATTTACTAGTGTATTTATTATACAAGTTTATTTTATTTTTCTTTCATTCAGGCAGACACCCACATTCTTGACAGTGTAGAACTTGAAAAGATTTCTTTTTTATTTAAAAACTGCAAACAGAAGAAAGATACAGGCTACCACCTGCCTCTGCAAATCTTTCACATGTGCATTTGTGTGTCTGAGCACGAAGCAACTTACTATGCTGTTAAGAATAATATTCAAACATGGCAGCAATATTCCACCCTACAACAGGGCACTGACTCAAGAGGCAACATGACAACACATGCCTGCATGTGCATAAAATGCTGTCCTGCATCAGAGACCAGGAATGCTTTGCTGTAAGACTAAGAGATGTTCTTCTGAGGCTGATCAGAGAAGTTCCTGGCTCCAGAACAGAGTGCGGCTGGACTCAGTGAAGAGACTCACTGCTCTGGGGCTGTCCTATTTCTATTCAGGACATGCCAGGTAAGGTGCATGCATGTTTATATCTTCCTTATAAGCATGCAGGATCACATCTTTGCTTTGGATTAAGCAAACCAGGTCTACAATACATACACACCATGCAGTTAGTCCGTACCTGTGAGGGGGAAAGGCTCATACTGCCACATCTGAATCCACACAGTTTCAGACACTGTACTATATCCTGAACTGAGCCACCAGAGGCACAAAATCCTCAGAATAAAGAAAAAAAATCATCATTATTACTGTTGTTAGGATTTTATTTTCTAAAAAAAACCCCTCAGATTCCAAGTGGGTTCAATCTCTAGGTGGAAAGGGAAGGGGAAGGAAATATACCTGGGGAAATACATTTGTGGAAGTTCTACATGAGCCTCATGGAACTACAAGGGATAGAACAGTCGTCCACAAAGGTCTAGTTTCTGCCACAACCAGGATGACACTTGGCCCAGCCCTGTCTCCAGCATCCTGAAGAAGCTGCACTTTGCTGTTACCATTGCTGTCATTTCAAAACCTCTCCCACAGTGACCACGTGGGTCACCATCTCTCTGCCACCACAGTCTCAGAGCTGGCGCTACCCCAGGCCTCAGTGTGCAAGCTCTCCACAACTAGGATGGCACTGGAAGATTTATCACATCGATCTTCAGTTTGCAAACACTGTTCCCAAATCCTAAGCACAGGCATGCAGGCAATCACCACCTCCTCCTCACTCACAGGAGCCCCAGCAGGCCGCAGCCAAGCTTGCGTAGTGGCCATGCCACCGCAGGCTAATCCCAACACCTGCTCCAGCAGCTCGTTGAAAATGAGTTTTTAATCTTTGCAGACTGGCAGCTGTTCCCCCCACCCATCAACAGCAGCCACATCTTGCTGCCACTCACATCAAGGCAGGGGAGAAATGCCGGAACTGCTGCCCAGCCACTGCCACCAGGTGCAGCCACAGAGAAACCTGACTTGGTGAAGCAGTCAAAGCCATCGAGCTCCAGCAGCACATGGAGGAGATGCTCCTTGTGTCCCTCCTGGTGCTCTGTCTCAGTTTCTCTCACTGTGCATGCAGGAATGGGAGATGTACAAAGTGTTATCTACCACTGCAACAGGATCTGCCTTGCACTCCCACCCTTGCCCTTCCCACAGTAGAAATGACCTGCCCGAAGCATAAAGGAGCTACAAGGGGTAAGAGAGTCTGGTCTTCCTCTGATACACCAAGCAGCTGCTCGACATGATGCACGTGGGAGATGTGTGCATGGGATGATGTCTGCCCAAGTGTGGAGGGGAGAATCCATCTCACCACCAGGGATGACTTGCTTCAGTCTGGATCTACATCTACAGCTGTTATCCTTTGTGGGGGTGGCAGTACCGCACAACTAGATCCTCTGTAACCTAATCAAGTAAGCTCTTTATGTGCATGCATATATGTCGGACAAAGGGCTGTAGGAGGCCCACCTTGCTCAGGAGGAGGCAGCTGAGATGCTGGCCAGATGCTCTGCCCCAGCTCATCACCACTGAGAGCCAGCCCACTGCTCCTTACAGTGCACCCTACAGCTCTGCAGCCTTCGTGCAGCTCTGTCCAGAGAGAACAGCCAAGGGGCCAGCAGTGCCCACCTGGGTGAATTTCAAGGAGAAAGCTGCACTTTGGATTCACACAGGAAGGCAGGAGAGCAGCCACCTACACACATCCTGCTCCTCCCATGGCTCCCTCAGGCTCCAAGAGTTGGCCTGAAATAACAACACTACTGATTTTTCTTTGACATCCCCAAACTGAGGAAACACAAAGAGAAGCCAAGCAATAGGAAGAACCAGAGAAGGCTATCACATATTTATTTGTCATAAATTATGCTTAGGAGTGCAATAGGCCCAACAAGCTATCACTCATCAAAGCAGGCTTTTGCTGTGTGTCAGAGCACTGCACTACACTTCAAGAGAAGCATTAACTGGACACTGGAAGAAGAGGGGTCTCTGCTGCTCCTCCCCTTCAACCCCTCTCCAATTTCATCATTCTTCTCACATTGTCTCTTAGACTGTCTCTTGGAAAGGGTAATATATTTTTTTTAGTGCACAGGACAGGATGATACTTCAGGACTTAACAGGAAAACCCCTATCCAACATAAATGCACTTCTGATAAGGAATTTCTCTGCTAAATTTTGGACGAAGCACACAAAATCAAACGTGCACACCTCCTCAGTACCTCATCAGACAGTAAACACATTGGCAGTGGAATGTGCTAACGCAAACCCATGTGCTCTGTGTCCTAGCAGCACAGGCTCAGGCCTGGTGCTGGCCTCTGAAGACCTGTAATTCTGTTAGGAAGGCAGCAGGATCTGAAAAAGTCTTGCACATTATTCCTGAATGGTTTCCTTGATGAGAAATCTGCACACATCATGAGATCAAATGTTTCTAAAAGTGTCTCACTAAGGGGCTGTTCCTGGGAAGATGTGTTGCTCCAGTGAGACCCGACTGATGGTGATAGCCCAGACACACAGGGCTGGCTGTGCCATTAAAAGTGAGGGGACAGCACTTATTTTAAGGAAAGCATTCTCCAGTAAGATTTGGGATGGAAGCAGGGCTGCATTTTGTAGGTGGAGAGGCAGTAGCACTTTCAGAAGAAGCACTGATATCTGCAACTGAAATAAACCCAGCCAGTGAAGCTGATTTGAAAGCCCTGACACCTAAAGCACAGACACCAAGCGTGCTCTTCTGGGTGCTTCTGCAAGTGTTGCTGCCCTGGCTTCTCACGCTAGGCTTGTATCACACAGCCCTGCAACCCAAACACGTGTGTTTTGTGCTGCAGTATCCTGTCACACAGGGACAGCCGTGAGAAACACTCTGTTTGCAGGAAGACTGAGCAGCATCACCTTTCTTCCTTCTAGTGTCAGTAAGAAACAGCAAGAGCTGCCAATGGACCAAGGATATCACCCTTGCAGAGGGTACTCCCAAAGGTGCATGCGAAAAAAAATCCCAGACCTGACCCTATTTTCCCTGCACTTTGCCACCCCGGAAACACTCTTTGAAGGGGTTAGTCCACCCACTGCAGTATTTCTACTAATGACTCACAAAATCCCACACGAGTCTGATACCATTTGCTTGATAAAACCAGCTGCCAAAGCGAAACTAAACATTGGGTGCTCAAAAAAAGGAGAGAGAAAGAGAATAAAAAGGTAAAACCAACAAGATAACCCTCTATTAGTTATTAATAGTGAAGTGGTGGAACATGAAACTAAGTGTGTGGTTCAAGAACAAGAGTGATGTCTGCACAGAGACCCTCTGCAGACAGGGGTATGAAAGGGCTCTGCTACCAAGAATTCACCTTCTTACACAGACGTTCACATAATTTTTCCATGTGGACAGCAAAAGCAGCACTAGTTTCAAGAATGACGTGATTGTCTGTGTGGTAAGGATAAGAAAAGAAAACCTTCAGTGTCTATCCTATGTTGCCAGACTGTTCCCAAATGCACTCATAGGACTTCTCATAAAGTCAATGACAAAATTCAGACAGGACTTCACAGCACTCTCTCTTCCTCTCATTTAAAAATGTAAATTAAATTACACTCAAGAATCATCCGAGATTCAGGAGCATGAAACATATTGGAGCATCACAGTGCTCACTCACCATTGCAAAACATTAACTAAACTTGCTCTGAAAAATGTTTAGACTCTTTATAGAAAAGCCAAGGGAAAAAAAAAAAAAAAAAAAAAAAAAAAAAAGATGCTTGCTGGGCTGTTGGGGTTTTTGGATGGTTTTTTTCCCCTCTTTTTTTTTCTTTTTTTGGCAGACTTTATTTGAAAGCAGCCAAACTCCCTTCTGCTTCTGAAAGGCAAACTAACAGAGCACTGAGGTCACAGGAAAAGAGTACTTTAGGTTATGCTTGAATTAGGGACAGCTTTTTACCAGGTGCTTTGGCCAAAACATAGAAAACTCCAGCTCAAGCCATGCCGTAAGAAGAAATACTGCCTTAAAGAGAGAGAGTTCTCTCAGGCAGCTCCTGAGCAGCCCTGGTAGGACTCCAGCCCAAACCCTCCTGCAGGTTAAAAGTTGACACTTGATTCACTTCAAGGGAGGCAGGGTCGCAGCACAGAAAATTAAAACACCCTGCACTTTTTTAGGGTGCCCAGAATCCAAGATGGAACTGTCACGCAATGCCAAAAAAACTGGGAAGGGATGCTGCAGCAAATTCACTCTTGTGACAAGTAAAGCCTGTACTGAATTTTTAATTTGGTCCATTTTCACATCAGAAAAGATAAAAAGTTAGTGTTCAAATAGCTGTCTGGAGAGAGCATGCAGCATGTGAACACCAATGCCAAAAATTCCAATTAATTTAATTTAGGGTTTTAGTTGCTTTTTCAGAAGAATTCCTGAAGTGAACCAAAACTTACATGAGGGGGTAGGTAAGGTAATTCCAGAGTTACCTGATAGCAACACCTAAAAAGCTTGCACGTCTCTCCCAACATGAAACAGAGAGCAAAAGGCACCAAGAGTCCATTTGCACATTGTCCTCCCTAGAATAGCTTTAATATTACCAGAAGCCTCAAGTATGATCCCACCTTCCTTCTCAGCTGGGCAGAACAACAAGTCTTAGGAGCTACAGTTGGTTCAGTGAACTCAAAGGTTGTGAAACTGCACTGTCAGTGGCCAGCAGCATGTTAACCTCCCCCGTACATAGCTCTAATGATCTGAGCACAAGAACTTTCTGTCACCTCCAAGTCCTGACATTTCCTCAAGCAAAGAGTAACAAAGAATGAAGTAAGACTGCAGAAGGGAGTTACTCTGGAAAGCTGAGCAGCACCAAACAAAACTGCCAATGTTCTTTTGGCAAAGCAAAAGATTTGTATAACACTTCTTCCTCCTACTGAATGCATTTACTCTTAAAAATCGATTTCCTCTGACACTATTTATTGCTGCACATTACTCGGTGGTTCGAAGAAACTGCATGGAAATCACAACGTTACGCTTGTTAAATTGACCCTACAGGGTCACACCACCAGTACATGCATCATCCCAAGAGGCAAGCCTGCCAAAGTCATGCTGTGCATATCATCACTAAACCCAAGACAAAATGCAAATTTGGCTGTATCATAGCTGATTTGCATAACTTTCCATTGGGTTTGTACAATCTTTTTTGCAAAATGCCAATTTACTTCACTTTCCTACAGCTTATTACCAGTGTGAGGTACTCACAGCTTTTATGCAAGGCAGACTTAGTGGTTAAAACATTAAAAGAGATAATTAAATGCCTTTTGAAAATAGAACATAGCCTTCAACTTGATGACATAAGGCATAGAACTTTTACTGGGACACGGAAATGTTAACGCCCCTTTTCAAAGGTGCAGACTCTCCTCCTCTCTTACATACGAGAGCTGCACAGCTTTTTCTTCTTTTTATCTGATCTGCAAAGCAGAACTATTTGCTTGCAAACTATGAAGGGACTGAATCCAGTTACTGAGTACACATTTCACTCACACTGATATCAGAATGGATGGCTGCCAGTTTAGTGCCTTGGCTGGCATTCAAACACGCTGATTGCTGAGGCTCCTTGGATTCCACGTTCATGATTTAAAAAAAAAAAAAAAAAAAAAGAGAGAGAGAGAGAAGGAAAAAATCCGCAAACACAAATAGCCCTCCACAAACACTTCTGAGATGCTATTGGGCTAATTTTCACTCTCCTCTCTCCTTTTTTGTATGCTCAGTCTCTGGAAGCAAACACATCTAAGTAGCACTCTGTCAAGAGAAGCAAATAGGGAGTTTGGACTTTATCTCCAAAGCTACAGTAGAACGAACATTAGCTCCTTCTGGCCAAGAAATTTTCACACGTGTAGCAGAGGCCAGCCCTCATTACAGTCAACAGCAGAGAAAAAGATCTGTTTACACTTCAGTATTCTCACTTGAAAAAATGGAGAAAAAAGCAAGAGAATGAAAAGCCTGAAATGCTCTGAGACTGATGTCACAGCCAAGTGATAAGGAATGGAGAGGCTCTTTGCCTTACACATAGCTATTTTTTCCTTCTTTTTTCCTCACTGCTTACTACCAAAATCCACCAGGCTGAAAGACAAGCCAAGAGCTCCCTGAAGACCCCCTTTTGAGCTCACAAATACCCCATCTCTGGGCATGCTGCTTGGCGTTGCTAGTGCTGCACAAGCCCTGCTTTCTCTGGCACAGCAGCAGACGCAGTAGACCAGACCACTCAGACATTTCAATTGAACCTGGCAGGTGTTTGTTAATAGGCTCTACAGTACGGCTGGGAAGGGCAGCCTGGAATTGTAAAATGCTTTATTACAACAGTTTAACAAGACCAGCGCACACAGTTCAGTGTATTATTTTGTAAGGCTGTTATGTCAGTGACCAAAATCTGAACTGTATAGCAATACACATGTAGCCTATAACTAACCCAATTAATGGCAAATGCAGTTATACAGTATCTGTACAACTGAAGCTGATCCTGACAGGTCAGTCTGGGAGCCTTTCTGCTCTCTGCAGAATCTGTCATCCATGTATTAGCACAATTTACAGAAACCAGGTATATCTATTCATTGATAACTCCTTGGACTAATTATTAGAAAATTCAATTTATGCTAATTTTCCTGAGGGGAGCATAAAATTAACTTGACACATTTATTTAACTTTTTACAGTATTATTATTACTTAAAATTTATGACAGCATTGATGCCCAGAGGCCCCAGTCAGGATCAGAATCCCACTGTGCTCAGCATCCCATTGTGTGTGTGTGAATTTCCTCCCAGCACAGTTTTGAGAAAAATGCCCTGTCCCTGGGTAGTGGTTTGACCAAACTGTTATGCAAGTATTTGCCCCAAAGACAGGGAGCAAGCTGTGGAGATAAAAGGCATAAGTGATGCAGGTGCATTAAGCCACCACACTCTACCATGACCTGGCAGCCCTCACCAAAAACATTCCTATTTTAGAAGAAAGCAATCGTTGAGTCATTTTGGTTTTTACTATTAAGTACATCAACACAAGCAAGACTTCTTATTTACTGCTGTGTTTGCTTGCTTTTATCTTCTAAACAGGACTCTCATCCAATGAATGAAAAAAATCCCATGTGGGGTAAAAAGCCCCAGAAAAGAAAAAAAGATACTTGTCAGTAACTGATCCAGAGAATTGCCAAAATCTCACCTCTTATTTTAGATACACAATGTGCAACAACACATTTTTTCTTTGCAGTGAACTTTGAAGTACTCTTTGAAGGATATCTGCCTGAGAGAAGCAGCTAGCTGTTCCACCTGCCTTCATTGCTGGATGTACAAATGCCAAGCCTGAAAGGTCACCATTTGGGCGATCATAACAACTGATTGTCCTTGTCTAAGTTGGCCTTTTTATTTATGTTCGGTATGCTTAACCTCACTGAACAACTGTACTGCTCAGACTAGATTATCATATTAATCAATACACTACCATCATGTTAAGTGAAATAGATTCAAATATTCTATGATAATTCATCAAAAGTAGATAAAATGGGAGCTTCTCTGAATTGGGCCTTAAAATTAAACTACTCAAAGTATTGGCCAGTACTAAGGACACAAAGGAGCGAAAAAAGAATGGCTGAGAAAGGAAATTATGTCTTCAGGAGTCATTAGAAGACTGTCAGAATTAGGAGAGTGCTAGCATTAGAAGACCATCTACGCCTTTGGCTCTTTGGCAGTGTTTTAGAAACAAGCCATCCATACTGTATGCTCTTAGTGTTTGCTGGGGCTAAAGGGCACCACACAAAAGTCAGCCTGGTCTAACTTTCTCCCCCTTCCCCTCAGCTCTGGGGAAGGAGAGATTGTCTGCAAACATACTCCACTCCCCTGTCTTCCTCACACCCCAAAAAGAGCTAAGATTAGCCCATACAAGCCAAGAAAAATAGAAACATCAGAAAAATATTCACTTGAGTGGACTGTCCTAACAGCCTTATTTTAGGCCAGCCTTTCAGCCGGGGTGAAAGCAAGCACACTCGCCTTTAAAGCTGCTGCTCGTCCACAAGTAACTTGCCTCTCCGTGCCCAAACACTACAATGACCTTGGAGCAAATTTAAACCAAACTCACACACTGGAGTAGCAGATGGAGTTAGGTCTTTTCCAGAACTTCAGGAGTTTGTTTCAAAATGTGAGTTTGGTTAATGAGTCTTCTGCTAACCTTCTACTTTGCTTCTCTTTCTGCTGCAGATCACTGGAGTTGTTTCAAGGTTCAATTAAGTATGTCAAGCCTTTTACATGCAGCTGCAATCTTGCAACACAAAGTGACACAGAGGCAGATGAAAGAAAAACAATCTATGATTTAGCCACACACAAATTCAGTGTATTTTGCATATCGCTCCTGAAATGAACTGGCAGCCCACACCAAAAAAGATTTCTGTCTGGGAAGAAAGTGACATTTGAGTCACCTTTGTTTTTCTCATTAGATATGAAGACATCAAACATCCCCTCCTGCCTAATGGCCTCTTTTTTGCTTCTGTCTTATGAACAGGACACGTATTTCTGTGGTCCTTTGGAGCACTGCCTGCTTGACTCAGCACTGTGACATCTTGTGGTGTGTGTAGATCGTCCCACACAGATGAGGTGTGTAAGGTGGCACCCATGGCTCTGCTGAGCTGCCATCCTGGCAGGATGCTGCACCACTCTAGTTGTTAACAGCACAAGGGTACATAAGGAACTGGTCTGTGAAATGCTGTTCTTGCTACCAGCAGAAAGCACCAGCTTTTAAAGCTGCTACCCATCCCCCTTTCACACTGCCACCTTCTGAACTCTGTCGACTTTTGCCCTGCAGGCCACGCTGTGCCTTTGCCAGAACTGTGAGTGAGACACCTTTGGTTAGACTATGTAGTGAGACAAACTCCTTGGAAGGGGGAATTTAGTCCTTTTAGCCTTTTATTCCTTTTAATGGCTGGTTCTGTTCTTTTTAATTCCCAAAATAACAACGTCTATTGTTTGACAACAGGCCTTTATCAGGTTAAAAAAAAAATAGAAATAAATTAACCTGCTTGCTTCAAAGCCATGCTCTCTTAATTTTAGCTGGCACATCAAGAACAAAATGGTCTAGAACTAACCTCAAACAGTCATCTGGAGAAAAACAACATATTTTCCCATGTCATCACCACTATAGCACATACTAACCACAACTATTCAGCCTGTCAATTTTCAGTTTATATTATGATAACTTTACCTAAAAGCATTTCATGGTTCAAAAACAGCAAGTGCAATGCCAAGGAAACATTTGCTGAACTGACAAGCATGGCAACGCTGGTGCGAGGAATATGTTTTCTGCAAAATGGGAAGCAGAGTAAAAAAGAGATTTCACTGGGAACAAGGGACTTTTCAGAAATCCCCCAAAACAGTGCTTCAGGTTGGCTTAATCCCATAATCTAAAGTTTAGTTTGGTCCTCGGGGTGAATTTTCCACAAAAATCTCCAAGAACAGTGATGAATGGGAAAAGGAACACATGAATCTTTTTACTTGTACTGGTATTTCCACTGCTACCCAGAGGAAGGTTTTTCATGTCCACTGAGCATTTAAGAGAGGTAAAAAAAGTATAGATTCATGTGAGTCTGGACAGAGGACTATGTGAAAGGCACAAACCCAATGCATTTTAGAAGGACTTTTGGCTGTGCAATACCCATGATTCACAAGAAACTATACAGTCTTTGGTTACCTTCCTCATTTTATGGAGGACAAAGCAAATTTCTCATAAATGAAGCAGCATGGTTCAAATTCCATATTAAAACCCCTCAACTTTGACAATCACATGCCCACACTCAGGCTTCAAAAACATTCTCATGTTACAACACTGCCAATGTCATCACTCCAGAAGCAAATGAGAAGTTACTGCATAACTTCCTAGTGATCCACAGCAAGGAGAGGACTGTTGAAACAGCAAGAACTGGAACTGTATGCTTAGGCAGGGACAGCAAACCAAGTGAAAAAACCTAAACCAAATGAAAAGAAACAAAACACCTTTGAGAAGCCTACAAAAGCTCTCGGCAGGCTATACTACTCTCTTCCTTGTAGTGATTTGCCTAAAGTTAGGCCATGGTGACATCATGCTGGTTTCCATAATAAATTCATTGGCAGCTTTGCTTTTGTGGGCTGCAAGAGCAGCCTAAGCCACTTTGCCTTGTGACTTCCTAGGGTGCAACATAGATACTCCAGGGCAGCTTTACTCCTAGGGTTGAGCAGGAATGCATTTTCTCTTCTCAGTTTTAGTGGGAGACACACTGATGGTGAGGCATTCTCCCCAAGGACAGCCAATTTCAGTGCTGCTGGATTTTAAATGAGCCTCTTTAAAGAGCTATTATTAAGCCAGGTATTGTTTCCTGTTCCTTAGTTTCTATGAATTAGGAAGGATGTGTGTTCCTATATGTCCTCTCTGGACAGACTTGCCTGGCAAGAAGTAACAGATAGTGAGAAAGGGGTAAGGATGGGAGGAAATGGGGAGGTCCCTGCAAATGAGCTTTCATTTATTTCACAAGTGAGTGGTTATCCAGCTGCAGTGCCCCACACCCAAGCCTCACAAGTCTGAAACAGAAGTCTTCCATGAACTCACACTGTCTGAGATAGACCACATCCAGTGCTCAAAAACACACAGCTGAGCCCCTCCACTGCCCCTACAGCAACTCCTGGCAGTGAATGCACTGCTGACAAAGCCAGGACTGTGCGGTGCCATTAGCTGTATCTTCCCCTCACCTCATGGAAGCTTTAAGGGAGCCACTAGGTGAAAAGCAACAGCACTGCAAGTTGTGTCCACCCACTCAATAAACTAACAGCCATTTTTTATGCTAGCATTGCAGCTCAGCAATTGTACTATGGAATCCCACAAAGTATGAGACTTCCTTAATTTAGAAAAACTGCTTACTATGTCAACTATTGAAAATATTGGTGTGCAGCAGAAAATACTTTGAGTCAACAGTCTGAAAAGTATATTCTTGTTTGATTTTACAGCATGTTTAATGTTTTCAAGACGAGACTTAAAGAGATGTAGTATCAGATTTGAAATCTTCTCTCTTGAATCTTTTATTATTTTTAGACTATGCAACACGCTGTAGTTGATTTTTTAAAAAATTAAAATAAAAAAAACATGTTTCACAGTTCGAGGCTTTATTATATTCACAGTACTTAGACGTGTACCTAGCTTTCAATCAGTCAAGCCTACTGCAATTAAAAGGGACAAGAGGGTGTTAAAAAGGTAAGTATGCCCTGAAGTGTTGTCCTAAAGAAGAATTAGACTCAAGTATGTATTAGGTGTCTCTAAAATAAGTCTTTCATGTCTAGTAAGTAAAGATCACAATATATGTTGTGTATCAAAGGGTAGGCAAGAGCTACACGTCTTGAGGAAGAAGACCTGAGCAGAGAAGAACTGAAAGCCTCTGGGCATAAGATGTGATTGTTTTATTAGAAGGAAGATTATCACATAGAGGCCAAGGATAAAGTTGAAACTTGAAAGTAATATGAGTCAGGGAAGCTGTTCCAGATGGCAGAGCCATGTGGGATGTGACTACACCATCTACTGTAGAAATAAAAAGGAAGAAATGAATACTTAGTGTTGTGAGAGCATATAGCACTGACAGTAAAATAAGAAAGAACTGAGAGCAGTAGAAGGAAATTAAAGGCAGAGTGATGAAATGAGTCCTTCAGAAATTCTGAAGTGCAATGACACCACTTCAATCAGCCAATACAAAAAAGGCTCAGTTGTACTGCTTCAGATAAACCCAAACATCTCCGAGTTTCAGTGCCTGTCCAGAGAACATTTTCTCTGCCTTTGGGTTTGACATACCATGTCAAACCATGAGGGCAGCTTCTCAGGAGAATCTCCAAGCATGCATGAAGGAACAGTTCATTACCAGTATCCCATTACTGCTGATTCCACCCCTAGTGTTATATCCAACATCACAAGTGCATTAGACGGAATTATACAAGATGGAGTCTTGGGCAACTTAAGGGAATTTTTCAAAAGTGAAAATTAGGCTGAATGTTTTAAGACTTTTTAACAAGTCCTTGAGGGAAGTGGAAGAAGCCACGAGGTCTGGACACTGGGAATTTAATATGGCAAACACCTTAAAAATGCATTGCAGTAACCTGTCCCATCTTGCCAAGAAAACAGACATGGCATGAAGCACATAAATAGGTCTCCTGCATCTCTTACTTCAATGCAAGCAAGAGGTACACGAAAATAAAGCAAAGATAATGACAGACAAGCTAATAGACAAAGATCTGAAACAGATTCAGACACTATTTGCAGGTTGTAAATTCCCTTTGATTTTTAACTAGAAGTTAGAGGTGTCCTTCCTAGACTAATTAGTCTGTTCACTGTACAACAGCCCAGGCTACTATCCCCTATCATCCAAAATGACTGCAAAGATAGGTGGATTTGGAAGCCAAGGTACACATTGTCTGAAACCTCCATTCTCCACACAAACATACACATATACATTATGACTTCTTTGGTTTGGAGAGTCCTTTTGTTACATTTTAGGACTCAAATGCGCAGCCAAAATGGGCTTTGACTACAAACCTAAAGCCACAGCACTAATAGTAAGTTCAACACAAGAGATTTCTTATTAAAATGGCAAAGAAGTATGTTACATTTAAATAACCCTGAAAATTATTTCAGACGCACGTCTGATCTTGACTTTCTTTACTGAAAGCCTAACCTTAAGTCTATCAAGGCAATAAAAAGGCTTGGAGACTTGAAAGCTGACTTTAAGCTACAGCATTTTTCCATTATTGATGCTTTTTCCAACCATGCTCCTTCCTGGTCACGGCTTCTCCATTTCAAAGCAACTGAACTCTTAACCTACCTAAACTAACATTTTTGAAAGCAACTGATCTGAATGAAGGTAGTTTAAGGGTCTTGGTCTTCCTATAATTGTCTTTGTAGAAGACACACAGCCTGTGGTCAGTTGGCTACTTGTTTACCTGTCTCTTTTTCCCAGTGAAAGGATGCTTCTGCAAACATTCATTATTTAAAAAAAACCCAAAACACCAGCAATCTGGAAATCTCTTTTGCAAATGATAAACTTGTTCTTCCAGGGCACAAGATTAATCTGATTGCTTTAAACTCCTCTGGCTTTATCTGGGTGTGTAAATGAGACATTTAACTGCTATAGCCATGTACGTCAACCTGCCAGACACAAAGCAGTGCTAAAAACCAGCCTGCAACTCTTGCATATCTTTCACATTGATTTTTTCAGCCTTGAGGATGTTTTCTTGGTTAGTCAACTTTAAATCTATCTATTGTATATACAGTATTATTTAAAAACAGCACTCAAGCATACAAGATAAACATGTGCCCTACTGAGTTACTAAACAAGAGATAATAAATTTGCATCCCTGTGATTGTACTACTACCATCATGTAGCTGCCTCCAATATGCAGAACAATACAAAACCAGAGTGCTGTGCCAAGTAAGTGAGAGGGCTCGTGCAGAAAAAGGCCAGTGCTCTACAGGCACAAACAGAGCTGTGCAAAGGAGAAACTCAGCAGTCATTGAAAACAGGGCCTGCCAGATATTAAATGTGTATATTGAGGACAAAGAGAGAATATTTTCATGAGCACAGGAAGGCTCTTGCACTTGGTGTACACGGGGAGAAGCTTCAAGGAAAGAGGGCAGCTCCCAATTTGTATGCACTGCAGAAGTAAAATGTGAACAGAGTGAAGGGGAAGGAGCACAAGAGCTTTGCCAAAGGTGTCAGGAAAGATTCAGAGTCTTTGTGGCAGAGGAACCCAGCACTGTACAGAAAAGTGAAAACATCCCAGGAACCTGAGAAAGTTGTGTTTCAAGGAGCCACAAAAAACCTCCAGGATTTTGAACAGCAAATTTAGCCAGAGCCCTTCTAACAACACATCCCAAATAACAGAGAGTAGGATTTGTG
The DNA here is from genome assembly GCA_009812075.1 of Sialia sialis. Taxonomy (NCBI): domain Eukaryota; kingdom Metazoa; phylum Chordata; class Aves; order Passeriformes; family Turdidae; genus Sialia; species Sialia sialis. Next base: position 88,946,426 of record VRYO01001463.1, on the reverse strand, counting down.
CTCTGCTATCTCTCTGCATTTATCCATCTCTGCACCATCTTCCCTCTGGTGTCCTTCAACAGCCTAGCCTTGTTTCACATCCTGCCATGCTGGCCTGGCACCTGGGCAAGGGCTGCCACAGTCCTCTGGATGCAGAGGTGGGACTCGCTGCTGGCCACCATCAAGGAGAGCTGCCAAGGGCAGAGTTTGGCTGCCTCTTTCCCCTCAATGTCAGCAGTAGCTCATGCCTTTCCCCTGCCCTGCTTGTTGAATTTAGCAACAACACAAATGATTGTAGGAATTTATCTTTGAGACTTTTTCTTCCTGCAGGATTTGGTTGCAATTAGCCAAGGCAACGTTACAGGGAGCGGAGGGAGGAAAGAAATGGGGATGGACAGTCAAACAGGCATCATCACCACCACACACACCTCATGTCCTAGGAATCCAGACTAAAAACACCCAGGCTCTGGAGCAGAAATACTCATGAAAACATTTCATAATGCTTTACCAAGGAGTGATATCAGTATCATTATCTGCATTTTATGGTGCAGCACTGACTGGCCATGGCATGCCTCAAATCACCCATCAGATAACTGTTCCTTCTTGCTCTACCATGGTGTCTTCTGACTGCAAGTCAGAGCCATACCAATGGAGTCATCCCAAACCACAGGCTGCACAGGGGGAAAGGGCTGCAGGAGTTAATATATTAGTATCCAAACTTCAAGTATTCCCATTGCAGGGAGGAAAAAATTACAAAGATATGATAAAAACCATGACATACAATTCTTTGTCACAAAGGCAACACTGGCCTCTAACAGGTTCAGTGCACTTGTATTGTAGTTGCATTTAATGAAAAGGTAACATAAGACAAAAATGACTGTGTGATTGCTTAAATTAAGAACCAAAGCAGAATCCCAAAGACTGAACAAGAGAGAAGGTGGGATCTGAAACTGCAGCGTTCTGATCAGGCATCTTCGCAAACTCCTGGGGGCCCCACTCTTAAAAATCCCATAGTTTTCCTCTGCTCTTCAAATCCAGCCATGCATAGCACTATAAGCCAAACTTTACCAAAGCTGAATTTCTACCATTTTCCTTTGTTCCCTTTGCATGTAAAAGGATAAAGTAATTGGTAGGTGCTCAAGAACAATGTAAATGATTCCTTATTTATTTTAAAAATATCCCTTATCCCTTAGGTTTCAAATTATTCATATCAGAATTCATTCTTACCAAAGGAAGAATGCTCCTATCATTATATGGTAAATCTAAAAAAAAATTAGAAAATAAGAAGACTGAGATTATTAAGTTTACTTTTTATTACAAGAAATTATATGGAAGTGCAGCACAAATTGTTGGTTTATTTCTCTAATTGCATATCATCTCTGTATCTCCTCCTTACTGTTTCAGGTAAAGATCAAGGATACAATTTATTCCCTATTCCTCCATAAAACTGAAGTCAAGTAACGCAAGTCTTGACCTCTGCCACGAGTCTCTTACCTGCTGCCAGCCTGTCTGACATCTGTGGGCTGGAAAGGCCTCGAAGTCTATTCCTTGAACTGTCCCACACTGCTGCTATGACTAGTCTTAAGACTGATGATCCTCACAGGCAATTGCATTTCTAGTGACAACCACTGCCTGAGCTGAAAGATTCTGCAGTGTTTGTTTTGAGTTGCTGCATTGCTACCACTACCAGTTACTGCATATTAATACAATGTCAAAAGAAGTACCATGTGATGTCAGGACACAGCCTTGCCCTCATTTTGTGACCTCCCCTGTTAAGGTATCAAATTCTACTTCCTGAACCACCTTCAAACTGGATTAAAATAAATCAAGTGAAAGGATGCTGTCAGAAAGGAAAGACATAAGAATAGATGGGCACAGTTTCCCAAAAGAATGCTCCTCTCACTCTGTGACAAACATGTCCATATCCACTCTGATCAGGCAGGTAGGCTGGGTTAGAGCCACATGTAGCATTTTGAGGGTCCCACACTGTTTAGGTAAGGCAGGAGTCTGACTAAGAGCCATGAGAAAGCCTCCTACAGTCTCTGTTCGAGTAAGACGGTTTACAGACAAACAATCATCAATCTGCAACTCCACATCCCCCACACCATCTTTGCCAAAACAGAAATGGAAAGTACAAAAAAACCCCCATAGAACCAAGGAGAGACTCTTTAATATGACAAATTTTTTCTAAACCAAATCACTTGGGTTTTCCAGTACAATACGGGCACTGAGACCGAACTCATCTGAGTGCAATTTCAGTTTCAGCTACACCTATAATGCCAGCTTTGCACAACCACAATTTAACAGCTTGTTGTGCTCTTTGCAACATTTTGAAGTCCAGAAGGAACATGTAAATAGAAATGTCTTCATTGCGCTTAAGTGCTTTGTCATAAGCCTTAAAATGCCAATCACAATTCAATTAAGGACCATTTATCCTCTTCCAATTGCTTTCCCAAAGAAGCAATCACCAGTGTTTTACACGTTACCTTTAGCACTGGTCTCATCAGACAACACTGGTCTCATCAGACAACTGCGTTTGTGTTGGCATGGTGGTTTCCCTCTTTCACCGAGTACAAACACCATTCCCTACTGCTTCAAGGCTCCAGCCCTGACGTGGCCAGACAGCCTTAAAATCATGCACAAATTAACAAGCAAGCTCAGGGATCAAACTTGTAAGAGAAAAAACAGCTATGGGGTGTAAACACTGGGATTCATCCCCTGCCACCAGTAGTCCAGTGCTCTTTCTCCTGCTGCTCCCCACTTTGAATTTCAGTGCACAAAGCTCTTCCAAACCATTTTTATGCGCTTAATTGGAGCAGATCTGGGAGTAAAATGAAAACTGACAGTCCCAACCTGACTAAAGAGGAGCATAAAATCTGGAATTCTGATTGAGTTGTCCTGTTATGATACTCCTGGCAAGCTCTTACTAGGCAGCTTGACTAAAACCAGTAACCAAGTCATGATTTAAAACTGGTGAAATACATGCACTGCAGTGAAGAATTATGTACACACTGATTTCATGTGTGGTTTATACAAAACAGACTTCCTCTAGAAAATGAAGAGTACAGCTCATTCTGAACCTACTCTAATACATGCGCCAGGGGGTGCAGAGCCAGCACATATCCGTTTGCAGGAACAAAACACATCCCTCTAGTACTAGACACACTGAGCCAGTGTTTACACGCTGATCTGCTAATAAGGAGACCCGGGAATTCCAGAACACGAGATTTATATTTATTACTATTTTACATTGCCACAGAATGTGCCAAGTTTGGGCACTTTAAATAATGAGGACTGCTATTGCACATTCCCTTATCAGTATTCACACAACTGCATTACTGAAGTATCCTGATAAGAATGTCTAAAATGTCTGCTATGTTTTAAAACAGCAAACTCTTCCTTTTCAGCTTTGACCCAGCCATTTCAGTCAACAAAGCTCTTTCTAGTTTTTCAAAATACTTTCTACTCACTTAATGGTTGAGATCATACTAACTGTCTTAGAAACAGCAACTCCCCAAAATAACACAGCACAACTATTTATTCGTGGCTTGACATGATATTTTGAGGATTACTATTTCACAACATGGAATGAAACATGAACATCCATCTTTTTACAAGATCCAAGTATGACACTTCAGAACATCACACACAGAACATTAACACACCTTTTAAATGAAGAAAATCAGGAAACTGTGCAACTAAAAGGACCAACTTGCCAAACCCAGCATATGTTTTTGCACTTGCTTTTCCATTCCCAGGCTCTCTCAGATCAATGTGTATATAGACAGGCATGCGTGTATGTATACGCATTTGCTCTCCACCGCATCTCCCAGGAAAGTGCCAGTCAGAGGAAGAACAGTCAGGGAGTAAAAAGCCACTTCTACTATAATGAGTGAAAACAGTTTAATTTGTTGTCATTTTGGGATTTTCAAGGGGTTTTTTGATTGTATATTCGAAAACCTGTCTTTGGTAAGCTTACTCAATGTCTTTGAAAAAATATTTGATAGAAAATTGAATGTTAAAACACCGAATTATGAAAGCCACTTATCCCTGCACTCACTTCATCCTGGGAAGGAAGAACAGAGAGGTGGAGTGGGAAAAGAACAGCTAATTAGCAAAGTTTCACTATCTAATTTAACGTGCTAGCCCATTTTTCTGCCAATCCTACACATATAAACAGGATAAAAAGCAGAAAGTCTAAGGTTTTTGCACTTTTATTCCTCAGTTTCACCATTTCTGGTTGTCTGCCTTGGTGCTTCTGTCCCCTCACACAATGCCCCCAGCTCTCTCAGGGCTCCAGAGCACCACCTCCAGAACCAGGAAAGTTATTTACATGCAACAGAATGCAACATTCACGTGCATTCACATGCAACAGAGCAGGACAAGACACAGAGCAAGATGTGTTTTTTTGAGAGCAACAAGGCTACAGGCTATGAGCTGCTCAAGATCTTCCCTATCACTTAGTACCTTCACTGCAGTCCCAGCAAGCCATCCAAGGCTAAGTGATGCCTGACAGCACATACAGTGAAACTGCAGGCAACACCTGTGCTGGCTGCACAGCCGCTGGCACAGACTCGTGGGTTTGTGCTGAGTGGGCTCAGGCATTCAGAGGGTACACTGCAGGGCAAGGCTGTACAGACACACTTGTTCCACTCTCACCAGTGTCAGGCAGCACCCTGCTCAGTCTAATTAGCATCATCAGAGAAGATGTAAGGAGAGAAGCGGGACTAATTAGCCAGAGCAAAGCATCTTGTCAGCTTGGGAATCTCTGCACAGGGCTTGGATGCACAAAGAGATGTACCCATAGTGACTGAGCCTTTCTTACTCCTTGCAGTCAGCAGGTATTTCATTATGCCCAAGAACTACTTCCTGCTGAAGAAACGTGTCTTGTCATGTGAGAGCAGAGTAGGGTGATTCCTCAGTTCTTAATGCTGCTTTTTTGAAGCAAAGAACTGCAGGGGTCTTATATATCAATACATGATGCTTTCTCCCATTGCATATTCTTAGAGAAACACTCAACACTTCTTGTGCATGATCTTTTTTGAGGGAAAAGGATCCTCTTATGGTTGCTGTGTATTTGTTTATTTCTATTTCCGTGTATAGCATGCTAGGTAGTTGAAAAGGAGAGGAAGAACACAATGCTGAGAATAGTTCCACTACTTCACTGTACCTTCCCCATCTCAAAATACTTTCCAGATGGAAAGAGTTTATTTGGAAGTAGGCAAGCAGAAGGCTGACTGAAGAAAAGTGATAATTGCATTAGAATAATAACAACAAGAAAACCCAGAGCTAATGAAGCCTGACGGCTTCATTTAATTTAAGAAGAGACTTCACCCTATAATGAAGACATATAAAGCTCTACAGCTCACTCACCCTTTCTGCGAATGCCATCAGGAGCAGCAGGACTGCTTACTAAGCCAAATCCCTTCAGCTGAACTGGTTTGACTGGTCAATGATAGCAAGAAGGAAGTGCTTGTACTTATATCTCTTTGATGGCTCTGCAGGTTATCTATCCCTCAGGTTGAATAAAGATAGTTATACAAATGTTTTAATGGTTCTGGTAAAAGTAAAAAGGATCCTGGTGATTTGCACTGTGCAATTAACGGACATGTCTTAACTCAGAAGTATGTTATGAGAACCTTTCCACTTCAAAAGGCAGGAGTACATGACTGAGAGACAAAGAGACATTATTCTATCTCTTTTCCCCATAAGAAGCTGATTCTTTAATGAAGTTGCTTGCAGAACACAGCTTAATAAAAAAAAAAAAAAATTAAATAAACATCTCTTTTCAAACAACGGAAAATAGGCCCAAAACATTTTAACTGTGAATATGAAAAGTGTCAGCTCCTCCAGTGCCCTTTCTGTTGCTCCACCCTGAGTGTCAAACTCCCTTTTACTTCACCAGAGGTTCATGTTACCTGAAGTTTCTTTATGTCAGCTATCTGCATCAGAAATGATAAATCAAGCTGTTAAGAAGACAAGTTTTATCTGCCAGAGAGACAAACTCCTGGGAGCTGAGGGCTTAAAGCACTATTTGCCCACTGCCTCCATTAAGGACACCTCTGTTGCAGGGAGCCTCCACAGCTCTGTTTACAAATGTACTCCTGTCCAGGAAGCCGACCCACATTTTGCCCAGCTTCTTTCAACTGGCACAGCTTTTGTAATGTTTTAGCAGGATTCACTGCAGTCCAAACGTTGAAAGTGAGACAAAGGGAATTTATAAATCACCACCCCAATACTGACTGAAGGTTGTCTGGCACAGAAAACTACAAATGTTCCTCCCCTCATCTAATGCAGCTCTCACTCCCCAAACAGATTTCTTCTACTACTAGTGCAATAACTTGGGAACAAGTTGCACTACTGCAGTAAACTTTATTTGCTGTAGTAGGGAGGGTTTTTCTGCCAGGAAAACTCATTAGAAATAAATAAAAAACAGTATCTCCAGTTTCTTTAGTCTGCCTCTAGTTCTGACACCTCAACAGGAAAAAAAGCTAAAGGCAATCTTGTCAACTCGCTTATCTTCTTCCTCTTGACCTTCGTGCCATCAGGTGCCTCTGAAACATTCATCAGTGTCTGTAGCTGGAAACAGCAAAGCTGATTAACAACAAGAAACATAAAACTCACTGAGAAGGAAACCTGATAGCATCAATACAGCCAGTTTGAATAACAGTATCTGATAGTCCTTCCCAAAATATGCATCCAGGGTCAACATGCCTAGCAAGCTGCAAACAAACTTGAAATAAATATGAATGAACAAGTTGTTCAGAATAATAGTCTGCTACAAAAGGTTCATGATTCCTCTTAACTGACCTACCACTATCAGCAGCCTTTCCTTTTGAATGCACTCTCCAAACAGAAAATGGGAAAAAAAACTCCTTTCTAGGAGAGCTTAATTTATATTCTCTTCTTGCTTCTGCTGCCACAAACATTATCAGCTTTGAGAGAAGCATTGGCAGGTTATGCGATACTGTTAGGGTCATCATGGGCGCAGCAAACCAGCTCACCAGTGATGCTAACTATCACACCAGCACAAGAAAGCGGCAGTGAAACACAAGAAGCGTAAGAAAATCAGAAAAAAATTCTCACAGGCGTGAGATACCTGTGTTTTGATCACCTTCACCCCAGACACAACCTGCAAATAGTAGGGCAGCTTTCACGCCATGCTGTAAACCTGTGAAGGCTGGGCTTAGCTCCCAATGCTGCTTCTTGGTTTCACTGGAAGTCTCAAGCAGAGTTGCCAGTAAGGATCAGAAATTTCTCCAGCTGGCAGCACCAAGTTAAAGATAACGAACCATAAACTACACTGCTCAACTACAGGAGATGCTTTTTGTGGTCTCAGGGACCACGCTGGTACTGTGGTTATTAACAAAGGAATTATTCACCTGCCTGCCTTGCTGCATTTACTTGCTCCAATGCACTGTGCACTAGGACTGCATGGACTTCTCTAATGCCAAATCATGAAACAAAGCTGACAGCAAAAAGCTGGGGCAGCAGTTAAAGTGACTGCCAAAGAGAAATCTGTTTGCTCAGGCAAAAGCTGTTCTCAGTCCAAACATGGAGTCATAATCTTACAGCCATTTGCTTGGAAGACAATGAAGGGAAGGCAGAACAGACTGGGAAACTACAGCTTGCCTCAGTAGAGAAGAGAACAATCTTTGTGCCCAGATTTCTTTGCTCTGCAGGGTAAGTTTTACAAAGCTGACAACCAGTAGCAACATGTAGTGGCCTCGGGCGTCATGCCTGCCTATCAAAGACTTGGATTTTAGCCCTGGAGAAATTACAGCTTCTCACTTCTCCGGAGCCTACACTGGACAAGAAGAAAGCAAGAGAGTAATGAATGACCTAACTAAAAAATATTTTAATACATGGATTGCATACTATAAACCATAAACTTAGGAGTGCAGGGAGAACTGGGAGGAGATGAGGAGAAGGAAAACATCATGCATTGACAGGAACACCGTAGCCACAGATGACAGAAGACAACCAGCTGGGGCTGTTACAACAGCAAAGTTATCTACTGGAGTGGTAGGGGCTGGCACACTTAATGGAAAGCAGGGGTCCAGCAGATAAGCCCTCAAGACAAAAGAGGAAGCTCAGCAGTTCAGGCTGGAAAAGACAGTGGGGAAAAGAAAGCTTAGGAAATCATTATTTGAGGAGCCAGTCAGCAGGAGAAGAGAAGGTGTAAAAGAGAAATGTAAATACAAGGAAGCTGCACAGATGTGAATAAAAAGGGTATTTGGTCCTCTGGAGCACTGGTGCTTTACAGCTGCATCGCTGCACACCCTTCTGCAGGACTTGAAACCACTCTGGCCACCTCTCTGCTGAGTGGCAGGTGCAAGCAGGCACAGCCCATCTCTCACCTGCTGTCCCTACGTGCCCATACATCGTGCAAGGGATCCCCCATCAACACAACAGCTCAGCTGCTGCCAGCTGCCAAAGCCAGTATGCCACCCATGCAGTCTGAGGATATCTGTGGCTCCAAGGCCGGGAGAGGGGGCGAGCTGACCTGATGCACAGGAACGCCCCATCACCACTCACTTTGCATCTGCACAGGCACACTTGCCCTGCAGGATTTCTGCAACACTCATTTTAATCCAGTGTTCAACAACTAAAGTAAACTGCCAAACTAAAGGCCCAGAGTTATGGTCAGAGACTTTTTTGTGAAGCCCCACAAGAGATTCAAACTGTTTCAGCTTCCTCTCCCAAACGACAGCCTTGAGCAGTTCTTGCCTGGCTGCCAGAAGTCTCTGACGTGAAATAAAAGCCAGGAAATATGACTTTCTGAATAAACATTTATTTGGTGAGAAATACTTCTGATTTTTTGGCAGAGAAATGGCAGAAACCTGAAGCCCTATGTATAGCGTGCCTGCAGAGAGCAATTTCTATTTAAAGGGAAGCTGCAGCTGTCTGTAGCTCTTAATGAAGAATAATGCCTAGGAATAAATTACTGCTGTTTCTGAGAGACATTTCTTAAATTAAAGTGATTCTTCCCTTTTTCCCCTCTCACTATAAATACCGAGTGGCATGTACTGGGCTGTTGTTTAGAAGAAGGGACACATGCAGCTCTGCTCTTTTCTCAGCAGCCTGGTAATTTCCACAGAAAACCATGGAGTGATTTAGCATATGGATACCAAAGCAACACAAAAGCAGAGACATCCATAATCATTAAGTCTGCTTGTGTCAAAGCTTTCTGTCTCTCTTCCAAGGTGTGCACAGCTCAGCAGAGAAACCAGGCATCACTTCCAACCACGCCACAAACCCGGCATTGAGGCTCCAGGCGTGGGAGATGGCCACTCACAGAAAACTGCCGGGAAAGGCTCGCTAACCTTCAATTTCCACCACCTGCACAAGCCCCCCTGCCCGAGGGGCTGCTGCAGCAGCAGGATGGGCAGGCAGAGAAGGTGATGCTCTGGGGAGAGGGTGTGCCTGGGCTCCAGCCAGCCTGGCCAGGCGGCTCAGGAAGCAGCACTGACATCAGCTCCAGGAGCTGTCGCTCCCAGACCTGTCGCAGCTCCACGTGCCAGGAAAAACAGCCGGCAGCCAGGGGGGAGTACATAGGAGATAGGACCCAGGGTAAAGGAAGCAAGGAGGGCCAAGGAACAGAAAAAGAAGGCAGCAGCTCAAAAACGGGATGGAACTGAGGCTAAGCCATGCACAAGCATGGTCCCCCAAGACCCTCTTTGGAGTCAGCTCTCACAGCAGCAGATTGCCACTGAAGGCAGGGCATAGAAAGCCTGTCTGGGCTAGAAGTGGGGATGTTTACTATCCTACCATCTGCAGTTTGCCCAAAATAACAGTTATAGATATGAGATCAACTAAACACGTTTCTGTTATTGACACATACTGGATTTAGAGATTTATTTTCCATTTCCCACAAACTGTGCCAGAGGTTTTCACATAAGCACAGAAAAAAAAATAATGTGAAGAAACGCCTGCAAGTGAGGAACATGAAGAGTTTATTCATTGCTCCTGTTAGAATGTGTTTATGCTTGTGTGGCTAGCACTCCAAAAAAGCTGTGGCATATGTTTTCAGGATGGAAAAAAAACCCCTCAGGATACCTACATCCTACCAGAAAATTACAAAACTATATGCTGGAATACATAAGGTACCCTCCAGCGAGAGCGAAGGAGCCTCGTCTTGCTTCATTTTTACCCTTACTAAAATAAATATTCCTCCGTAACAAACCTTCCTGACATCCCTTTTTCTCTCCCCAGAAGTGGAAGATGGACTTGATTTGTTCAAGCACGGCTATTCCAGAAATGCATCACATCCAAATGAAGAGAGCAGGAAAAAGGAAGCAAGAAATTTGTACTGTTTAGTAAACAGGCAGTTTCTAGGTGGATACAAGACACTAGTCCTAATTTACTGCACCCCTCCCTCCTCACACCCCCCTGCCCCTGAAATTTGCCTGGGTGGCAGAAGGCGGCAGCAGAAGGAAAGAGAACAGCTATCACTTGCAGTGGGAAATGTTTGATCATTTTCCTCACCTCTTAACATGACAACACCCTACAAACAGGGAAGAGAGAGCAATATTTCTCAGTAAAATCACTGTATGCCAGTACTTCCTTTCAGGAGAACCACTGTACCTCCTCACCTCTGGTACACTTGTCTCCCTAAGAGGTTAAAGGAAAGAGGAGGAGCTTAGCTGACTGCTCCTTCTTGCAGCAGTCCTCCAAGTAGAACCCAGGTGATGAAATACACTCTCAAGGAACTGCTGAAAAGCTCTCCATCACCTACAAATGATTCCTCAAAAGGAACCAGTCCTGGATGCCAGGGTAAGAGTAATTCTCAAGAACACTTTTTCCCATCCATACCTGGTGAGAAGAGTGCTGCTTTTTCTTCACAAACCCAGGCCTCGGAGTGTAGTCAGGGTTTTGGCACTACAGTAGCAGAACATCACTGTGCTTTAAGTGGGGTGATTTAAAACCATTTAGGACAGGGCAGAATGTAATGATCATACTGACAGCATCTTCAACAGATATTCCATCCCCTGTAATGGCTGATGATTGCCTCTTTCAGTTTATCTGGCTGATCTGGCCACATCACACACCTTACAGGACCCAGGGAATGCTCTTCTTCACTTGAGGTGGTGCTGCTGCTGCAATCAGTGGAGGTGATTGCAACATCTTGAACAAACATCTCCTGTTATCCCAACAGCTCTGCATGCTAGGATGTTTATTTTTTAAGGCTGCCCTCTCCTGTTCTAGGATGTCAGCATGCAAAGTAAACTCTTGTGGTTTTAAAGAAGCCTTTCGAAGTGTGGGAATAAGCTGATTCTGCCACATCTGCTTGGGTACATAGACAGTGAGAAGCTCCACATCTCAGAGGCCCCTCATTCCTCTTAATGAGCTAGTAACTTGGCAGCTTAGTGATATGGGTAAGTAACAATTCCAAATGTTGGCTTTTTTAATTATTTCACTGTGCATCAAAGCAGGTGGGAAAGGCAACAGACTATAAAAAGTTTTCAGTGTCTTCTCTAATACTTATTTTGCAGCTGGCTCTTGGGAAAAAGCAGCATCACTTAGACTCTGTCTCAATCTGCTCCCTGAAGCCTGAACCCAAAGGGAAAAGCAGAGCAAAGGAGGACATCCAATTTTGAGGGAGCTAGAAGGCATGCCAGAAAATATATTTATATATATTTATATATATATATATTTTATATATATATATATTTATATATTACTACATTAGGAAAGTGCACAAAGCAGTTTGCTCAAACTGGAAGAATCTGCAGCTTGTTTATCACTACTAACATCTTGAAGGACCACTGCATACTTTGGGAATAAGAATTAATAACTTTCCTAACTTGGAAATCCCCATGGTTCTTTCTTAAGAAAAAAGAAAAGGATTATTCTAAAACCTGGCAGGCAGACAACTCTTGTTTTCCTCTTTTTGTGAGGATGTTTACAATTGATCTGCATGTTTGTCCATTTCAACCCAGAAAAGCAGTGGGCTTCATAAGAAAAACAGTGAACATAAAAAATATTCATGCCTTCTCTTTAGCCATCTCTCATGGGAACATTTTCTTTCATTAATACCACAGCTGAATCAAGGTCTCAGTAGTGACTGTGTTTGCCTCAGAAAGGTGCGCTACTCCAACTCCCATGAATACAAACCTTTGAGAGGAGCATTTGTATTGGAAATACTCAAACTAATGTAACAAACTGACCAACAGCAGTTTGGAATACCAGGCAGACATTTGCATTCCTCTAATTTGAAAGTGGTCAAATAATTTCAACCATTGAACAAGCCCGCATGAAACTGTTGAATCTGACCTGTAGAAACATTAACTGCTATCCATAGTATTTTTCATTCTTGTTAGGCTACGCAGTCACAGGGCCTTCCAATGCAAGCTCACATATTTAACTAAAAAGCAATTACAAATAGCTGCAGCAGTCTCATGAAAAGAAACCCACCATCCTTCCTTAGATAGCACTAATCTTTCCTTAAATCCATTACAAGAAAAAAAAAAAAGAAAAAAAAAGAAAAAAAAAAGGGGAAAAAAAGCAAGGGGGAAAGAAATTCAAGTCTTTGGTGCCCAGTGCATCACAGGGAAGAGACCAACACTACAAGGCAGATAGTACCTCCCAAAAGACACAACTGGAAGTATTTGTTATCACTGCTAGGAACTCACAACATTCACTATGTTCTTCTTCAGGGAATTCTGGATTATCCTTTAGCATGAAGGTTTTTCAGAAGCTGCTGGATTGTTCACAGGTCCTCACTGGCTTTCCTCTTTCAAATAAAGTAAGGTAGAGCTGTAAAACAAAAGCAAAACCATGTAAGAAAGAAAGCAAGGAACAAAAAGAGGAAAATTCATAGAGCTGTTTAACAAATGAACAACTGACTCCTACATCTCCTTGAAGCAAATGCATTTTTAATGAGCTCACAAGATGGCGATTCCAGTACAGAGCGAGTGTATGGCAAACACTGATCTAGGATAGGAAGAGTCATTTGCCTTGTACATATTATTACAAAAAATTAAAACCCAGTTCAGAATTTAGGAAGCAGATACATAATTAAAATAATTATTGGATACTTCTGTTGCTGTAACAAGAGAAAGAAAAAGATACTTGGAGGTGCTGTTTAGAAAAGTGTCAGCAAACAAAGTGCACATTGTGCAGAAAGATCCACATAGGAACATTTTTGTTCTCAATGAACTCCTCTAAGGAAATGCAAACATCTATCTATTTCCATGGTTATCAGCAATATTATAACAGAAGAGTACTGAATCCAAAAATATACACATACACACACATTCTTGCTGCTTCTCAGTAAGAAGTATTTTTCATATTCAAGATTTTTAATATTGTCTGGTTCTTTCATTGATTTTTTTGGACAAAATTTCATTATGGACCCACTCCTCTTTTTTTTTTTTTTTTTTTTTCCTTTTTTTTTTCTTTACCTACAACACAGATCAGACTATCTTCAGCCTTTTTATTAGGGGCTGAGGAAACTGCTGGGTTTCATTTTATGCAAGCTCCACACAGAATACTTATTTCCACAGGCCCCAAATTGAACATTTTTTTCCTTGAGCCAGATTCCCATGTTCTCTTTGTACTTCCTGAATTCTTATTTTCACTTTGTGCCACCAACGTTTTCTACCTCCTTAATGTAAGGCTTCTCAAACATTTTACATGTCACTTGAGGATTTGTGCACATGGATCCCATCCTGCCAGCCTTATGGTGTCCTCGAACCAAAAACAAGTGCAGGACAAAACCACAGACATGCAAACTCTTCTTCACTTGTTGGAGGAAACAAGGCAATCTAGAAAATTATTCATTTGACCTATCAAGCATCTGGTTTAGGACAGAATGATTCACTCTCTAGAAAGGTCTGGTTCTCTCCATAAAGTGAGTCTAGACACTGAGCTCAGATTAGATGGCTACATATGAATGCAGATGAATCTCACGGTATGTGAAGGCAGGAAACAAGTCAGACAGATGGACAAGTGCAGTTCATGGGTGAAGAGCAGAGGGAAGATAATGCAATGATAAAAAAAGCTGCTATTCAAAAGAAGTTTACACCTATAACTGTTTTAGTTGAACATACAAAGCAGCAACAACAAAACCTTCCAAAGCCCAAAGCAGTATCTGTCCAGTTGATCCAGTTTTGGCGTAAAAAAACCTCCAGATTTACTGGCTAAGGCTAAGTCCCCATGGAGCAGTGTCTGTAAACAAGCATCCAGCTGCCTGGGACTTCAGCAGAGATGATGATGGTGACCACTAGTCTCTAGGTACATGTGTGTTTGTCCTCTCCCCGCTGGTCCATAGAAATGCAAGATACCTACTACAAAAAAATCTTTCCAGTTTAAGACACAGTAGTTTCTTAGGAACTACAACCCCGTGTGACAGAGGCATCACTACCTCAAGAGCCTTCAGATACCCAGACCCTTGCTGCACTTCTGAGACTTTGGTCAACAGCTTCTCTCATCTACTGAAGTGGGACCCCACTACTTATCAATGGAAAAACACACCACCACACGTGGTCTCACAAGATTTTTAACTTCAGAAAGTGGACCAAAGAGAGAAAAATAACACAGACCTATTTTAAAAATCCCTTGAAACCTTGCTGAAAACCAAACCAATTTATTTTCAAGCCATTTATTTTTTTCTTTAAATTACAAGAATCTCACAATTTAAAAACTCCATCTCAGCTCAAAATACTCAAACCATTTTGCTTCTAACAGTTAAAATGAAAGATTTCAGCATTTGCAAATTATTTATGATTTTTCCCCAATAATCTGGCAACCCTAAAAGTTGCAATTTTTAATCCTTATCTCTTGTCATTCAGCATTCAGGGGAACATTCAAATGGAATCCAAGTGACTATGAGAAAATATTTAACATTTCCAACAAAAATAGATGGTTTTCAATTATTTTTAGTAAGAGCAGGGAAAATTACTCCTTGCAAACTCCTGCTTGGATAGGTTCCTGTGAGCCTCTCTGGAGAGTCAGCTGGGTGTAACCCCAGGCTGACACCCACCATACTCAGTGACTAAGTCCTTCCACTAACTTCAACAAGTGGGACTAGGACTTTGATTCTGCTCAAGTTAGCAAACTCCAGTTGCCCAAACCAGGGTTTTGATCACTGAATCAGGAGCGAGGCTCCTGCCAGCCATGCAGTGATCTTGCTGCCAGGCTGGAATGTGTCCTGCAGAGACACAGAAACAGGCCACAAGCAGCACCTGTGCAATACAGTGCAGTGGGGGTACTCTGGGACAGATACTTTCCCCATGCACTCACATTTCACGGGAAAGATGACATGAAACAAGGCAGCTTACACGTCAGGCAAAAAAAGGGCCCAGAGACCTTCATTTACCACGGAGTGCTTTTGTAACATGCACACAGCCAATTATTATGGAGCAGATGACGCACTATAAATTCACAAGCTAGTCTAATTTGCTACAACTTGCTCACTTGACCTTACCCACAGGCACTTGACTTTGTGAGGGCCAAGGCATGTCTGCCTGCAAATGTTCCCAGAACTTTTATGCTTAAGATTTAAAGATGGCATACCACAAAATTCAAGAGGAGCACACCCCTCACCTGAAGAGCAAAGCACTCAGTCCCTACCTAATTGGGGCAAATTTTTTGCTATGCAGATCTGATGGGCTCTGATGACATGCTCTTCATGGAACACGTAAAACAGTTATAATTTGGAGGCACCAGCAGAGAAAGCTGGTTTGCAGCACACTTAGGTCTTAACCAGACTTTATGACTGAAGTTTCAACGTGATCAACAAATCGTTATCTCATCCACGGTTACCGATCACATCGCCACTATAAATGGGAAGCGTTACCAAGGAAGCTGTTTCTCATGGTCCCACAGCATTACGGTTACTCAAATATCACAGCATAGCCCTGTCTTTGAGAGCTAAAAAGGACACTGTGCTGACAGATTAGAAGTGTAATTGAGACATGAACACATCTCAAATCAAAGAACATGGCAGTACTTCTCGGGGGTATTTTGAGACTAAAATTGGACCCCAGGGCAATCAACAAGTAAGGACCGTAGTACAAGAGAGCAACTGCAAATTGGCAAAACCTGAAAACCAGAAGTTGGCTGCGTGCTATATCCTGTATTTATTCCAAGAAAAGGTCATGCTCTCCCATCTTGCTTTGAAGATCAGGGAGTGAGAGATTACCATTTTACTAGTCCTTTCCTGCAGGTTTTTAATTGTCATCCCTTGCTCTCTTGCATGACATAATTTGGTTTCCCTAATTCACAAATCAGCATAAGCTAATAAAACTGTTTAAGAGATGGCAGTCTTGTGCCCAAGTTGTTTCGTTGTTCGCTATTATCCCTCAACTAATCCTTCAACTCAAATAAAACCATAATTCATTTCCTGCTTTATTCTCCCTCCACATGAAATAGTTTTAGACAGGTTCAATCCTGCCTCACCACAAATGGGAAAGGCAAGGTTTTATCTTCCTGGAGTATGCATGATTTCAATTACCTAATGTGTGTATCATCTATCATGTCAGGAAAAATCTTCCAAATTATTTTTAACAGGTTTAGCTAACTTTACACAATGGAGAAAGAGTCTAATGGAAATTAAAGGGAAAAATAAAAAGAAGAAAAACTCCAAAAACCACAAACTAACTAAGAATTTACTATCTTTTAGATTTCAAGTTAATAAAAGCTTCTCTACACCAACCATGCCAAACTTTGCCCATCTGAAAATCTTCTGATATTTTGTCTAGTGTACAAAGGCTGCTGCTGATGTTCTGTTAGTGTAAAAATTACTTAAATCCCAGTTATGCCTACTTTAATGCTATGGTGAAGCAGTACCACCTTAGGACAGAAGAGGCTTTGTTTGCATAGAACAGGCAGGCATAATTCTGATTTCTGTTTAGCACCCATTTCTCATCTGAAGCTTGATCCTCCACGTCTTTGTCATGTAAAAAAATATTTCACATGGCTTTGCATGTGGTCCACAGTGAAATGCCTAACTTCACAAGGTGTTACACCCACTTTTTGCAGGGTGTATAACTGTATCTGATCGCGCATGGGAACAGTAAATCAAGTGTTAGCACTTTATATATCCTGCCTGTCCTAAACCAGAAAAACAGGATGCAGATCATGGGGCTGAGACAAGGAAGCAATCCATCCTGCCCCACAATTTGTAGCAGAGGGAAGAACATCTATGTTGCCTTCCCCATCTCTTGAACATGGGACATCCCAGCTCAGCACAACTTTCCTGTGTGAAAAGCATCTCCAACATGAATGCTTACTCAGAGGGAAAATGCAGGACAGGAACATCTACCTGGGAACAGTGCAAAGATGGGAGCAGCACGTGGGGCTGAAAGGGCAAGGCTGCAGCTCATACCCTCCAGTGCAGCAGCCACAACTGAAGATGGCCACTGATTCTGCACAACTAACATTAGCTGTGAGTCATCTAGAAATCACTGTCCCGAGATTTAATCTCAAGAACATTATTCATATTGCTTCACCCAGAGCAGGAATTTTTCAGGACTTAAGGCTCAGGTAAACCACTCCTCATTTTAGGATCAGCCTATGCAAACAGACTGAGAGTTTTCAGCTGTACTCACTGGACTCATCTGCCTTCATCTGGAAACCATGGAAGCAACTTTGCTTCCAGAGCCATCTCCACTGCTCTTGTTACCCATTCCCTAATCCCAACACCTTTGAACAAGTGATTGGAAAACAAA
The DNA here is from genome assembly GCA_009812075.1 of Sialia sialis. Taxonomy (NCBI): domain Eukaryota; kingdom Metazoa; phylum Chordata; class Aves; order Passeriformes; family Turdidae; genus Sialia; species Sialia sialis. Next base: position 88,928,772 of record VRYO01001463.1, on the reverse strand, counting down.
TGAAGGTTCATCACCACAGTTTTACTTAGGAAAAATTGCAGAACAGCTGGAGCTCACACTCCCCATGTACATGATGCCCAATAACAGTACAAACACAAATCTAACTAGGACCTCTGAGACATCACTTTTACACAAATAACAGCAATCACAACCATACTCCTTATTTGTACTTCATTAATATCCAGTTTTCCCAAAAAGACTTGAGGTTAGACCGTGTTTAGCCTTATGCATCTTTTAGTGGGCTTAGTTTCTAAGTTCCATGTGATTTTCCCCCAGAGAGTACAGCATATGGTATTGAAATAGCAAGTCAAGAGGTGGGCTATGGGTGCAACACGCAGTGCCACCAGGTGAAAATTAAGAGGAGGCTGTTCAGGTTGTTTTGTCTAAGCAGTAACTGTGCAGACCCATAAGCAGAGAAATACCTTACAAATACCTCCTATCAGATATCAATTATGTACTTCTTAATAAAAATCCATCACCTTATTCACATCAGCACCCCTATCTGCCACTTCTTCATGGCTATCAAAGCAAGAATACTGGTGCATGGAGGGGGAAAGTTTCAACACAGATCTACATTCTTCTTAGGATGCCAGCTTTCCTCATTCTCATAGAGAGGTTTAAAGTAGATAGAACTCTATTGCCTGCATGTTTGTTACAGTCATTTCTACAGGTCTTCTGAGCAGAAGAGATTGACAAAAGAATGCAAATGGACCATAATAATTCAGGCTGAGAGCCAGTAATTTTGAACAGATATAAGCAATAAAAATTACCACTCTAGATGCTTCTGTCACACGACATAAATATTTCTCTTTTTCTTTTATGGAAACCATTATGCAAAAAATGCAGCTCAGTCCTGAGTGGAGACAATGAGCCTCCTGCATATTTGAAGAACTGCAGCTCCCTGTTAACTGGCTACAGGGCCTTCATAACATGTACAGACACTTCTCATACAATGGCCATTGCTCTTCAAAGATGGTGTTGAAGGGAGAATCCAAATGATCTGAGTTGAAAACAGTATCAGCACCAAAAGCAATGGCTGAGATTCTGTTTAATTGCAGTATTTTAGATAGCCAGAGACAAAACCTCCTGAAGAAAACTGTTAATGCTACAACCCAGAAAACTAGAGAAGAGGCTTGATCTCTGATGGCAGCAGTAATTCCAAGAGATGCCCATGGTACCAACTCTGCGGTGCCCGTAAGATTTGAGTTTGGGCCATGGCCTTTGCCTTACTGGGTCCAGCCACAGGTGCCCGGAGCTGTTCATCTGCTACTTACACAAAGTCTTCAGGGAGTACCTTCCCCATCTCCTCTACCTCACAGGGTTGAGGAGGACCCGACTGACACCAGCTGCCAGGCTGGGGGGACACACATGGGCACAGGTACACACAATGTCACCATGTGAGCTTCGCTTCCTTAGGAAGCCAGCCCAGAATGCACCCTTAACCTTCTCGCCGCTTCCAGGGCCGCCACGTCTTCTGTGCCACTGATGCAACGTGATACAGAGCTGGAAAACAAAGGCACTATTGACTAACTTTTTTGCAGGATTAAGATGACTATGCTGGCTTACAACAAAGATTTCAATGATTTCGACACCGAGCGCTAAATAACAGGAACACGGCTTGGCAGTAATTCCAGAGATTACCTGTTGAAACATTAATGACAAACATCTTTTGATGTGGGTTGCTTTATGTGGTGCAAAAGGCAGTGCTGTAATTATGCATTTCCTTTCTATGAATCTAGTATTTAGCAGTAAAGCATTACTGGGGGGGGTGGTGTGCACATGTAAGGTGTGCACGTGTGTGAGAGACAGGAAATACTCCACAGCTGAGCCCGCATTTTACCAGGGTGGCTGCACGTAGTAAATCAGCAACTGGGGAGCTCAGCCGTTTCATTCATCCTGCACCAAGCACAGGGCTGAAACAATTGCCACGCTTAAGACAAATGTCAGCGTGAGTCATACCAGCCAGAGCGCAAACATGTTTGCTGTCGGGTGAGTCAGAATATCACATCCTGAATTCACAAATCTTTCTATAAATAATAATTTCTGAAATTGTTGCATTTCTCTAACACAATGCAATTTTATGTATGATGCCAAATCCATGAAGGCTTTCCTGACTACAAAGAGAACGTTTTTTTCTCCTGTTCCTTTTTGCTTCTTATTGCATGTATCTACCTACAGTAGTAGGTTGTCTATGGTATCTGAAGTGGTAATTGCATCGATTCAGACTGAAGGAAAATGCAAGCATGGCTCAAAATCAGTCCAAATGAGAGACAGCCCCTGTCCCCCCCTAAAGAATACCCAAAAAACCTAAATACAAGCAGTAGGACCTTTCACTTACTGAATATGCTTTCTACTTCTTTTCTGGTGCCGTAATTCTGACAAGCTTTAGCACGTTCAGCATTCAGAGAAAAGGAACGTCATGCTGGCATGAGACACAGAGCAGCTGAGAAGAAGGGTGAGAAATGCTGGAGAAGTGGTGAGGGAGGCCAGGGCAGCATGGTGCATGTGAGCAAGGAGGGACTGTGCCCGCACTGTGCTCCACAGCGCGTGCACTCACAGCTAAAGCACTGTCCCTGCTTCAGGGAGTGCTCAGCCTCAATACAGTGTGCAGAGGCCATTCCTCCCTACCAATACAAACATACCTGGGTAACAAAATTACTGCACTGCAATAATTGGCAGGGATTATCCTTGACTGCCTCTAATTCAGGAAAGTATCTGAATCAGAAGTTATGCAAGTGCCTTTTGAAATAGGACTGTACTCCAGGATATGACCAAATTTATGCAGGAGAGTCCTGATAAAGATATGTGTCGTGTCTGTGAACAAGAGGGGGAAAAGTGTTTTGGGTAAGGTTGTTTGGGGGGGAGTTTCTAACTTGATTTTCAGTTGGGAATTTATTCTCATCTTACATGAAAGGAATTGATACACATACAAATCTCCTTACATCAAATCAAGAGAGTCTTGCTTTCTTCTAATTGTTTTGTGGAATAATCACTCAGAAGTTCATTTCTGTTATCTTTCTCAAGCAAAATAAAAGGCCTTTTAGAAAAATTTTATTGCTAAAACAATTAAATCCTCCTGGGAATGACTTAGTTATGGAAATCAAGTGACAGTTTCTTTTATCTAGCCAAGCAGCAAGTCTGCATTTATAAAAGGCATTCTGTGCACGAAGTACAGTGAGTAGGAGGACATGAAAATGCTATTTTTAAACCAGATTTCAGCGTTCCTCCCATACAGATTTCCTGGAATAATAACAGCAACAACAATAATGATAATTACTAATGCTAAAAAAGGAGTATCATCTTAAAGGTGAGTAGCATGTGAGAAAGCAAATTGTAGTTAAGGACTTGTAAAATTTAGGGACAAATGTAAGGTTCTTTCAAATAAATGGGCATTGTGCCATGAATTTCACAGGATTTGAGATTTGCCCCCTAGATTTCAAACTGCAATTTTTTTTCAAAAATGGCAATAAATTAACATTATGTGCAGCATATGCTGCATGTCTACCATTTGTTTTCTTGCAGCAATTGTTATTTTCAGAAACACCACTAAATGAGAAGTTAACGAAGCTGATGCTATCACTGTGTTTGGGTAAGTGACCATGGCAGCTTTTGGAACTGGGGGAAAAAGGCAAAAAAACCCTGAAAAAATCCAGAGCCAAGCAATGTTTTCAAATGAAAGAAGAAAAGGGGTGCAATGCAGACTTTGACCCAAAGCTTAAAAGAAGACACTGTAAAGATACTTTTCTGCTTTGCTGACTTCGGGACCTGTCTCTCAGGACACTCACAGAGCAAAGATGTTGCATTAACGGAGAACTGTGAGTTAAATCCTTCCTCTCCACCCAGAATACCTGTCTGCATCTGCATCACGCTTGGAGGGCAGAAGTCAGCCCCGATGACCAGAAGGTTTTTACTCAATTGTGCTATGATCTACGGGTGGTAATTAGAACAGGCGTCTGCATTTCACACCTAAGAGAAATGCACGAAAGTGACCAGGCAGTAACAAAATGCCTGGGATACGCCAAGATGCGTGAGCTGGCACTTGGGAAGGCAGCACTGGGAAGCCCTCATTGCCCACGAGATTAGAGCAAGGCAGAGAAATCACACACGCTGTCCCTCTCTTAGAGCCAGCTCTGACAGCAGCTCTAACACAGACACACGCTGTAGTCTGGCACTGACTCCTGTTTTAAACCTGAGAGCATCCCCCAACACGTGCCTGCACACAACCCCTGCTCATCCCCCGGCTCATGCTGGTGCCATGAGGTACCAACCCTGTCCAAGCGATTTGCATCCATGTTTCTGATCCAGTGCAAGCCCCTCAACAGCAGTGGCATAAAACGTGGAGGAACCAGCAGCCCTGGCATGCTACCAACTCAGTGAAAAATCTGCCACCTAGCTAATCAGCTATGGTCTGTTTCTGGAAGATATTATTTAAGAACAATTCAGTGCATGTTTGGAGGCACTTCCACACTCTCACTCTCCTACAAGACAAATTTTCATGTCATTAACCTTTATTTGCCTTTTAAACAGTAAAATGTAAGTCTATCAAACCAGAGTTCCAATTTGATATTTTGATCGTCTCCATCTGCTTAATGGGAAATGTACAGTGGTAAGAGAGGAAAAAGAATAGGTATGACTGGAATAAGTTAGTGCTGTTTTCCTTTTTTGTCCATTGCTTGCTGCCAAACATGCTTGCTGCTGGTCACTTGCCTTGCTCAGTGCCAGCAAGTGCTCAGCTGGGCACATTACCAATATTTAACCCTCAATAAAATTAAATTGCAATAATGCTTTGCACTCATTTAGGGTTTTACATACCACAAACACAGTGAAAAAATTAACTGCATGCTCTGTAACAACCCTGCAAGGTAAATTCAGTATTGTTATTCATACTTTATGCAAAGAGGATTTCACTGGAGATGGGATAATTGACCTGCCCAAAGCTATGCAACACAGGTGTTCCTGTTTCCTGGTTCCCTCTCTAAGCCAGCAGACCAGTTTCAGCCTTTTCTGACATTCAGAGTGGGTTCTACCTTCATTTCAGCCTCTTTCTGCTGCTGAGGGAATGCAGAGGGGAGGTTTCTGTACCAAGTGGTACGAGTGGTACATGGGTGCTGTGAGAGTGCTTCCTAGCTGCACTGCCTGTGGTGAGACCAGAATCCACAGGACTGCAGCACTGCAATTTCTACCTCTCTGTGGTAAGCAAGGATTAGCTGCAGAAAAATTTTTATTGATATGTGGTCTATAGTAATTTACTAATAATTTGTAGAGGGAAGATTAGAAGACTTTTTTACAAAATACTACCAAGTTTTAGCTTCTCTGGATGTCTTGCAGAACTGCAAGGAGAACAGTGGAGGACTCAGCAGTGTATCACACACTGCTCCTCATACTCCCTTCTCTCTTCCTCTCAATAGTAAAGAAGGGTAGAACTAAACAAATCAAGGTTTTATCCCAGACAAACAACAGCAGGGCAGGAGCAGTGCCCACTGCCTGCTCCTGTGGGCTGCAGCCACCCCTGCTCACTGTTACATGGCAGAAAACGCCACACTGGGGTTGCCTTCAGCCACCACTGGTGTATTGGATGGACCTGAACTGTTTAACCACCTCTTTGAGGTAAAAACCTTCGTATATCAAAGGCTGGACAACAGACTAATGTAGTCAGAGATCCTGTTACAACACCAGCTGTTCCTCCTGCACCACAACCAAAAGCCACAGTGTAGGTGAGACCCAAACATGCTTACTGCATTAGAAATTAAAGGGGTTTTACCTGTGAAAGATCTGTACACTTATGTGCAGTTAAAATTGTTAACTACCAGCCCTGTGGATGCAATTATCCTAGTTCAAAAGAGGGCTTTTACTGGCAAAGCTCATCCCATTCACTGACCAAGTAAGCCCTACCTTTGATCAATACAGTTAAGACTGGAAAAGCACTTGAACACAGTGATCAGCTCCTGAGCTAGGACAAGGCTTAAGTATAGAGGGGTTTATCTCTCACAACCTCTCACTTTTAGCCACGTTTGGTTGGGTCAGGGCCAACTTGGTGTGACCAGATCCTCAGCCCAAGCTGCAGGTTTTTATTGCCCTGAGACTGTAGCTCAAGGCAAAGCCTCTTTAGCTATCACACCTAAGAGCACTGCCACCCCAGCAGATCAGCAGATGAGCTCCACAGTTTAAGTGGATTAGCTGTGCTGAACAACTCGGCTATATCCAGTTCCTCTGTTCAGTGCTGGAGCTTCAGTCAGCAGTCATCTTTTCTACAGCTGCTCCAGGAGGTTTTGCTGCAGAGGACAGAGCTGGGCTAAGGAGAAGCTTATGCTGTCCCCAGGCTATAGGAGAAAGACAGGCTTGGAGGCTGGGCTTTGTGGGCACCTCAAGGAGCTCAGTGAGCCAGCAGTGCTCTTGGAAGATCAACCCCCTCCCACACACTCTCTGGCACCAAAGTTTGGGGTTGGCTTCCCAACTAGGATGAAAAATACAAGCCTAACACACCACACATCACCTTGCCAGGACTTCTTGTGGAAAATCCTTAGCAGTGGCACACTGCAGAGCAGTGCATAAACCACCACAATAAGAGGACGCCTGTCTTAGTCTGGGAGGAAGAGCCTCTGCCATGTCTTAGCAGCTACAAACCTCCGCTCCTGTAAACCTCACCATTTCCCAGGTACACCATACCCTTCTCTCAGCCACTCCTCCCAAAGGCAGCAGGCAGAAGTGCTGCTAACATAGCACAACAGCTGAAGTTGTAACAGTGTGGGGGAATGTGGCAATTCATGGAAAATGTCTTTGACCAAAAGGCAATTAGCAGCGAGTCTAAATGCAGCAGCAGAAGGGAGTGGTTTCCTAACAAAACAAGCCTTGTTTAAAAAAAAAAAAAAGAAGAAAAGAAAAGCCACCCTAAAACTTGCTTTCCTCAAAAAAGCAGCATTCTCAGGACATTGAAAGCATGTGGGAAAAAATACCTCTGTGAAGCTTTCTGTAAAGATTATTCTTTACAGACACATTTGGCAGCTCTTTCTGCTGTCTCCTAATGCCATTGAGTATAACTATGTTAAGTCAATAAGCAAAGCCACTCAAAGGGGATTTTTTGTGGTTTTCTAGGCCAAGAGAGGAAGCAGTGCAGTAGGAAAATTTTCAGAAGTGGGAGTTGTGCCTGCCTTGCTTCTAATTGTAGTGAAACTGTCAACCTCTGCGTTGTGTTTCAAGATTTTACACTTCAAAAATCATTCCTTCTGTGCTTTGAATTGCTATACTTTTAAGCTAACTACTTCTAAAAGTGCTGTTTAAGAAATGACATCTTCAACCACATTTAACATTGAGAATAAATCTAAATTTGCAAAGTCTCATTGGGTCCCTGCAAAAGTGTAGATTTTTTTATTGTACTTGACAGCCAATCTCTTGGAAAGCATCTGTGCAGAAATTTAGTTTAAATTACTTCATATCAAGACATTTAAGAGAAAATGGGGGGTTGCTGTAAGTTAAAAATAATTATGCTCTTTTTACCTTAGCTAAAAAAATCGCCAACATTCAAGCAAGCAAATCAATTCAAGCATCAAAACCAATTAGTAACCTCAGAATCTACCTCTGTGCAGGCATGTATTAATTGTATTTCAGAATGATCTCCAAACTCACATGGCTAAAACAACTGAACAAGGCTGACTTGCTTTCTCCCTTGTAAACCACCAGAAGTGGAAGCAGGTTCAGGAACTATGGTGAGAATTACAGGCATTAACTGCCTGTGGATGTTGTCTGCCTCTGCTCACTAAACTCTGGGAACCACCCCATCAATGCCAGAAGGGTAAAACCGTAGATAAGTCAATATGCTAGATTTATCTTCAGTGTCCAAAGCCAGTCCTGTAAGGAGACAGATACCTGCCAAACGGCAGGGAGCTGAGAGAGCCTTGTGCTTTCCAAGTGCTCCTGTGCACATTTGAGTATCAGAGTAATTAGGAGGCCATGATCCTTTCATGCTGTCATAAAACACAGTTTATGTTGCTTCAGCTTTAATGATTTTTAAATATGGAAGATAATTTCAGTAGAGTAAAAGCAGAATAAATAATGCTCAGATATATTTACACTCTTGCTCAGTGTGGTAAAACTAATTCAGGGTAAAGCTTTACTGCTAAATTCTTGGGGAGACAGAGAATAAACAAGTAAACAGCTCAGAATGTGCAGGCTCAGAGTCAGCTCAGTCAGGAGTTATTTTCTACCTAGTGTGACAGTGCCCAGTACAAGGAGGCTCCAAGAATGAATTCAGCTCCCAAGTAATACTTTCACCAAGGAGAAAATTATACTGTACCTTGTGGGGTTGAACAACTTCGAAGTATTATCTCGAGGTTTGCAAAAGCTGTTCCAGATGCCAGGTTTCAATTTAAGCCCATCAAATTTTCATATCATTCTCCCAGACTGCTGTCTCCCGGGTTTAAAGGAGGACAGCACACTACTTAACCCTGAGAAAAAACCTCCTACCATTGCTCAGGAATGACTCCCCTCCACAGCATTTGGAAATCACACTAATCACCTTGCAAGGAAGTCCCACCCCACTCCTTGCTCACCACATGATGGATGCTACAAACAAGTTCCTGCATCGGCACTGGTTACTTCTGCACTTGGGAAGGAGGGGTATGCAGCCTTCCCTCTGCACTCTGATCATCATTTCCCCATGTGTGGATATGATTCCTCCTCACGTCCTCCCAAACTAACAAAACCAAAAAATCCCTCTTAACCAGACAGGAGCAATGATGGCAAAGAGCCTTCTACTCCAAACTCCAGCACTAGCTAGGCAAGAAGTGAGGAAACAGCCATGTCACAAGGGAAACACTGAGCTATTGCAAACAACAGCAACCCTTTTGACTTAACCAGAAAGTGCCCAACCCAATACTAGTTTTCAGGTGGAAAAGCTTCCCTCCACTTACCATGCAGACTCCAGCAGAGCTGGATCACCTTCTCAAACATCCCTCGTCTGCCACAAGCAGTCCAGCAAACATTGCCATCTAATCATTCCCATGGTACACAAATCCCTTCCTGGATTGGCACAAGATGAGTGAGTACAATGTTTTTGCTAATCTTGCATTTATAGCAAATTTCCCCATCACATCGTGTGAATCATCCCTGTTTCCAAGCATCAAAGAGTTAACAGAAGAAAGAACCACCCCACCATGTGCTTCACTCAAGGGTAAGTGGACTGGCCAGCTACCAAAGCAGATTGTTAAAGACCGCACCGAGCTCCTCATTTTTTTTTCTCTCAACTGCAATAACCTAAGGATTGAATGTGGACATAAATGTAAACCTAGACCACATCTGCTGATAAAGCAAAGTCTTTGTACTTGCGTGACTGCCATTAAATGTACACAAAATACTTAAATTTCATGAATTCTCCTACATTCAAAAGCTGACCTGCAGTCTGCCCGAGGCAGCCAATGTGAACTGCAGGCTCAGCAGAATTGCACATTAAAGACAGAAGGGAAACAGATTATACTACAAAATCAGACTGCTAGGAAAGTGAAACATTTGTGCAACTGTTAAACACTCAGAGTATTTTGGGCACACTTCACCAGACCAGATTAAACACAGCTCTGGTGGTTCTCTTCTGAAAGGCAGGGTAACAGGTAACAGGTTTGTGTTATTTGCCCCTTTCATAACAGGCATGAACAAACTGGTGCCTTCAGAACTTTGTCATATTCCACTATTAAACTTTTCTTTAGAATTAATTGAAAGTACTCTGCTATTTGAAGAATAGCTTGGAGCAATGTATGTGCATTTACAAAACATTACTTCCCAAGTATCTCCCAGGGAACTTCAACTGTGCATCTTTGCCATAAGCTTTCACACTTCTTCTCATACGATAGCTTCAATATAGTATTCTAATTCTAACTTATTTTTGGTAAGATACTTCCAACTTGCATTCATACCTGTGAGACATGGATTGTGGAGTTCCCTTGGTTAACTATTACCAAACCATTTGAAAGTTTCTCTATTGCCAACCAGGTATAAGCAGCTAGGACGTACCTAACAGTACTCCATCTCCAGACAGTTTCATTCTGAATGACATAAATTACCTTGGGCCAGCTTATTTCCACTTTGCTTCATGCTCTGCTCTGTTGTGACCTCTAAGGGGAACAACTCAGGGACTCATCTGTCCCAAAGCCATTTGTCCCGGTTCAGATTCCTTCCTATTTCAAGTCTACCATAACTGACCTATAGGCATGAAATCCACTCTGAGATGTGACTGGTGACTCTTTCTATGGTTTGTATTACATTTGATTATTTACATGATCATTAATAACAAGAGGAAAATATTTTCATTTGGTAGCAAATTCAATTTCCACATTTATGATCAACAGAATCATGTCTACAAATAGAGGTTTACTCTTACATGCTGGGCTTGAAGACACAAAACATGATACATTTCTTAGCTGTCCTCATGGGCATCTATACCTAATACTGCAGTCTCAAATTATGCAGAAATCTGTGGTAATCCATTCTGTTTTCAGTTATCCAGTACCTGTCTAGTTTATTAGTAGTTTAATTTAAAAAAAAAAAAGAATTTTAAAAAAAGGGAGCTTACAATAAAAATTCACACCCAGATTTCAAAGACCTAACAGTGTTGGAAGATGCACAGCAGCTCATTCTCAAGAGTACCTACTGCAGAAACATCAAGCAATAATTTTTGGTGCTTCCACTCACAGTTTTTTAAATTTGTGATTCATGCGGGAAGTCACTGCTAACAACAACAACGAATAACAACAACAATAACGAACAAGAGTCTCTGCAACAAAAAAGCAGAAACTATAGCTGGATCTTTGGGTTGAGAAGTACAGTGACTTTCCAGAGGAACTGCACATACCCCATCTACTGGCTTTTCAGAAGACTGAGAATTTTAACAGCAGCAAGACAAGTTAACCCTGCATTGGAATTATTTACCAAGCAATGCTTGTGAGGTTAGTGCTTGATGAAGGTACAAGAGAACATCACCTATCCCAGGAGAGCCACAAAGCAATCCAGAACTGACAAAATTATTCAGAGCCTACAATGGTAGAAATACAGGTCACAGGCCAAAAAAAGTAACCCAAATTATCACAGCACCTTGTACACTGTGACAGAAACCTAATAAAGAATCCGAGAAAATGTTCCAGCTGACAAAGGTGCTGGTTATGCTGAGTGCCTGCTGTGAGGTCTGCCTTGCTGCCCTTATGAGCACGGGCAGAGGTAACATCCAGCAGAACAGATAAAAGCAGCAAACATGCACCCACAGCAGAGACTTCGGTCAGTGCTGCTGTTGTGCCCCCTCTGCAGCGCCTGGGGAGCACAGATATTGTAATTTTTAATTCAAGAAAGTTGCATGACACATCATTAGAAGAATTCACAACAAACTTCAGTCACTGAATCAGAAATGGAACTCAAGTTGTGCCTTGTCAATCAGGATGTTTGATCACAGCACATCAAAAAGCTGCTTGGCTCTGCTGAAAGCTTCCCAAAGCCATTGCAATCTCCCACTCCTCTAGTAGTCTGCAATGCCTTCGTAGCAGATGGCAAAAGTACTGAGGGCAAATCTAGCACTAAAGCTGCTGGGAACACTGATAGTTTTGCCATTGGGGTGTCAAATTGTGACACTTCTTTTCCCAACAAATTAGTAAAGTTAATATATCCACACTGCCACACCAATGTTACCAGTTAGAGTTTGTTTACCTGTTCATTTCTAACTCCATAGCTGCAGGCAAGGGCTCACAGAAGTGGCCAACAGTCACCACAATGTCAATCCATGGTCTCAGGAGACTAAATACATTTAAGTATGTCAATACACTCTGTATATTAAACTTGCATCAACAGGTAGGCTGTTACTGACAGTTACGTGAAATATATGGTGGTCCATGATATAGATTAGGGGGATTTTTAATGCCTCTTCACTTTTCACCCTGGATTTCAAATGAATTTTTCTAGGAAGTATATATTTAGTACTAATATACCAGTGCCTCGTCACACAGATGCATCATGGACATGATTTCTAGTAAAAGCCAAAATCACAGAAATTTTATTTGCATATAGGGCTAGAGATGTTTTGAAAACACACTTTTCAGTTATCCATAAAGTTTGGAGGAACTCAGTGTTACAGAAAGAAAATTATGGTTTTCCTTCACTTGCTACTGTGCTCCTCACAGAACAAAGTCGGCTCTTGCAGTCCAGTGTGACTTCAGCAGAGTGGACTGGATCAGAGTGACATAATGTATTAAATGTTCAGTTTTCAAACAGCAGAACAAGTTTTGTTTTAAAATACTATCTTTACTCAGAGCATTTTAAACCAACTCTTTGGTAAGAGGCTACTGTAGCTGCCCACCCCTTCTTTCCATTTTTTCTGTGAAAGTTGTGAAGTACAGCACTGTTTTAAGATGCACACCAGCCAAGGAGAGTATTGTGATGTGAAACTTTTGTCAGTACCAGCAAAGGTGTGTCTGCACAAAGCTATGATAACTGTCAGCAGCTCAAAGCAGTTTAGATCTTTGCATGTGTGCCAGGCAATCTTAAAGAGCTGCAGAACTCTCTCTTCTACGCACTAAAATCTCAGTAATTTCCACTATATAAACGCCCCAAATAAAAACAGCATATTCATTAATTTCTAGGAATACATCACAGTTTGGATGAAAAATTATTCCAGTGCTCAGTTTCTTCTGGACCTGAAGGCATCCTAGAGGTCTTAAAACTCAGCCTTTCTTCAGCTCCAACTGGAGCCAGACCAAGCATTCAGCGCTGGCACCAGACCCACTGCAGTGCCAGACCACTTCAAAAACTAAGCCAAGAGCTGGGGAGGCGTTTTTAGGAACCCTTGCAGAAGGCACCTCTGCCAACAAGGTTCAATGAGGTTTCTGCTGGTGACTTGAGAAGACATATTGAATGTCAACTGGCATGTTTATCTTCTTTAAACACTGAGCTTCCTTTCTAACATCTAATAGGACAGATTACTGGTTTAATTCTAATGGAAACCGATCAAAAGATCCTAGATTATTTGGCTGGCTTACCTTAAAACCTTTTCCTGCTTCAGTTTCCATGCAAAATATAGCAAAACAGTATTCCTATGAATGGAGAGCCTATCAACTAATCATTTAAGGAGATGAGGAAAACTACCTTTAAAAGTGAGTTGTGGATAAAAATGCCCAAAACCTCCCAGAGCAACTGAAGTACCCGCTCCAGAAATTATCACAAGGACAATTTAGGAAAATAAAACCCAGAGAAGCATACTATATAAGGCCGTTTGAAAATTCTATTCCTTATCTACAAAAGGCAGTTGCTTCTCAGTTGACATCACGGTTCATTTGTTTAGGGACAAAAGTAGCTGGCAAACCAGTGTTAAAAAAGGAACAAGTAAACACTGGCATTCCAAGTGTTGTCTATAAGTGAAGATAAACAGCAGTGGTCAAGTGAGAAGTGACCAGCTCTCTTTCCATACCTATGTGAAGGGACACAGGCTGGGAACAACCTGGATCAAGGCTACCAATCCATTTAAATGCAGAAATGCTTTCATTATTTCAAAGCAGAACAAATTGTTCTTTTTGTCTGCACACTTTTTAGAAGACATGAACAGTAACTGCAGAACAGAACATAGGTGCCTGTTAACAAAGCCAACAAACAATTACTGCTATGTCTAAGAATCAACAGAAAAACCACCAGTGTATTCCAAAGGCATTCGCTCACAAAGCAAACTCACTCCACGCAAGCCCAAGCACAGAAACGTGATAGTATCTCATGATTTATGTTCTCTCAGCAGGTTGTACCGGGTCCTCCAGATTCCATGCTTGCCTTTGAAAGCAATTAAGTTTCTAGCACTTCTGGGAGCAACAAAAGCTCTCAGTACAAGACCTGCATCCTGCACTCAGCTGAGTCTGCAGCTTGGCAGACTGAAACAAAAGCACCACAAGAGGTGTGAACTTCCCCCACTTAACTCATCTGGGAGCATTAGTACGTAAAGAGCCATCTCTAAACTTTGAAGCGATTTCCAAATCATGTTTTTGTCCAGTGCCCAAAGAGCCAGCTGCCGATGTGATTTGGAGAACATCTGCAAAGCCCCTCTCAGGCTGGAAAGAAAAATCCCTTTTCTCATCAGCCTGCACACAGGAAACTCTACAAGCTCAGCTAATGTGAACTATTCTAATTGCTCACAAGACAGAGTACCCTTACTTACATAAGAGCATGTCCAGACACCTCGATGAAACCTGGGTCCTGCTGTGCTATGCACTGTACAAACACCTGCTCCATGGAGTTTACAACTTGCACACAGTAAACTGTACCTAAGGGAAGACAAGGGCAAGAAGCACATGTAGAGAAGTAATCAACAGGCATTTCACACAACTAGTGTGTGAATTCTGCTTGTGAATTATTATAGTACAGGAATGCTGCCTGATCAAAAAATAGATCTGGGATATGTCCCCGGCTGAATAAAACAAACACAATAGCAGCGAAGTCAAACTATTAAACATCCTGGCCCCAGCAAAAAAAGCCCAAATGCTGTTCAAAATACAGACTGCCTTGACAAGGTACAACATCTTTTACCTCTTCAAGATAGGAAAAAAGCCAAAGCCATTTCCCATCGCTGTTCTAATTCTACCCACACTGCAGAAGAGCGTCCTTGGAAAGGCAGAGCGCTGAGCGGGTGTGACAAAGCCGGAGTCGGGCGCAGGGAAGGGCATGTGCCCATAGGCAGCCCCAGGACACCGGGGAGGACAGCTCCTTGCAGGCAGGCTGTGACAGGGACTCACCTCTTGTTTACAGCAAGGCACCCTGGCCTCAGACCTCAGCAAGGGCAGTTACTCAGGGATTGCTCTTACACATGGAGTTCACATGTCATTTACTCTGTGGCAAACAAACTTACCGAGATCAATATTTTTTCACATCGACTGCTTTTTGCACTTAGACTCTGCATGTTTGGTTTTCAGGGTTAAACCTCATAACTCCAAATGAAATCAACTGGAGTGGTGCATACTCAGCACCCAGTATTCTGTAACTTTATTTTTTTACTTATCAGTGTACCTGTTTCCTGCTATACAGTAAGACACCCAATTCTGTGCTAGTAAATTAATTTCAGATCGTGTCATTTTCAAAATTATTTAGACAACCTCTGTGGTTTCATAACTTTAGTTTTTTGTACCTCTTGCTCACCTGTAACAAAGCAAGGACTTACAAATTCAGAGAAACTATTAATCAGGCAGATCTGCAAAACATGACCAATCCTGATTTTCTGCCAGATTAGAAGAACTTTTCCCTCTCTCATCTCTTTCAGTTAAAATTGCAATAACCTTTAAGAACCAGAGGTAAGCACTTTTGGAGACAGAAATGTACTTGAAGATGCATAATGGCAAGAAGGTAAGATGCTTCAGTGTCCTCTAAGCCCTCTTTAAAGTGCTTAACATCTTGGGACAAAAAGAATGAGCAACTGTGAGCTTGGTCACAAATAGTTGTAACACATACAAACACTTACAGACATGTCAGAAATGTTAAGCCAGGAGCTAAAAGGCAAGGAAACACCAGAAATGTGGCCAATTGTGTAACATTTAATCTTTCTTAATTTTGTGATCACATAGGATTGGTTTTTTTTCCACAAGAAATGGTGCCATTCATGGTATAGTAAAACTATTACTATAGCTTTCAGTATTACTGAATAAGCCATCCTCAGTTTGCTTCATTCTCAGTATTAAAAATGGCCCTAAACGCTATGCTTTAAAGACAGAACAACTATTTCCTTCTAGGTTATTTTCTGGCTGTCACCATATTACCTAACTGCCTGATTTACTAAAATTAGCACATGTTCACAACACCCCAGGAGAGTTTTTTCCTCCATCACAGAGACAGAACTGAGACTCAGAGAGACTGAGATTGTGGACAAAGGTCCCTTCCAAACCCAGCTATGCTGCTTGATGAGATTTTCCTCCCACACATGTGCTCAGCACCAGCTGCCCCTCTTCCTGTGCTGACTGTCTCCCTTCAGAAGTGCTAGCAGTCTGGTGTAAAAGCGTTTTGTAATCCATTATGGTGAAAATAAACTGGAGCAGCTACAAACTACTCTTAGGCTCTTTTATGCTAACCCAGTTTTGCCTCCAGCCAGCTGGGGAGCACTCACCAAAGAGGGTTCTTTCCAAGGGGAGGTGCAGTGAGCACATAGGAAGCTTGTGCTGACACAGACAGACCCAAAAGACATATCTACACTGGTCAAAATCATTACCAGGGCTGAAACTTTTAAATGAAAACAGACCTTTTCTATTGGAGGAACAGAGATGACTGCAAGCTATCAAGGATCTCACATCAACCAAAGCTGTAGTTAAGACACTCAATTTGCAGTCACAGATTCATGCTGACAGCACAGGGACAGCAGATTTAGGTGTGGGAGCAGGTACGAAGAGATGCATTCACACGAGGTGCTACTGCCAGCAACACACTTGTTGCATCCTCTTGATGGAGATTGCTTCTCCACCAGTGAGCTGCTCAAACAAACTATATGAATGCTCCTCATCGACTTCAAATGTGAAGCTAGACACTTTGGACAGACAGTTTAAGCTAAACTGTTTTTGCACTGATGCAGAGGGACAGGATTGCATGAGTCAGTCTGCTGGGCTAAGAGTCAGTAGGGCTAAGAGGCTGCATCAAGCACTTGGGTTACAAGTATCTGTATCTTCACACCAGACAGAACAAGCAGCATCCAAATGCAGCCTCAGCAATCACAAACTCCATACCAATGTACAGAACAGAGAGTTCCCTTTTCTGTGGCTTAAGTTCTGCTGCTTCCCTCCTCAAGACTCTACATCAGCTTCCTCTGAGTTCCTCAGCTTAATCCCAATCACATCACACAATCCACACCTGACAGTCACAACAGCTCCAAAATGCTGTCCGCCTTAACTGGCCCCTGGTTCAGACAGTGCCATCTTCCTCCCAACTACTTCTGAGCACATCCTCTACAGCTTGTCTTCTCTCTCCATCCTTTCCTTCTGCTGCACCCTGTCTGGGCAAACAACAGCTTTGCTGAAAACATGGGAGGACAATCTCCATTCTTTTGCCTCCTATATGCCTAGGACCACAGCACTCCTCAGGAGACTGATGTAGAAATATCAAAGCAAGTTCTTCAGCTTAAAATGCAGGATACTCAATGCTACCTAATGAGCTTCTGCTGTGTGGGTACAAAATGAGAGATACCAGATTTTATATATTGACCGATTATGGACAAGTTTTGCTACAAATGAGAAGGCAAATCCCTAATATTGGGGCAACTCTACAGCCGAATTTCAAATATTCACCCTCAAATATGAAGGTGTTATACAGGTACTCAAATGAAACAGTTGACCTATTTTTTAAAAAGGTTTTACAAACCTGCAGAGTGTTGTATCTTGTTCTCAAGAGAACCTGAATCATTCATGCTGAAACGTAAAAAGAAAGAAAAATCAACACTAAACTGCCACTGTTTTGGAAAAAAAAGTCACTTTAAAAGGTTATCCTGGAAAAATCCTGAATGTTGTGCAATGCTGATTGTAGCCGGTTCAACCCGCTTTTCTTACGTTACTTGCGATTTCCTGCAGCTATTACTGAGAAAGTCCCTCAAATCCATGCTGTAGAACACAAATGTAATATTATAGGCTACAGTGATGTCTGGACATAGCTCAACGTGAGAACTACAGACTATAATAAAGATGCCTATTAGTGAGGCAACAGATAGCTAACACAGAAGGCAAGACAACACTGTGTGCAGTGAATTTTTGATTCAGATATGCAAGAGACAGGAAATCTAAGTGTCACAGTAACAGCCTATTTACAAAAATTAACAGGAAATGTTGATTGGTTTCTATAGACACAAACATTGATACTGACACTTGAATCAAACAACTGTTCTTAGTCTGAAAGCAAGATCAATGTATGATCACTGTAGTTCAGCAGGCAAAGAAAGATGGCACAAAAATCTTGTTGCTACATAACCTTCACCATCTAAGAGCCAGGTGACTTGGCTACGAGAAAGCAGATAAAATTTCTTTAAACCAAACATTTAGTTCTTTCATGTAGCTTTTCAGCATATGACTGTAATGTGAAAGTTTGTGGGTTTTGCTCCAGCAGCTGGGTAGGCTGGATTCTGATCCACTATGCAAATGACTCAAGTGTTTTTCATTTTCTAGGGTGCCAGCTACACTCCTGAACCCTCTGCAAAGGGAACCACCACAGCTGCTGAGCCTCACAAGAAAAGAGCAACTGGGTATGAAACGTTTTTTCCTCAAAGATGACTACCACCCAGTTTTCTGGCATGACAGAGAGGAGTTGTAAAGTCACTGTCTCCTTGAGTAACTCTTTTGAAATAGAGGCAAAAGGTCTAATTTTCTAATTTTATTGAAAGAGAGCAGGCAGGAAGATTCTACCATGGAACATTCCAGATCTGGGCTTTGCAGAGCATCTTTTCAACACTGATGCTAAACCTCTCAGATTTAAAGGAAGATGTACAAGCAGAGAAAGGAAAAAGCCCTGCAAAATCGATCCCACTTAGAAGGGATCCCTCCCTTTGTTGGATGTACATTCCTACAAGGACAAACTTGACTTGCAGGCCTCGGTGCTTCCTACTTATTTTCCTCCCCAAACTGAGAGGCTAAGCAGGGATTTGCAAGGGTGATTTGAAAAACAGAAGTCCTAAAGAGCAGCAGACAGGCAGCCTCCAAATGCAGGGGTGGAGCAAAGCTACAGATGGGCTGATCTCTCAGGCTTTCCACTGGAAACCACGGAGCTGGGAACAAGACTTCAAAGAGACTTAAAACACTGAGATAAAAGTCAGGGATCTAACCCCACCCCACTGTATGACACAAACTCTGTCCTGTTCAGGTGTCTTCAAACATCACAAGACTCACATATTTCTAGCAATAAATAGAGAAACAGAGACTTTTACTGCCCATAATAAACTACATTTACACTGGGAGAGTCTGGAACATTATTGCCTTATCTGTATAACCATGATGAGAGCTGTAGCACAAAGAAAGCCTGTGTGGTTTTCTTATCCCATACAGATAGAGCTCCAAGTTGCTGACTTCTCTATTAAATTGGACTTCTCAGTTCTCATCTAGCTGAATCAAAAAAACAAGCTCTGCAAACATTGTCTTGTCTTCTGCATTCATCAATTACATAGGTCTCTTATGTGGACCAAGTTTTTTTTTCCCTCTGAATGTGTAAATATATATGGGGAAAAATCAAAACGCATGCATCAGTATGAGGCTTTCATGGCAATCCTAAAGAGTCAGGCAAGACCAAAGAAGCAGTGAGGAAAATTGAAACCTTCCTCCAAGTGGAGATAAAATGAAACTAATCCAAAGAGTGTTCTACTATCCTCATGGTGAGTGCTCTGGCTGGAGAGCTCCTTTCCTCCATCTGGTGAATCTATCTTGACTAGAGAGAGTAGCACAGTACAAGAGAATGTAGCTGCAACCTGGTGTGAATGCCAGGCTGAGCAAAGAGTTCAGCCAAATTCTCTCACTTTCAAGCAGAACTGCTGCAAGACGAAGCATACCACATCTAAATATATACTTATTTTCTGAAAATGTGTAACTGCTTAGATCATAAGACAAGACAGAGATGTGTACAGCCTGATATTTATTTCATGGGGCATACAGGAGTTAATTTTGTTTCACATGAATTTTGGAAACCTGGTCAAATAACATCCACATCCCTTAGTGTTAGGAACTGAAGTCAGAGGCTGAGGCAGGTAAGCAGTAACAACTCAGTCTCCATGTTTTAAAAATCATCCTGATTTTCCTTTGAGTCTTCCAGGAAAATCAGATATACAGATCTCTCATTCTCACAATTCATCACTCTCTAGACTACGCAACAAGTCCCCATAATGTTTCCCTTTGGCTAGCAGAGCAGTGAACAGATGTGGAAAAAAATTCACTCACTAGTGAAGAAATTCAGGGCAAGAAAATAAACCAGGATTAACTGGACTGTGTCCAGATCTCTTCACAGTTTTGTGAAGAAGAATGTTAGGAAGCAGAGGATACATACTTTGACTTCAGAGACCAAGTTCCCCAACTCCAACATGAAAAACATGGTCTAGCAAGGGGTGTGAGGAAGATTTCCATCACCATAATTTACCAGATAGTGCTTTGGTGCAAACCTACATGAATTTTTCTAGGCTGAAGAGCTATAGCAACTTACATCAGATGAGAAAATGCCTCCCTGTATCTAAAGAAACACATTTATTTAAGGTTCAGATTGTTATGGACTTGCCACAATAGATACCCTAAAATACCAGTAAGTTTGGAACAGGACATCTCAAGGGACAACCTACCCAGCATGTCTAAAACACTCACAGGGCAGGGGAGCAAGCGGCTCTGAAGAAAAGGGAGGTTTCCTGGAGCGAGAGTGAGCGAGCATCTGGAAAAAGCATCCTTGAGCTTGAGATCACACTGGATGCAATACAGTAGAAGTTGGGCTCTTCCCCTCTCCCAGATAACCTGGAGCAACCTTGAACAAGAAGTCTTGTCTCTACATCAAACACAGGTGAGAAGAGCCATGTATAAACTCCCAGTGCAGGAAAAACAGCCCGGGGTTTATCCTCCACTTCCATGCTGTGAAACAGCTTTTAAAAGCTCTAAAGAGGAGAGAGATTTGAGACAAATGGCTCGATTTATTACCCATGACTTTGCTAGAGGACTGGGGGGGGTTGACACCCTAGTCAGCAAAGAGAGAGAAAAAGAGAGAAAAATAGTTAATGAAAGAATCATCTGAAGGTCTAAATCTCCTGACAACTGCTATCTAAACATGAAGGGCAAAGGAGTAGCTGACAGAGAAACGAGGAAATAAAAAGGAATTCGCATTAAGTGAAAGCTTCATGGACAAGCACTGTTACTTCATTTTATTTTTAAACAACATAACAATTCATCTAAGTGCAGAAGCAAAATGCAGGGGTTGTGCTGCAGGTTAAACAGTTGGACTTTAGGAGCTGATACGCACACTGAAGTCTGCTCCAGAGCCCCAGGGCAAATTTCACTCTCTGAAGCAGTACTATAGAGGGAGAAAGTGTTCACTGATATGCCACTGTCTCTGAATGGATAAAGGCTCCAAGTCAAGGATGTGAGAAAGCTGAGGTAACTGAGCTGTGACCACACTGAACAAATGAGAGCAGAGAGAGCAAATGAACGACAAAAGAATGACAGAACAAAATTTTTAAAATGGGGAAAAGGATTCAAGCAGAAGGGTGACCTACAGGATAAAAATGATTTGGCAAATTTATGAAGTCAACCCTCAGCATCACTGATCCCTTATGATCCCTGTCCTTCAGCCTTTCTGTACCGCATCTGCAATATTATGCCATTAGCAGTGAGAACAGCTGTAGTTGTGCCCAGGTAGAGGAACTCCTCTGCTTAGTGAGAGAGCTCAAGGAGGAGTAGGTTGAGGAGCATCAGCAAGAGACAGAGATAGAATACTGAAACTGCACCCTACTTCCTCTGGGACAGGCCCAGCAGGCAGACAGGATACATGATTCAGGATACAGAAGATTCCCTGGCCTCTCTCTACTTGGGTGAACACAGTCACATTAGGGACAGGGGGCAATGGTGGCAAGCTCCTGTCCAGCACAGCACACACGTTTCCTAATGTGACTGGCCCACCTTCCTAGGTGCCCTGGCATAACTGGAATGGGGTTATCCGATTGGTACTGAACAAGGATGACAAGGGTTCATCTATTGGGGGCAGTTCTGTTTAATGTCTTTATCTATGATCTGGACGAGGAGGTTGAATGCACCCTCAATCATTTTGCTGGGTGGGAGTATTAATCTGCTGGAGGGTAGAAAGGCTTTGCAGAGGTATCTGGACAGGCTGAATCAATGGGCTGAGGCAGTTTTATAAGGTTCAACAAGCATAGTACTAGATGCTGCACTTGGGTCACAACAACCCCATGCAATGTTACAGGCATGGGACAGAGTGGCTGGAAAGCTGCCTAGTAGAAAAGGACTTGGGGCTAATGGCCAGCAGCTGGCTGAACATGGGCTAGTGTGTGCCCAGGTGGCCAGTAAATCCAGTGGCATCCTGGCCGGTATCAGCAATGGTGTAGCCTCACCTCGAGTGCTGTGTTCAGTTTTGGGCTCCTCACTACAAGGAAGACACTGAGGGGCTGGAGCTTGTCCAGAGAAGGGGAACGGAGCTGGGGAAGGGTCTGGAGAACAGGTCTGATGAGACTGAGGAAGCTAGAGTTGTTTAGCCTGGAGAAAAGGAGGCTCAGTGGGGACTTTATCAGTCTCTAAGACTGCCTGAAGGGAGGCTGTAGCCAGGTGGGGGCTGATCTCTTCTCCCCAGTAACAAGTGACAGAACAAGGAAAAGGCGTCAAGCTGTGCCAGGGGAGGTTTAGATTGGATATTAGGAAAAATTTCTTCATGGAAAGAGTTATCAAGCATGGGAACAGTCTGCCTAAGGAAGTGATTGAGTCACCATCCCCAGAGGTATTTAAAAAACACACAGATGGGGCACTTAAGAACATGGTTTAGTGGTGGACTAGGTTAGGTTAACAGTTGGACTCAATGATTTTAAAGGTCCTTTCCAACAGTAATAATTCTGTTATTCTAAACATGAGGGAGGGCAGCTGCCCAGCTCATGCAAAGCTGTGGTAATGAAACCATAGAGGAGAGCAGATCTCAAGGATCAGTAAAGAAGGGTACCCCACACAACTGGGAAACTCTTCCTGCCAAATAAACTTAATTTTTGAAGTGGCTCTACAGAAGCTTGCTGAAAAATGAAGAGCCATGCTTAATCCCTGAGGCAGAGAGTGAAAACACAGAGGTTTTCTGCTTCCTTTGGCATTACAGAATTAAAGCAATTTCTTCCTTTTCATGACTTTCTCACAATTTCAACTATCCACATCTAGATTTATTGCCCATTTAGAAAAGAAATACTACTGAAGGGACCACATCCATCAGAGTTCTTATTTCATTCCTCTGAAACTCGAAATTCTTGCTAAGACTCAGCATGAAGGATTTTCAAGCACAAGGTCTTTTGGACATAAAGAACCAGACATCTTAACTGCTTTTAGCAGACTGTAAGATCTTACACATTAGGAATCCCCGGACATTCAACAGTATTATATTAAGCTAATAGTGTGGGAAAACACAAGACCTGAAAAGTTCATAAAACAGGCAAGTGTATCTTAGCAATAGAAAGTACATGCTCACAGAACTCAGAAAAATAAATTCTTGCCTGCAATATTCATTAGTTTCAAACACAAACTACCAGAGAAAAGTCTGGCTCAGAGAGAAGGGGAAATATAGATTCTGACTGAGCTATGACTCTATGATTTCCTAAGATCAATTCATTGCAGTAATTAATTAGACAGATCACTCTTTTGTAGTCTTCTTTATTAGGTCAAAAATCCATGCAAATTATTAATTTCTTACACTACTTTTAGCAATGATCTGCTTGAGAAGTTATCTGCTAAGTTCTTCAGTTTAATACTTATCTTGCAAATGTGCCAGTTGACTAAGAAGAGAGGAACAAAAGAATAAAAAAAATTCTGATACAAACCAGCAAATGTTAGGCCAGAAGAACATCAGTTATTAAGAAGAAAATACCAACAGTAGAACCAAAAATAGCTCTTCAACCACTTGTCTTTTCAAATCTGTTGTTTTTGCCTAGGATCCATGCTTCTCATAACTGAATGTTTCTTATGCTTGTACTGGGGTCTCTCAGAACCTCTTTCCACTCAAAGAAAAATATGTCTTTTCCCCTATCACATTATTAACAACCATAGCAAGTGGTTTTATTTCCTTTATCTTCATGACTTTCTTGAGTTTTGCCTACTGTTTATCTAGATGCAAAAGCTGGTGGTCAATGCTTGTCACTTTTCTCTTTTATTAAGTATTCAAATGAAAAGTGATGCTACCTCTTACTCAAATGTAAATTTAAGCCATGTCTGCTTGGAACTAGAAAGGAACAAGTTTTCCCACTGGCAAAACTTCACCATATATTCTCCTCCCATCTACCAGAATTTGTCCTATCACATACACCTTTACTTTTTTTAAAAAAATGTGTGACTGGTTAACAAACCAAGTATTTTCCTTAGGCTCACAGAAGTCAGGTTTTATGCCATTCTAATGTAAGTAAAAATGATGGCCAAAGCAAAAAAGCAACAAAACCATCAAAAGTCACCTGTCAAAACAAAAATATGTAACTGCTGGTAAAAGTCAAGATATACTATATCTTTTGTGACATTCTGGCATTTTGTTGTAGTTGTTCCTCCCCAATAATTAACAGATGACAGTTTAGTTTTAAAACAAGGGTATTTTATAATCAGTGAACCCTCCATGCTACTCAACTATCTGATCTGTCTCAAGGTCACTGTCTTCAAGAACTGGGTAAGAATTACATCATCTGTCCTACTATAGTATGGCAATTACATCATTGATCAATACCTGAGATCTTAGTGTGACCAACAAATTCATGTTAGAGATGAGTTACAACTGGACAGATACCACAAAAAAAGTCCTGTTTGCTTCAGTCCACATCCCCATTAAGATTAAATTATAAAACTGTCAACTCTCTTATTTGTAGTACAGTTCAAGAGCAGAGCTAAGCAAAGATGGGATAGGGAAGGTGCCACAGTGGCATGCCTTTTGCAAGGGCAGAGAAGACCATCTTTGCTTTGAAGAGCTTACAGCAGCCTGAAGTGACAAGAGCAACGGAGGGTGGAGGAAAGATGTGTAAGCAGATGGCAGCAGACAACGTTATTTTTAAGCCTTTAGTGGTGATGCATTTTGAGGTAGTCACATGTTCATCTTCAACAGCAGTAAGTGTTTCAAGCTATTTTAGTTCCCTCTTGCCTTGAAACAGACCTGGAGCAAGCATGCAGCAAGCTCCTGTGTCTCAGTGGAAGATGCGTGCGCTTGAGTCTTCTGCTCCCCTGCGGCTGGTTTGGCAGTGAAACGTAGGGTTCTGCATTCTGTGGGAAAAGATCAGCTGAATGAAAGGAGAATGAAGAAAGGTCTACAGGAAGTGGATAAAGATGATCCAGTTAAGAGTGAAGCTGAGTAGAAGAGGCTCAGGGAAGAGAGGAAAGCCAAACAACAAATGAGCTTAGGGTAGAGAATTATATGCAGTTTGGACTCACAGTTTGTCTCCTGGCTGCTTTTGCTACTGTGCCTCTTCTGGCTCAAGTCTCCAAGAAGGAGCAACTCCCTCAATCTCCCTTACAGGAACCTGTTAAGAGGAGGAGCTTGCTTTGCTCATTTTGCTCATGCACAGCCCTCAGGACCAGGGTAACCTGAGCAGAGCCCCACTAAAAATGCTTCAGCAAAGTACCTACAGTAATATTCAACAGAGGGTGGTAACTCACCCGTGGGGGTGGATGTATAAAATACAGCAGTACCTGGACGCACTGACCTACTTGGCTTCTGTGGTGGCATACAGTGAATGACAGCTCCCATCTCAACTACAAGAGGAAATACACGGAATAGGAGTCCCAGGGAGAGAGAATACTAAGCCAACATTTTCACCCCTGGATACACTAAATTAGGTACCAATCCATATTTTTGGACCTAAATAGCTGGCCTCCTTCACAGTAGTGCTGTGTGCACCCAGAGGCCCATTAAAATGAAGTAGAGGGTTGCAGGAGACTTGCCTGCTCTGAAAATCAGGCTGGAACTAACCAGATTTGATAGATCTGACCTTAACAGATAAAGCTGTAAAACACAGGCAAGACTAGCACCAGCAGGAAAATAATATGAGGTTTCTAAAACGCATATTAAATGCTGAATCTTGTACATATATACACTGCAGCTACATGTACTGTAGCATCTCTAAGAGCAAAAACTGACTTGGCCATTTGAAATGCTGGCTTTTAAAACACTTTTGTAGGCTGTAGGTTGCCTGAAGGACTGACAACCTCCTCTGTCTTCTACTGTCAGATACACACAGTGGATATTTAATGCCTATCACTCTGTCTTCTCCCTATAAATACAGAGATGCAGTGTGGTTGTCTTAACACAAGAAGCCAGTAAAAGCATGACATCAGAGAAGACAGCACAATGAACTCAGCTTAAAGACGTTTTTATTTCAGGTTAGGGCAAGGTCCTTAATAACTGTGTTTTTCTGATAGGGCCTACTCTTACGTATCTCTTGCCAAGAGGTAGGCATTTGGAGTAAATAGAGAGGCAAGATTTTCCTCTGTGGGGCTCATTACAGGCTAAGGGCATTAGTCTCTTTCTCTTGTAACAAATCCTTGGTGTATTTGCAGTAAAAAAAAAAACAACAACAAAAAAAACCTCTCAAAGTTTTGTTTAAAGTACTTAAAGTTCAATGTTCAAAGCCTCGGATCACATTTGCAGTAGATTTAATAGGGCAGTACTGTTGGCCTCCAGAAGGTAATTCTTTACCCTTGCAGACTAAAGAATAATTACACACAGAGGCTAATTCTGCCATCCCTTGTACCAGGTTTATGCTGAAATAAGTCCACTGATGGATGAAATTAGGGAGGCATGAGACTGCAATAATCTCATACTGAATCAGGCCATAAAAAATATTATCTGCTTTATCAAAAATGTAGTTGACTCAAGAGACTTCTTTTCCTTGTTTCCTACACAGGCACATTCTTTTTTTCACATAAGGAATTTTTTAACAAGCAATGCTTGTAGGATTCTGGGTTCATCACAAAGTGTAAATTCCTCACAGATAACAGGAAGTTAAAAGAAAATAGGAAAATAACTTGTCCATACAGCTTTCCATACAGCTTTTCAAACAGATAAATATGAAGTTAAATAAAAACTTAAATGCTGTTTCAGTTTCACGACTGCTAGCTCTTCATCCCTGTCCCAGAACCCAACTGTGTTCTGTGGAAGAAGAAACACGTCAGTGCAGCTCATTTCACCTGCAATGAAAAGTAATTTATTGTGCCTAAGTATGAAAAGCAAATTGGTATCATCATCTAGGAGTCTGTATCTCACAAGAGTTGTTTCTCTAATTTGCCCTCCTTTGGAAAGAAGTAAGATTAGAATAACTATATAAAAGCCTGCAATTAATATTAAATTAAGCTTAAATGCATAAAAAAATTGCTAGACGATAAAGGTTGGGAAGAGATGTATGTATGGCACAAAAAGAAGTACAATATGGTTATGAGAAACCTACAGTAATTTCACACTGATAAGCCCCATCTATTTCACTGAAGAATCGAGCCGATCCCGGAAGTGCGTCTGATCACCAGGTGCGGCTTATTTATGGACAAATTCCGGCAAAATGCCAACC
>VRYO01001463.1:88888227-88900558 GCA_009812075.1 Sialia sialis | reverse complement strand
TTTTTAATAACTAGTAAGATACCTTAGTCACAGATATCACAAAAAACTCCAATAAAAATAATATTTTTCTCTCAAAATGTGTTTCTAGATAGCCAGTCTGCTAACTTAAGAAATAATGCAGGAAAGAGTGAAAGAACGGATCACTATTTCTTCTGTGTTATCTGTAGATCACTATCTTTCTGTGTTACTGAAAGGCAATCTGCATGAGCACAACTGAGGGAGAATAACCTGAGAGTTAAACCTTTATCCTGAAGCCCCTCACCACTGGATACCCTTAAATACACTTTAAAATGCCATCATTTTTCCTGGCAACATGGATGATAGCATTTATATTTTGCCACCGGAGCATTAGCTAGTTAAGAAAAGTCAAAAGAATAGCGTAGGACAAGGATTAGAACAGGAATTGCATACAACTCTGAATGCTCACACTGCTTTGCAAGTCCCTTGACTGCACAAGAGGGAGAGAAGGTGAGACCTTTCCAACAAGCAGCAACTGGTTTATGTCTGCTGTGGCAGATCTCTTCACTGTGCAGCTACTCAGTTGCCAGAGAGGTAAGATATAAACCCCTGAGCTCTGATTAGCACATCAACAAGAATAAACTCCAGTCTTCTACACTGCTGAAGTATTATGTTCAACAACAGAGACTACTACTTCTCAAATCCAGTGCCAGCATCTTCCAATGCACTTGCTTTCCACTCTCTCCCCTCTCACTCTTTCTGATCTGACATTTTCATTTACCTTGTACACACTTCACTGGTGCTCCAGCTCCCATCTGCACTATCTTCCCAACCCAAACCTCAACATATAGCTCCTTCCCACGTTACTCAGCTTTCCTATTTATCTTCCGATCACTGGCAATCATCCTACTGCTCCTTTCCTCAGCTGATAATCTGTTTTTAAAAACAGGCCGTAAGATGTTTTATCCCTAATACCAGAAACTCAAAAAACCTTTATAGGAATCTATGAAACTGGTAACAGATCAAAGCATTGCCTTTGCCTTTACTTCCTCTAGAAGGAAAGACATGAAAAATGTCATCAAAGCCACAGATCAAATTTATAAAAACTAATTAGAATCAGAAAAAAAAACCAAAACCCCTCAGAACAGATGGTTTGACACTCTGTCTCATCCAGCTAAGTAGTGGACTCACAGAACCTCACTATATTACATGATTTCAGAAAAAAGGCACCTTTATCAGCATAAAACTAGGAGATCTTCAGGCTGTGGTGCTCAGAATGGAGTGTGGAAAACGAAACCCAGCTGACTCCCACAAGAAACTTTTCCACACAAAAGCAGAAGGGATTTAAAACCCACAGAAGAAGCACAGACTGATCAAGCATAATGCCCCCAAATGAGACTGAAAGTTGGCAGCAACAACACAACTACAGAGAATTTGGGTCTTCTTGGATCTTGACTACATCAAGCTGTTACAAAGAAAGCTTTTCTGCTTCCTCAGTTGTGAAGTACGACAAAGCAGTAGAAGGCAGCTGTGCATTCTGACTTAACCTTGGTTAAAGAAAAATGCTACAAATCAGAGCCAGGGGAGCTGTTCTCTGTGGATGCATTTTCTGTTGTGGCTGAGCTGGGCTCCTCTGGCCACCACTTCCACGTAAGTGCATCTCCACAAATTGCAATCTCCTTTCCCTGGATAACCTTCACCAAATGCTGAACACACTGATGAAGATGATGAACAGTAAATTGGTGTAGCAGCTTAACCAGCGAGTGCGTTGCATCACTTCAGTGATAGCAGCTGAAAGCATGAAAATTACTCCTTTGACCCTTTATCCTCTCTTCCACCTGCCAACATGACAAGAGTGACTTTTAAAAGGAAAGACCCTGGGCAAACCAGAATTGCATGCTGGCAGCAGTGAGTAGGAAAGAAATTTGCCTTGCAAAATGGCTGGACCTCTAAAGTCCCAAGTGTGGCAGGCCACAGATAGAAATATTCCAACCAATATTTCAATAGCATAGAAGGAGGTATCATGCAGGCTGCTCTAGTGGCAATGAGAAACTCACATATGGCCAAATAATGTTGTGAAAATCTTTGTACAACAGGTAGGGAATTGGAAAAGGCTGATTTTTGAAGAGAAAGCAGGGGAAATGGCACTCAGCAGGGAAACAAAGGTGAACAAAGCAGAATCCTGTGACAAAAAAGACTGATGCTCACTGATTCTGGAGAAGATCTGTATCAATACTGTACACAGAGGATGCCCAGTTTGGGATCCAGTCTGCTCTCATCAACAGCTCTTTATAGCTGCCAACAACAGATTGCAGCAGAACCAGTGCTTGTGCTTTCTAGCAGTGAAAGCAGGACTAGGGGTATATTCAAATAGATACTTACACTACATACTCTCAGTTTTACTCTTGAACAGCAGAAACTATAGTAGTAAAGGCTTGTTAAGCATACACAAATTAAGTCAGAGTATTTCTGCGTGCAATTAATCATGATTTATTTGAAGATACTCTGTTAGCATTCCCATTTTCTGCTCCCTGAAACTCCAATTAATGAGGGCCAACCCTTAATATGAAAATGTTTTATGTGCTGAAGAAAAGCAACAAAAAAAATGTTATTATCTAAACCAACAAAGTGTTCTGACAAAAAATTTCTCTGCAATTTTGAGCAGAACAAATGACTTAAAAAGAGAGGTTGGGCAAACCAGATTAAATAAGTGTAGCACTTAAGAACTTGGAAGCAAAACAGTTTTCATTTAATAAGCAGATAAGTGGTGTTACTGCCATCACTGCTATTAGTCTTCTGCTTTCTCCTTTTCAATGTCTACAACTCATGATCTCAGAAAACAAGCTAGTTTAAACTGTCTCTGAAGCAAATGAGTGAGGAACTAAACGTGTCTTGTTTGTGATAAATTTGTTACACATATTTTTGAATCTATAGTTTGTCTGTCTAAAAACATTTCCAATGGCTCTTTTGCACTTTGAAGGAACAAAATCCACTTCCATTTTCCCTGATATTTCAAGTGCTTAGGTATGAGAAAACCCAGGTTACTTCTTAAAACAATTTTGTCCAATTTAGCAGAAGATGAGGCTTGTGACGTTGCATGGGCTGCACACGACTTATCTGCTGAAACACTTGATCTGTCTTCCCTAAAAAACTTCATGTCACTGCTAAGGATAGACCTCTGCACCAGATCCTGGTGAACATAGCATACCTGTTCTTTACAGTCCAACAGCAGCACAGTGTGAAAAAAACCTAATCATCATGGCCTTCAAGTCACAAGTATTCCCAGAAACTGAGGGGGAAACTTTTTTTATCAATATTGGCTTTCAGGTGAGATTTCTAAGTACTTTGATATGGTATAAAAATCTTTCACATACTTTCAGAATACCTTTTCCTTCCATCAGTCATATGGGCTAGCTATAAATACTCCTGCTGTGTAAGCAGGTTTCTTTCATAATACGCTCAGTGCTTTGATACGATGCTGCTTGTTATTTCAGACCCTAAGCCAGGTTTGTTAAAATCTGCCCAAATACCACATACAGAAACATAGAAAAGATGAAGGAGCCATGCTACAAATAGAGCAACTGCAGAGGCTATGGCCCCGCCCACATATACTCTAGTGTATTTTTGCACAAAGCCTAGCACTGCATCATGCGGGTGCCAGCTATAGCTTGTACCATGCTGCCAACAAAACAGGATCTAAAAACAGATAACAAGGAAAATTCTAGGGCAGTTTCTGTGTTCTAAGATTTGTTGGGTCTTTAAGAATCACCATTACACAGACACTGAAAGCATGGATGCAAACAGCACTGCAAGCATCAGTGAGAAATTATTTCAAACTCATCAGTGTGACTTACTTCTCCCCTCCTTTCATGCTTTCTGAAGCTGGAGAAACACTGCCTGGCTGTTCTCTTCGTGCCAGAACAAACCATGTTCTCTGTCACTTGGACTTATCACAGTAAACTTTTAGATGTTCACACAAGAAGACAGAAGACAAAACAAAAAATGCTACACAATCTTGTGGAAGAAAAACATCTGAATTGCTTGCAATTTAAAGCCTTGACTTTCTATTTCATTAAACAATAACCAGAGTTTATCTCAGAATAGAAAATTACAGCTTGAGCTGCACATCCACAGCTGAACCCAAGCTGTAGACTTGTTCAATCATTTACTTTTGTAGGGGTTTGAAAGAGTCAACAGTTCTGTGATCCTGCAAACATTTTCAGCCTTTATTTCCCTCTACTCCAGCTGAATGACGATGCTCTGTAGTAACATTCTGCTTGGCAGCGATACAGAAGAACTAGAAGTCTCTTTGTGTTGCTCCATGAGTATGTGGTGGAATCACCTCAAGAGCAACGTGACGAACACCTCCCAACTTCCCTGCGGCTGCTGGTGCCACCCCTGCAGCAGCCAGGGCCCAGCTGAGCTCACAGTGACCCTGGGCTCCTCTGAGTGCCACCAGCGCAGCTGCAGTGCCAGCTGGCACCTGACAAAACGTAGGAACATGAAAACTAAAACGAGAGCTTGAGAGGAGCAGGCAGTGCTCACAAGGCAGCTGGTCTGAGGCTGGCTCTGAGCAAACTGAGGATCAGAGCATGGGGTCATGCCAGAGAAGACACCTCAGCAGCAAGAAGTGCTTCAGATGCAAAGCTTTGAATTATTAAAGATACAGCAGATCCATGGGGGAAAAAAAAAGAACACCCAGGCACAAACTGCAGATTTTTAACATTCTGTGTGCAGTTCTTTGCTACATTATTTACATGCATGTTCATTAATAGAAAGCAAATTACAGTATGTGCTGGAGATTATTAATGCCCTCAATAATGTAATTCCATAACCCTTCGAATCCTGAAGTCCCATGTACAGTACTACACCTCAGGCTTCCATGTTGCAGTACAAAATGGAGGGTGGTGAAGGGAAAGAAACATATAGGAACATATAGCACTTCCAGAGCAGCTTTTAATACTGTGGATTACAGGCCAAAAAATAGCTTTGGGAAAACCGGGAGGGGAATCCATCTCCTTTCCCCAGCCTGCATCCCAAGTAGTCTCTTGAGGAAACTTGCCCTTACTCTTCCACTATACCACTTTGATCACACACATGAAACAGGCTGATCCCTTCCTCACTTCAGCCCAGCAAACAACGCCGTCTTTCAGGCCAGCCAAAAATAATGACCCCTCAAGTGAGTCATAGAGAATATTGCCATTTATTATCTAAGACAGTTGCCTGAATAGTGCTGCTACACTGGGAATTCTGTTAACCCACACCACAGACTGGATTTCAACAATATTTAAGCTGCTGGATTTCCATCAAAGGCTTAAAAGACTTGGTGATTTTTCATTTATTTTTAGTTTTTAAAACCATACAAGAAATGTCCTTTCACAAAATTTATGGCTAACCCAATGGCAAGTCTGGTGTTGGTTTGTAAGATTCCTGACAAACCCTACTTCTTTAATAAAGTAAATTTAAAGAAAAAATAAGACATTGCAGAGTAAGAATATTCCTATCAGAAATGACAAGTAATCTTCCTTTCTCCAGAGATCAGGCTTACCACACTTTTATGTGTACTGAATAGTCTGAGTTTTTTAATTGGAAAGATACCCGACAAACTTTCTTGGTCCTTGTTTTTTCTGCTTTCCACCAGTTTTTTCCTTCTGCTTCTCACTGATTTTTGAAGACTCTAGCTTAGTCCTAACCAGGTCACATCCCAGTTCACTGCCTGGGGTTCTACCCAACAAGCCACACTGATCCAGCAGAGCCATCCTCTTCTCTTGGTTGCCATAGATACTCTTTGGTGACCTTCTGACACATTTACTTGGCTGGCAAACAGAAACTGTCATCACATCAAGTGCTGATCCCTCTTGTTCTCATTGTTATTAATATCACTCTTTTTCCTAGTGGCACCCAGATCGTTGCACACATTTTCACTCACTGAGATCACTGTACAGCTTCACAGCGAGGTCTGAACTGCCTCTAACACACCTCCTGCAACTGCTTCAGCAACTGAAACCACTCGCACTATCCTAAAATACACATCCAACCCTCTCAAAAGACATTGTGCCAGTGGAAGGCGCCAAACTAAAAATACAATTTCAAGACCAAATCCCAATCACAAAGAGTTTTCTAAAGTTTTGGATTTATTAAGGAAGTGCTTCAAATTTATTTCTTAAATTATTCTTCCCAGCAGACTAACGTTCTTTTACACTGCCTTCCTTTCCTTCTAAGGCATTTTAAGATCTTTATTTTTGCTATAACCTGAGGAACAGAAGAGCTCACTGATATCTTTTTTTTGTTTGTATAGTTGAAGAATATCTGGATCTGAACATGACAGCAAAAGAAGAAAAATTGCAAAAAATCCCACAAAACTTATATGAAGAAATCAAGGGTTAACTTTTCCTAAGAATATTCAAGTTGGAACAAAGGAAACTACAGAATATCAGAGTTTTCCACAGAATAAGTGATTCAATTTTCAATCATGGAAAAAGAACTATATTTAGAAAGGCATAATACATTACTTTTTTCTGGTAAATTTAGCAGAATTGGGAAAACCAGATGGCCACATATCTATGGAGTATTCATCTCTATCATCCTGATGTAGAAACACTAGAAAGGAAGAAATCCTACATGCCTTGAGAGTAGACTGTGTAGACCACAATAATAACAAATGAGATCATTACGCACAGCCTCAAAGCAAATGGTCTTCTGATTTTCATCAATTTATGTATGCTGTAGAATGTCAAGATATTATAATTTTTTTCTGCTAAAAAATCCTTCCAATTTAGCCCAAAGATAATACAATGATATACTTCCACTCCAAATAAATAATCATTAGGACACTACGGTTATCACAGAATTTGAAAACACTGTTCTGAAACACTGGTTTACTATTTAAATGCAAGTGAAGAATAAAAAGCACAGCTCCAAAATTAAAAAAGGAACACACCCACTCAAGCATCACTGATGCACGCAGCAAAAAAAGCACCTCAGCAAAAGGAAAACTTTAATGCCACTTTAACATTCCTCAGTCAAGAAAACTTACTGGACAAGTTGTGTTGGCAGCTCCACAGCATCCTTTCTCAGAGTTTCACTCATGCAAGCTGATGGCATTGAGAAGCACATTTACAACCATGACTCAGTATTAAACAGGTCTTTAAACTTGAGAATAATGATGAAGCAGTGCTACGACTTCTTGGGTGGGACTTGAGACATCCAGCCTCAGCTCTCTGCCATGCTTCTCTTTGGGCAGTGAGCCTACCTCCAGACTTGATTCTGCAATCTGAGCAGTGGAGGCACCACACCTGCCCCATTGAGGGGAACACAGTCAGGACAGACACAGGGAAGCCTGAGAGGCTCCAGGTCATTATTGCTATGCTGCATGCAGACTCCATAGGTGGACTTTGGAAGAGTATCCTGCATTTCTGTGTTCTGCTTTCACCAAACAGATAAGTAAAACTGGAGGAATTGGAAAGAAGTGAGTAACTTTGACTTTAACAAGCACAATGAAACTCTGCCAACCTTTCCATTTGAAAAATTACTTATTTAGACACACTCCAAAAATAATAGCAGTTCTGTTCTAACTTCATGGCTATAGCTATGGTAATATTTTCAGTAACTACCATGTTTCTGAAATACAATCAATGATTATAAAAAAAATTTCTTAGAATGGCTTTGAGGTGAAATCTAATGTTCTGCTTTCTCAGACTGCAAACAAATGTGATCATTGCTGACATGAAAAGAATTTGAATTGTGCAAACACTGTTTTCTTCTATAAACACTAACAGGAAAACACCATCCAGGACTTGGTCTAGCTGATTACAAACTATTTCAAACACTGTCTCTACACACTGTGTTAAAAATAATTTAATGTGTATTTTCTTTTATAACATAGAATTGAAAAACATGATGACAACTAAAGAAACATTCAAAATGCGGTCTCTGGTTTTAAACTATATTAATGTAATGGAGGATCATGAGCAGATATTCTAATAGTACTTTTCTTCCCCCCTCAAAAAAAACTTTAATATAGAACATCCTACAGTGACACTTCGCTCAAAGGATTTCCCTCCTGCTTGCCCACAAACTCTCCAGCCCCCACAAAGCTGGATTGCATGTCAGCCCAAGTAATTAATTCAAGTTTACAAATAGCTACCCAATCATTGAAGGCTATATACCTACACAGTGGTTTCCCACACACATCTTACTTGTGTACTTTATGTTTAGACAGCCTAACATATTAGTCAGTATGAAAAGAGGAAGAAGGCAAAATGAACTGTATGATTTATGCCTGGTTCAAGATCTTGTTGCTTGCCTCAAGAGTGTAAAGTAGCCTTTATGTATATGAAGATCAAACCCTGCGGGTAGGTCTAACCCAAAATACTCATGGGTTTGACTTCAGCAGTTACAGTCCCCAAGAAGGAAAATATATTTATAGATATAGTCTCAAAGACCAAATGGTTCTTCAATCAGTAAATCTCTCATTCTAGAAGACCGCGAATATGCATTGAACTCTCTAAGCTCTGATTAATTCTCCCAAGAACACCACTTGACCAGGCCTTAAACACAGAAACAGTCTGAGGATGATTTCAAACATGGTGGTTTTACTCTGCCCGCCTCTTTTTTTTTCCCCCTTTCTTTTTCCCTTCATAGTTCACATACATTTGCTCACTTCACTGAATTGAGGCTTAGAGCGAGAAAACACAATGATGAAATCCAGTTGTCATTAATTGTTAGCAACATCACAATTAGAGCCAGGAAAAAAAACACTGCTGAAAACTCAATAAATTTTTATTGACACATATGTGACTACAAATAACTTCTTTGACACCAGATATGCCATGCATTCTGTGCTCACTACTGCAGCTTCAACCATGAACTTATCTCTGCTTAACCCTTTCAAACAAAAGTAAGCTGTCATACTAACAAATAAAACAAAACCAAAAGCCAGAAATCAACCTCCTTGAGGTTTTCCTAACCAAACTATAGCATCTTTGTTCTCAAGGGGAAACGTCAGTATTTGTGTACCTGTGAACTGGTTTTGGTGTTTCTATGGCTAATTTGAGCATTTCCCCATGCACATCACCCAAGCTGTGGCATACCAGATGTGCCCATGACCAGGAACAGGGTAGGGAGAATCTTCCCAAAGAGCCCAGACAAACACAAACCCTTACACAAACCACGCGCAGCTCAGTTAACTAAGAGGGGCCTTTGGCACACATTTGGAGAAACCTCTGAACTCCAGTCTTTGTGACAAAGTATTTGAAGTGCTGTACCACGTGCACTCTGTAAACCTGATACCAAAGCTGGCTGGAAAATATCCACCGGCACTAACCTTAGCTCCATGTTCCCACGGTCAGCAGTCTCTCCCAGCTAAAGCCACCTGTCCTTTCTCAGCAACATGTACCAGCCCTTCACCCAAAGTACCAACTCCTAAGGGGAAGGATCAGTATCAGCAAGCCAGGAGTGAGTTTTCTGGGTAGGTGTTGGGGTGTTTCACTTGTTTCAGTTGGTTTTGGGGCGCGGAGGGAAGGATGGTGTTGAGTTCTTCTATATTACAATGATAAAGCAACAGCACCAATGTTGGTGAGGCCAGTGCAAAATGGTTTTGTCAGCTTTGGTTCTTTCCTTCCAGGAGGATGAGAATATCTTACCTGGATGTCCAAAACATTAAATTTACTTCCAGTAATGAACAGAAAATGATACTTAACCAGAAGGCCTAAGTAACAGTTGTGTATCTCAATCACAGGCTCAGCACAAGCAGTCACAACTCACAGTGCCTACAGCATGTACTGTCAGTGCCTTGCAGACCCGGAGAGTTGCAGTTTGTCAACAGAGAAAAATTCTGTTGGGAAATGAAGAGATCAGCAACTCATTTCCATTGAATCACTGGGCAATAATAATAAAAAGAGGTCCACTTTAAAGCAGCTTACTTATACAAGCAAAAATTAGGGTAACATACATTATTTTCAGAGGTGTAACAGAAAAAGGAGATTTGTCCTTTAGCTGTAATCAATGAAGACCAAACACAGTCTTGCAGTTCCGCATGGGAAGATCTCAACCACTGGGGAAGAGGTCTTCAGTCAGTGCTACCCACTTCAGTGACAGATGAATTAGGCTGACAGAGTGCCCACATTTTGAACTTTCTCGTATAAAGGATAAATATAAACAGCCACATAGAGCAGATGGACAGACAGCTATTAAAAGCTCCATAGATAACCCTCTGGCAGTATTACCCACATAAAACAGATACTGAAGGAATTTCATACACAATAGTTCTCAAGCTCAGATATTCTAACTCAGTTAAGATCCAAAGAATGTGCTTTTAAAGTTATACAGATGATTGTCCATTTATTTTGTAAGATGAAGCCAGGCGTGTTCAACAACACATTTCTTGAACCATTAACACAGCAGAATTCACTTTTTGCTTCTCATTTTTAGTACACACACAGAAAAGGAATTAATAACTATTACTAACCTGAGCAATACCGGAGCCTGCTAAATAAAGATCCATTTAATTCCAAAGTACTACTCTTGCTGAAATTTACCAAAAATATTGTCCCTTCTGATTGCTACTCAGAACAGTTTCTGTAGCAGCACAAAGCTGGGCAGAGGCAGGTGAACTGACAAAAGTTGCAATCTCCAGCACTGCATGCTTTTTAGTATGGCATTTTGAACTAGCAATGGAAAATAAATCATTTTTAAGCACATTTCACTGAGGAGCTCCCAAGAAAAAGGTTGTAATTGCAGACTTTTACAGATGTTCCAACCTGCAATGCTTCACTCCCACTATTGTTCTAAATACTGAGTACACACCCTCCACTCCACACACACTCACACACAGACACGTGCACACTCACATGCACTCAGTGTCACACCATGTACTTCACTTCTAATAGTAAACCTGACAGAAAGGAATTTTATTTTTACACTTTCACACCTCCCACTCCTAATTAATGTCAATCAGCATCCTCTGCATAGTACAAACTGCAAATATACATGGCCTTTTCTGTGCTCTGTGCAGGGCAGGGGCAAAAATTTCCATTGTTGCTAGAAATTGAGTAGACTCTATGTGATGGATTCACACAGGCAGGGTCTGGAGATGCACAACCCTTCTTTAATGACCCTCCTGCGGGGTTAATTAAAATGTTGACTTTTGGGGGGAAGTTTCTGTTGGTTGGTTTGTGCTTTTTTACTCCACGGCTGTGAATAGGAAGCAATTCTCCAGTTCAGAAGAGCTGTGCAGACTTCCCGAGGTGTAAGAGGGCTCAGGGACTTGCCAGTACATCGTGACAGCTGCCAGGAACAGAGGCAGTAGTGGGAGGGACAGTGAAGGAATTTTGCCAGTGACTTCAGCAGAGCCAGTCCACACTGTTTTGACATCTATGGACCAGAGGCAGACAATTAAAAGCACTGGTACTTACGGGGTAGGCACCTATACTTGCACTCCCCAGCTGTCCTGATAACCACCACAGTAGCAGAACTGAGGGGGGGGAATCTTGCTCCCCAAAACCAAAGCAGACAAACTTGGTTTCCCAGCACACACACCACTCACTTCTTTTTATAGACTGCATTTCTCTCAAATGCAAAAGTAAATCCAGCTCAGATGATTTCCCTGTCTTAACTTTTTTACAAGAGGAAGACAGAAAGCTAAAAAAAGAAAATTAGACACTTCATGAAATCCGTGATTAAGACACAGAAACTATCAAGACAGATGGGCTGAAACATTCAGGGAGCTTCAGTTCAAGAACCCATGTTTTTCAGAAATCTACAGTATGCTATTGTCTTCTCCATTTGAAGTTTTTAATCCCATTTTTCATTGCAGTAATTTAACACCATTCCCAAACTTGAAGTACACTTACTGGGTAGTCCAAAATAACCCCCAATATTTTCTCAACTAGCACGTGGCCCTAGAACCTAACTATGTGGTTCCCCCCTTCACTTCTTTTTTTTGGGTGCTGGCTATGGTCTCTGCTGCTGGCTTGTGAGGTTGCTGGGGAGGCAGAGCAGAGTGACTGCAGATGGGGGGAAAGGAACACCCGGCTGCAGCTCCCTCTGCTCTGCTGCGGGCTTTGCTCTCGTGTGTGCCCCGTGGGAGGAGCTGCTGCCACTGTCCTTAGCAGGTTATTGCCCTGCACACAGAAATACACAGAGACCTCCCTCTTACAAACGTTTGTCTCCCAAGGGCGAGAAGCAGAAGCCAATACTACATACTACATGAGGGGCCAAATGCTTCTAGCAAGGGTGATCTGCCCCTCCACAGGCTCCTTGCTCACAGCAAGGACTCAGGCTGGTTCATCCTGCCACTGGATCCCTTCTTCCTTCAGAAATTAAGTCCTCTTTTCTGTGCAATGCGCAAAGCAGTCACTCACCCGGGGGCGTG
>VRYO01001463.1:88853615-88888047 GCA_009812075.1 Sialia sialis | reverse complement strand
ACTATTTTCCCTTCCACCTGGCGAGTGGCTGCCCCGATCCATTCAGCAGAAAGCCTCTTTTCACCAAAACTGGCATAAATCTGGAGTAATTCCCTTCATTTCAATGGACCTGCTCAGGATTTATGGCTGTGTGACACAAGCAGCAGAATCCTGTGCACTTAGAGCTACAAGCCTAGGTTTTCCTGCAGGAGACGGTGATGCTTTGCTCTTCAGGCTGCGATGCCGACCATGCAACAGTACTGATGCCATGGCTTGTTCTATTTTTCCTGAAGCTGTCATCTCCAGCAGCTTGCTCTGCAAGCAGGACCTTTGGAGAAATCACCCTCTTTCACACACTGCAGGAGAATTTTGGCAATCTATGACCAGAACATTTATTAGCTTGAATTAAATTCTTTTTCCTGATTTAATTTTTTCCCCAGATTTCATTTAATGCTTTAGTTTGGTTTAGCAAAGATTTATCAAATTATTATTTTTTAACATATCACTGGGTTGTGTGAAACAGAGTTCATAAGACAGCAGAAATATCTTCTGTGCAGATGATGTGTGAATAAGTAAGGGATGAGATCAAGATTTAAGGAATACCAATCAGCTTTACCAGACAATAATCTACTCTATTTATGTTCTCAGCTTAAGAAAAAGCATTTCTAGGGGATTTATCCATGCACTGGAAGGTTTTTATAAGCAGGGAAAGACCCTGAAAAAAACTACGTAATACTCCCCCCAGCATGCAAATGCAGTAGCAATCAGAATAAAAACAGCAAATGAACACAACCCCCAATCTCTGAAACAGGGCTATTCTAACAGAGGAGAACTTCAGCTTTACAGTAAACACATCGCCTATGTAAAAAAATGCATTCACACTTATACCAAGGCACCGACAGGGTTTTTCTAAACAAGTGCAATGAGTCTTGTCTGTCCTGGCTAAGTACATTTACAACATTCAAGCACGGGATGTAGCTGCCTAGAAACAGCAGTGTTCATGTCATCCTTTCAATATGGGGAACACAGTGTGCTATACAAATATTAATTTAGCCTGAACAACCAGTGAGGTATGTAAATATTACTTCCAGCTTCAACTGGGATTGATTTGAACACAGAGGAACAGCAAGGGAGATTTTTAGCAGTGCTTCAAGAAGCCAGCTCATAGCCAGGGAAAGCAGGAATCTTGTATAGCTGCAAGTTCTTTCAGTAGCCTTGCCCCGACCAACTTCCTAGACCTGCCTGTTCTCTTCCGGCGACCCAGATGAGCAAACATTTTCTGTATCCCGATTGGTTATGCTGCCAAATTCAACAAGGCAGTTGTGTGGACATGGGTACACTGCTGTAGCACCTCCCAGGTCCTGGTTTTGACATGGTTCAAGAAAAGCCACCACAGTCACTTAACCAGGCAAGAGGAACTGCAACAGACTCCTGCTGCGTACCACTACCGTCCAAAAAGCACTCATGGTGTAAAAGCAGAGAAAAGCAGCATGAGCTTCAGCAGCTGACACTGGCCTCTTGTTTACTGGGTAAATTGCAGAACTCCTGGGGCTCAACTGATGAGGACAGGGCCAGAGCATAAGTCCAGCAAGTCTCGCTGTGTATTTTGCCTTTTTAAAGTTCCACCTCTAATCCAAAGGGAGGAAAGAAACATTTGTGAAGTCAAGCAGACAAGAAGAGGAGAGTTGAAACAATGCAGATCTAAGTGACCTGGAAAGAATGATCTCCTGCACCTTTTTTTTTTTTTACCACTCCACAGAACAGTAGTAGAGGAAAGTGAAAGGCAGAGAATTGGGTATCTCAAGGACAAGGCATATAGAATTGCAGGTGAACACAACATCTTTAGACCAGCAGCCCAAAGAGAGCAATTCTCACAGCAACCATGACACTGAAGACTATTCAACCCTCTTCCTTAAGAGCCTTGGTTTTAGCTTTTTACAACTCCGGAAAGTAAGTGAATTAATATTTTAATAAAAAATGCTTAATATAAACACAAAATATATTTTAAAATATTTTATTTAAAATCCTCTGATATCTGCCTCCAACTGATTTTTGAGGGAAAATTTAAGGAAAAAACATCAGCCATTTTGGAAAGAGCAGGCAAATAAGGACGTATCACTGACTGTTAAATTTACTTCTGCTGCTGTTGCTGTGGCTGATAGACTGAGACATAAAAATGGCTACAGGCTCTGGAGAAAGTCTGAAAATTTGGCAGAAGAACTACGCTGATCAGAGATGTGTTCTTAGCATCCCTGTGAAAAAAATCACCTATATTTAGTTAATTTTTAATCTCTGGTGGGGGAGGCCAGCAGCTGAATCTTCAGACCTTCCATCAAGGTAACCTTCACACGCCAGGCTTTGACACAGCTCCACACGGCCACAGCATCTATGGAAGTGTCTGCCTGCACAGGGTCCGCTGCAGAAGAAAAGACTGAGCTCTGAGTAGCTTTGGGACTTTTGAAGTAAGGAAACCACAAAAGAAAAGAATGTAAAAGTTAGTAAAGAAAGACACAAATACTTCGATGTACTACTCTTTACCTGAATATGTAGAGAAACAAGGCACAAAAAAGTGAAGAAACATTTGGAGCTTCTTATCAGTTTGACTTTTTTCTTTTTCTTTTTTTTTTCTTTTAAGAAAGTAAATCCATACAAGCAGCAAAGTACAAGCCCTTAAAATATCCCTATCACAGAACTTACCAGGGTAAATACTTTCTGGTAACCCAGCATGCCAGCACAGAAGATTCATGGTCTGCTGTTCTCTAAAGCATCCTTCTTTTTCACGAGCAGCACTCAATGAGGGTGACACAATGCCAAGTTGCTCTCCCTGTATTCCAAGGCACCTCCACTCAAATGCCCCCAAATCCCATTTCTTCCTTGTCAGAAATCTTTGTTAACAAATTTCCCTTTTCGTTTATTTTGTGAACTGTGTTTGTCATTTTTTGTTTGTAAACAAAGAAACAAACAAAAAGCCAGAATGTAGCAAGGCTCTGCCAGAACTCAATTAATAAATAACAAGCATTGAGTGTTTTTGATCATTTCCTTCTGTCTGAGCCTCGCAAACTGACAGTAGAACAGTGTGTGACCCTTTACAGAACTATTCTGCTATCACATCCTCACTAGATATTAAGAACACAAATTTGACATTTTCAGTGGGGACAGCTCATCCAGTTTGCTTCAGTGTCATCCACTGTGAAGTCCAGAGCCAGCTGCAAGCCAGCACCGCAGGATTTGCAAAGTATCCGTGTAGTCACATGGCAAACCCCAGCATAACCTGCACTAACTTTGTCAATCACTCTGCACTGTACAGGTGTGACTAACACTATTAGTGTTGAGCTTTTTGTAAGATAACTTGAGCTTAAGTTCAAGCAATTCTTTGGGATGCATGAATCCACAGGGATGGGTAAAGCAGGAAAGGAGAGGAGTAAAGACATCCTATCCTGTTGCTACATCTGGAAGCATAGGGATGCAAGAAGTTATTTTCATATTCAAAACTGGAAAATGGGAAAAACAGGAACAAGAGGCATTTAAAGAAGGAAAAGAGGCTGAAAAACTGTGTTTGATCATCTGGAAAAAACATTTTAAAAGTCTTGCTAAGGAACACTTTTTGCCACAGACACAGTGTAAGGGAATAGAAAAACACACATACAGAGACAACTCCACAAGCAGTTTCCAGCATTGTGTTTAAAAATAGTGGCCAGGAAGACCGATTCTCAGTCCATCTTTGTTGGCATAACTTTACTTGACAGGAATATCCTAATTTGTACCAGCCATAGATCTGCATCCTTCATTTATAAAGAGACAAACCCAGTACTAATAATACCTTTCTGTGTCCTGGTGTTCATGAGCACACCATCTGCTTGCATTTGGAAACTGCCCACTATACATGCTAAATTATCAAAGACACATGAAGTGGGTGAAAAGTTAAGATTTCCATGACTTCAGCCCTAATTTGACTAACACCAGCACCAAGTGATCTCCATCCAAAGCATAAACATACTCCTTATAAACTGCTTAAATGCCAGTACTCTAAAGGCGCAACTGTTCATGTGTTGTAATCTCTCCAATGAATAAAATTCAGCTGCCTCCACAAAGAAAAGCAATGTTTGTTGACACATCACTGAAAGGAAGCAAATAATGGCTCACAATACTAAGAAACCTGATGAAAATAGAAGAGAAATTACCCTTTGAATGATTTGTGCATGACCCATAAGTTTTAGTGGGCTACAGGGAATACAAACTCAATTGCTCCATTTTGCTCTCTTGGAGATACTTTCATTTTTATATGTAAACACATATACTTCTTAAATGCACATTTACTCTCTTTTTCAAATTGTTTAAACTGCTTTGGGGTGCAAAGGAAAGACTGGATTTGAACTCTTGGATGAATCACATGCAAAAACTTTCTTAATAAAAGTTCCTGGAAAATAAAATAAACAAAACAAAACAAAAAAATAGGATAATTTTCCTTCCCTGTCTCTTTAAGATACTGCTGCTTTTCAGCCTCACAGTGAATGCTTCATTCAAATAACAGAACATGGATTTCTCTTAGTAACTGCAGCTATAATTGTAGCAACTGCTTATACTGCTTCCATCCTATTAGTGTTACAATTGTCCAAAGCAGAACAGTCAACTGAATTGCTGGCATTTGTTATAAACATCTCATTTTTTATTTGTAACAGAAGAAAAACCCAAACGCCTTCAGAATGTTACCCCTTTCTTCTGTTACCTTATTTTGCTTCTTCGGCACCAAGAGCATGAAAAAACAATACTGCTTTCCCTGCCTTCAATGTTTGGCAGCCCTTTCTTAAACAAAAACACTCTGATTCAGTGGATGCTCTGCCCACTATTACAGATAACATGCCTTTTTCAAAAGTGAGTCTCTTAAGGACTGTGTGGGGTAGCTTTATTTGTAATCATTCACCAACTAGTATCTCATTTAGGATCTAGTAAGAATTGACTCTTAGCATCTTCCTCTGCTGTATATGGTACTTGCATGCATATTATGCAAAATAGTGATGAAAATAAATGGCCTGGGTTGTCGTATCTACTCATATATAGAGTACAGTAATTTCATGCGTATAAGGCTGAAATTTTGATCGAAACCTGGAAGTGCGCCTTATATGCCAGTGCACCTTATATATGGACAAAGCTTGGGAATTTGCCAACCCGGAAGTGCAAGCCGTGAGCCAAGCCGCGGCGGGGCTGCTGGGAGCTGGGCCGAGCTGAGGCGGGGCAGGGCCGCCGGGAGCCGGATCCTTGCTGCAAAAAAAAAGTGCACCTTTT
Organism: Sialia sialis; assembly: GCA_009812075.1. Taxonomy (NCBI): domain Eukaryota; kingdom Metazoa; phylum Chordata; class Aves; order Passeriformes; family Turdidae; genus Sialia; species Sialia sialis. The sequence goes on along the minus strand of VRYO01001463.1, from coordinate 88,882,785 downwards.
ACACCGGTGCGCCTTACGCGCATGAAATTACTGTACATATCTCATGTATTTTCACTGTGATGAAAAGGCACAGGCAAGAAGAGTCCATCTCTGCATGGAATTAGCATGTTGGGCAGAGTGAAGGCAGTAAGAAACCCAACTTTACGGACTGTTACACTGACAAGAAGGAAAAGCTCCTGCATTGTCAAAATGCTAGACAAATTGTATCACTTAAAGCAGTTACTACTCCTAGGTTTCAGTATGCTTCACTAGAAAGCAATTTTTAAATAGCGTTATTAAGGTAGTACACCATGATTTATTCTTACTTGGTTTTCAATTTAAAGTGGTTTTGCCTGCTGTATATCCTTTTTCGGCTTCAAGGAAGGATGGCCCAATAATAATTTAAAAAAAAAACCAACAAACCCAGCACAAAATATAACCACTTTGATTTACAGGGTCAGAGGAAGAGCACTGAAATGTCCAATAAATCCAAACACTATTTCCAGTCTTTCTTTTTGTTTACTCACTATTCTGTGTATTTTCCTTTTCACCCTTGAATAACATATGGATAGGCCAAGCATATCCCACTTACGTGCTCATTACATAACTCACTCCTGCTATATCATTCCATACTTCAGTAACTCTGCACATTCTGGTTATCCCATCACAATAAACCCTCAGAACAAGGAAACAGACTTCAGTGTGTGGGTCTCTCATTTTGGCAGGTTCAACAAAGATAGGAAAAGTGGAAGAGGGAGAAAAAGGAGCAGAGGAGAACAGGAAGGAAAGACAAGAGCAGAGCTTAGTCTTTCACATGGGAAGGTATGCCAGAGGACAACCACAGTGCTTCTCAGCAAAGCTCAAGAGATCCAGGTCTGCAATAATCTGTGTACTGAGCACTGGTGTGGGGTGCTGAGCACTGGCTGTTCCCACTGCAGCAAAGCAGGTCAATGCCTCACTCAGGACTGAGCTGCTGTGTCACAGATCGTCACACTCCCTGCTGCCCCCAGCCCAAGACATGCACCAGCTGTCTTCCACAGGGGCTTCCAAGCCCCTTTGTCACACCATCGAATGCCGAGCCTCACCTACAGCAGGACAGGGAGGTGACCACAGAGCCACTGTGGCAAATGTCATGATGTCAGCTCTTTGACCCTGACACAAAGGTCAAACACAGAACAATATAGAAGCCATTGTTTTAGTGATACAATGCTAAGAAAGTCTGAAACAGTATAAACTTAACCACCTAATTAATAAAGCTAAACTCAAGTAATCTTCCTTCTCAAAAAACTCTGAAGGAGCACCACTTACCTTTCACTTAAATGAACAAAGCTCTCTACAAAGTCACCCCAAGACATGTTATTTCTCAATTCTTGCAAAATAGTCCTGGAAGTTTCTTGGGCATTATGGGAACACCTAAGTGCACGTGTTAAAATGCACATTTAACAAGCCTGGTTCTTCTCTCACTGAAATCAGCTGCCCTTAATTTGAACAGTAGGAGACCTGGGCCTTTTCCAGTGCCATGTTCCTTATCAGAGCTCTATAAATGTCACATCTTTATTTTATTAGTGAAAGACATATTTTATGGATTAACAATAAAAGCATTCTTGTATGCGAGTTTTCTAGCCCCTGTTGAGACTCTGAATTCTTGAAGGTCAAATAAAGCAGTCCGTAGGAAGGAGGAGAAGAAAATGCTCTGCAGTGTCCTTTTAAAGAGCCTCCACAGCAAAGAGAGAATTAAATAGGTGATTTGTTACACGGCTTTGAGGGCAGCCACAAATGCTAAAACCACAGGTAAATGAACCTGGTCATGAAAGGAGCAGCAGCTCGTCCAGTACTGTATCTACATTAGTTAACTTTCTTTGTGATTCAAGTCCAAGACTTTGCATTGTTCTATTTCCGCCTATTCCTCTGCTCTGGATTCCCTTTGTGACACTTTTATCAATGGAAAATCGAGGGAGGGATTTCCAGCTGGGAGCCCAACAAAAAAACAGGAGGTTCAGTCTGGTTTTCTCACTTGTGCTGCAAGAACCATTTCAGCACTTGTAATAAAAGCAAAACTACATAAAGAAAAAAAAAAAACAAAAAAAAACCATGACCTGAAATTATTTTAGTATCATAAATACTTCACTGCTCTTTATTCTGCAGTATGGTTAGTGTCACACATTGGCACAATAATTTGCTAGCTTAAACAGAGCTCCTTGCAAATAACAAATTTCTATTAAGGGCTGCTGTCAGCTAGAATTCCAGGGAAATGCGAAGAAAAAGATAACAATGCCATCGGTCAGACCTACTCTTTGTTAGGCCCTTGCAATTTTGACAGATTTACAGCTGCAGTGCCATAATATTAAAACGCCTCAGTTTGTGCTCTGTGAGTGGTGAGGAAAATATACACAAACAACAAGGGAAGCCAACCTGCTCCGTGGGAGCCAGGTAAAATGGATTTTGCACAGGGACATCAACATGGCCACACCTGCGGGTGTCATTACAGCAGCCGTGGCACTGCCACAACCACAGCCAGCTGGGTGCTCAGTTCAGTTGTAACCTGAGGAGGTGGCTTTGAAAATGAGATCCTTTGTACTAAGAGGATTTTCAGGGGATAGATTTAGTATCATTCAAGACCAGAAACGACTAATAATCATACTTTTAAACATTATGGCAGTACAGACCATTGATCTTAGGAGGCACTTGGTATAATAACAACAGAGTAACAATTCACATACATTTATGTTAGCACCATTTAACACAGACAACACTGCTCCCTGAATTCCAGAGCTATTATCATACACCACCAAGGAGCCCAATACACCACCATCTTTTCAAACAAAAGAAGAAATGTCTCAAGGCTTTCTGTAGTCAATTATCTAGCCACTGCAAGCTCTGCTAGTGTTCTAAAGACGTAAAATCGCTTTCTCTTGTTCACAGGTGTAGCCTATAAGGGCTCTGCTGAGAGAAGCACCTTTAGATATAACAGAATTGAGGAAGCTATCATCACCCCAGTTGCATAAGCTTGTCAAAGCTGCAATAGGACAAGAAGAGAAAAGCTGAAAGTAAAATACAAGGCTGGAGAATCAGATGCAAAGGCTGTCTTCTTAAAGATAGAAAATACTTAAAGATGTGTCTTAAATTAGAAAAAAAAAAAGGCAGTCATCATCATAAAATAGTCTGAAAGTCCAGAAAGTACCTGAGAGAACATTTTTTGGTACTCAAATTGTCTTCTATTTTTTAGTCTGTTAGAAGAATATTTTCAAAAGGTCACGTGGATTTCAGGCATCATAAACCATAACAAATTGTAAAGTAGGAAACCTTAAGAACTGACTGCTAGCATTCTCTGAATCTGTACCACAGACCTGTTAAAGGGAACAAGAGTTTGGGAAGAGTCACATACCAAATACCTGCCCTGTAGATACCCCCAACAAGAGAACATGCCAAGCAAGAGAGGAAAAAATACTTGCAACGTTTTTGCTGAGACTGGTGAGGAAGTGCCTTCATTCGTAATGCCACAAAACGCGAAGTTTTTTAAATAGGCTACCATGCAAACCCAGTTTTACACTGAGCTTTTGATGTCCTAAGTCAATACATAAACTTCATAAATAACCAGGCAAACTCATAAATCTGGGTTATGTCTCCAGCTCCAACCATTTCCTTTATTGTCTTCCACAACATACAGAGCAATTCTTATTAAGTAGCTGAATGTGTAAAAGCTCAGTAGAGAGTTAAGGAAGTTCCTAAACCAAAAATAATCTAAGGGGCCAACTATATGCGGAAAAAAAATAATATAACTTGTGTGAAGTCACATGAAGTAACTGAAGGAAGTCTATGTGATCCTAGCAGACACAATCTATACCACATCACAGACAAACCAAACAGGAGGAAACATCCTTAAAAATATTCAGCTGTTTGGAGGTTTCTCACCTCCAAATCCAGACAGCAGCACATGAGTAGGTCACATTATAACTAAATCCTACAAAGAAATCTCCATATAATTTCAGACTCTCTGTCTAGAGTCTGGTTTTTCTCTGTCACCAATCTCTGAGAAAGACATCAGAAAAGCAAAAAAACAACAACCCCACACAAAACAAACAAACAAACAACAAAACAACAAAACAAAACAAGGGAAAATCATTGCACCCACAACTCAGACCTAATAATTTCAAGCCAAAAAATGAAGTGAGGGAAGAAATCACTTCCCATACCTGCAGGTAAGGTCAAAGTTCTCCAGCACTAGATTTGAAAATAATTAATATGAGACCAACAAGTTAAACAGCCTTACAGGGTCTTTTTAATTTATTAAATATGTTTTGCTTTAATCACATTAATTTTTCAGAAATGTACCATAATCTTCGTGATTTAAAATGACTTTGTATTCATTTTTTAATGGAGAGTATTTTTATTCATCCAATACATTATCCTTTCAAGAAAATTATCATACTTGACTACAAGTACTTAACGGGGCACTAATTAATACTCCTATTTCTCCTCATTCAAAACTCCTTTGAGAAATGAGGTCAGAAACCTGGTTTAACACAGAAGACACTTCTCAGAGGCTAAAGAGGGGAGGGACACAAAAGGCACTTGGCACCTTTCTCCACGGAGGACATCCCCTTGGAACACTAAAGCCCGACGTGCCAGCGATCGCCCTGGGCGAGCCAGCAGCTGATGCTGTGCCCAGCAGCACATCCCTCTGCTCCGCGCCTGGGGAACGACAAGCAGGAATTCTCCCGCTTCTTGTTTAACAGGGTGAGTTCTACTTTTCCCGCTGCAATCAGCTTGCTGTCCCCGGGAGCAGGGCTGAAGGGCTCGTCCCGCTCCCGCAGGCACTGATTGCCGGTGCCATGACACAGGGACGGGCAGCTCCACCTCCCTCCGCGCAGAATCCCAGCTGAGCCACGGCGCCCTGCCGAGGCTTCAGCAGCGCCTGTGCCCCGCCGCGAACGCCGCTAGGAAAATGCGGGCTACAAACACCTCCCACAGCTGCTCCGGACTCCTGGAGCTGCCGCAGGGTTAAAGGGCAAAAGCACAGACCGAGCGCAAGCGTTTGTGAAGCTCTCAGGAAATTTGGAGACACTCACCCATGAACTTCACGTTCGGGTTCGCTCCGCATTGTCTACTAATTGCAATTATCTAAGAGCGGCTCCGCGATGGGAGGAGGGGAGGAGAAGAAGGCTTCCTTTTGGCACAGCTTCTTCAGAGTTCAAAGGACACATATGGCCTGCAAACACAGTGCAGGGAATAATGTAAAATTAAAGGAGGGATGAGAGGAAAATGAGAACGCAGCAGGGACATGCACTGTTCTGGATCTGCTTGACTGGAATTTTAAATAAAGGAACGGGAAGGAAAAAAAAAATCAACAAAACTCCCACACATTTTAATTCCACATCTGAACAGAAGGAGGGATCACGGGAGGGGGCTCACATATGAAGGCAAGACCTCTGGGGAGCAGAACCTGAGCACTTGTGCGGGGGGCAGAGACCTCAAGCCCTACGGCCTCAGCCCGGCAGCAGCACCCAGAGCACTGCCCAGAGAGAGCAGAGCTGGAAGCTGCCAGAGATACTAACTAGGGCTTCAGGAAATGTGCCTCCAAAGAGACAGGATGGGTTCATTTCAGAATAAACACATGTACGGTACCAAACCTGCAGGGAAGCACAGCTTGTCTACCCACAGAGTAAGCAAGAAAAATTTAAAAAGCATCCAAATAGCACAGGTCCTGATTTCCCTTGCAGTGCTCGTCTCGCCACACAAAGAGAGCCACACAAAAGTCAGCAGCCTGCTGGATGGTGCCTGTGTCCATGCCAAAGGCTGACACCTGCCTGTGGCCTTGTCTTTGTTGGGGCAGAAACCAAAGCCTGCTCATCTCACTGCAGTGCATATCAAGTGCAAAAATAAATAAATAAACAAAACAAAAAATCCACAACAATTCTCGGTTGTAATTTCTACATAATTATTGCGCAACAACCACCCATAATGAGAGAATGAATTTATAACCACACACAAGCTATATTTACCAGTGGACTGGTTACAAAGCAAAACAGCAGGAAACCACAATGTGTGTCTTCATCTTAGCTCCTCAGCAATAGTGCAGAGCAGGGCTGCCTGTGCAGCAGGGCAGGCTGGGCAGGTGAAATGCAGGCACACCCACCAAAGAGAAGCAGAGCCTTATGGAGACTGAACTGGGACCAAGAAGGGCACAAAGATGCTGCCAGATAGTCAAGGAACGCTATGTAGAACTGCAGCTCGAAAGACTTGTTTGACCTCAGGGTTTAACAGCTGCCCACACCAAAAAAACTGAAGGGAGTCTTGCCTCCCAACTATCCCAGCTTCCAGAAATTTTGATACCTAGGCAGAATTTAAAAAAACCAACAAACTAACACAGAAAACAAATTTCAAAACCACCCCACATCTGGAAATACAGCTCCCTGTGCAGTCAGGACCCAGGAGATGAACTGTCCTTGCCCCTTGAAATCAGCAGCCACTCCCAGAGAGCACTTTGTGCTTTTCTCCCATCAGCTATTCAACAGTCGGCCCCACAGCAAAATGGGCACAATTCAACCCAAACTGGGACAGTGGGACTGTGCCACAAGAGGAGGCCTGATGTGGTCAGCAGCTGAGCCCCTTGATCACTGGGGAGAGTTGATTTGGATCTGCCCCCTGGTGAGCTCAGGGGGACCTTCACCCCTTCAACACTGCTTTTGAGGCAAATTTGGCCAAAACTGCCTCACAACTTTGGAAGTTACTGGGTCAATGCACTTAAGGAAAGACAGGCAGTACACTCACAAGAGCCACATTTCCTCAGGCTGACATCATGCAAGCAGGCAGCATCCCTGCTGCCAGCACTACACCCCTGACCACCTTGCCCCAACTGCTCCTCCTCACCTCCCTCTGTGCGTGTACAAACCCTCAAGCTTTCCAGGCCAGCGTGAGAATGATGGTGAGCTAGATCCAGGAACAGATCCTGCTGAAAACTTACTTTTTTTTTTTTTTTTTCCTAAGGGATTATTTTTAACTTGGATCCTTTCCCAGACCCGGCTCAGAGCATGACTACACAACGCTTATGTCAGCACAAGGAAGCCATCTAATGAGCACCCATGAGGGGGGCAGGATCGCTGCCATCGCTATCCTCGCCACCTTAATGAGCTTGTAAAACAATGGCCTACAGACAGCAGGTTAAAAAGTCACAGAGCTTCAGTAAATTGAGGATGGCACATAAAAAACCAAAAAAATAAAGTCGAAATCCATACACACAGGTTACCTAGCCACTGCCATGTCAAGCTGCCAAAATACAGCAAAAGCACAGGGCCGTCCACTGAGGGAAAGCAACCCTGCACTCAGCTCCACCAAAACCCCAATGCAGAAGGGCTCCTGACACACACCCATGGAAAATCTTGCTCTTTACTACTTCCTAAGTAGGATAGGCAGAGAAAATCTACATCTTGTAAACCACTGGTATCTCAAAATGACCTTTTTCTAATCTTTTTGGCTAGGCATGCTCTCTCTGCCCTGCTCTATCCCTGGAGAGACAACCGAACAGCCAAGCCTCAACTCAAGGAGGAAGCATAAAAGCACAAGAGAAGGGAATGTGAACAGATCAAACAATTCTCCTTCCTTATGACCTGTAGGGGAAAACCCATCAAAATAAATTGTGTAACCTTAAACATATGGTAAGATGGAGGCAAAAATCCATGATTACTGCTTCTGGTGTTTATGCTGACCAGTGCATTATTACTGCTCTGGTGGCAATCAGTGAACCTGTCATGAAAAGAAAGGATGTGTTTGGTTTGCTATCGATCCTTATAATTCCTGTCTGAGAATAATCATACCATCTTGAAATATAGCCCAAAAGAGCACTGTTATTCCGGAACTGAGATGCTTTTGGAAGATGAGTAAAAAGCAAATATATGCTCTTAGATATCTTCTTGAGGTTGCAGACAATTGTTCCTGGCTTTACGGACACATTTTCTGATCCTTTAAGTATTTTCTTTCCCTTATAGCTGAAAGAGCCACACACAAATAAAAAAGAACCTGGCTATCCCAAGAAATCATGTAACTGACTATATAATATGATTTTTTCCCCCTTTAATATCCTTCATTTATAGTCACTGTCACTATGTCAATCAATACACCAATAAATGGAATGATTTCATGCAGCACTTTGCATATTCTATATCCCCTTGTGCAGCAGACAATTTCTATCACTTGCTTTGTATTAGGGCAACAGAGTAAGGCACCTCAGATTAAGCCTGGAGCAGAAACCATTCCCTACAACCAGAGCTAAAACCCAGATTAATGGACTATGACTATTGCCAGATCACCTCTTTCTGCTCAGTGAAGTCTGGACATCACCAGTGGATGGGAGGCAGAAGCACAAGCCTCTGATGGCATCCAAAATTGCCCTCAAAAATGCATATCAGAACATGTATTCCAAGCATGGCTAGAACAACAGTACCAAACAAAACATACGATGCTAATCCAAGTGCTAAAACAAATTGTCCATTGTAGCTGGAAAACAGAGAAACACAGCCCTGAAAAGGGATCAGAACAATACAGACTTAAAAACTGTTAAGGGTTCTTGTTAAGTGTACATTCTAGCATATTCACAAAGCTGGTTTTTTTGAAGGCAGGAAAAAATATGACGAAACAGGTTAATAAACTAAATGTAAATAATAAGGAAAATACAAAGATATGAACCAGAAGAAATCTGAGCTAAGAAATAAACAAATATTTTATGTGTCTATGTGTGTGAAATTTACTACAATTCCTAATTGCTGGTATCTTGGATAACACATGTTTTCCAGATCTCAGTTTCAGAAGTTTACTACTTTTTTCACACATGGTTTTAGAAGGACTGTGGTCTCTTTAACATTGAAGTTCTATCCTCCATCCCACACATGCTTGTTGCCTAATTTTTCCCTTTTTTTTTTCTGCTGTGCTATTAGGCTATTCATAATTATTATAAAATACTTCTTTTTTTTTAATTGTCAGGTAGGACAAACAAAGGTTCTAATACATTACAATGCTATTTGATGCAAAACACTAAATATGTGTTCTAGGTCTCGTCATTATCAAATTCTGACTTCTTTTCATTCCATTAATGCTTTCAACAGGTTATTAAAAAGCACAGGCTTGCTAATTTACAGTAATGTTTAGGATACCTACTCTAAATTTATGGAAGAAATCAATAAATTAATCAATCAACAAAAAGTAGCAGACAAATGACAAAACACATTTTGCTCTATTACTGTGGCAATTCTAAATGGTGTTTTAATTATTCATATAAATATCTCTAATGCATTAGTAAAAGTGATGTATTGCACACCTACTTTTTAAAAAAATTTAATTCTTGAGTCCCAATTCAGGAATGTGGTTCTTTTCAGAAATACAAAGAAGGCCTCTGAATACCTTTTTTAGTATTTGATACCATATACTCAAATGCTGTCCTTCTTTGCATCCAGAATACCACAGGATTACTTACTCCACAGCACTCTCTGCTGAGAGCAGATCCATAGAGAAAGTCACATAATGTCACACAGCCTTGTAACACACCACACAACACAACCTCTCTATCGCTCCTGCCAGAGCCAACAAGTAAATTCCCAGAACTGCAGGAGGAGGAGGCAATTGCGTATATTAAAATTCCACTGAGAAAACTAGGATGAAACAATGAGCTAGTGAGTATCTCTGGGAAGAGATGTCAGGGTCTAAATTCTGGGCCTGCCTGGCCAAGCCCCTCCTCCTTTTTCATCAACATGTAAAATTCTATGCATCTTCTGTAGCCAGCACCCCATGCAATGCCATTCTCACTCATTCACAGCCACGCTCACTCTGCCCACCCTGTAGCTACACTGAAGTAGTAACTACCATCCTTGTCCCAGGAGAGGCACCAACAGCGCAAAGAAAGCTGCAAAACCTGCAAGTGATTCCGTGAAGAGGTGGAATTTTTCAAGTTATGATAATGAGCTCCAAAAGAAAGAGCACAGAGCTGCACAGATACAGCCCCTTTTTACGTCAGAAGGCACAAAAAGGGTTGACTAACCTCTACTGCTTATTTTATGTTATAATCTCACCCCTCCCTTATTTAGCAACTTCCTTCTTAAGCCCTGGCATCTGTCCTCCATTTCTCTCACAATCTTGGGGCCTTTTCCTCCCGAGATTGTCATCTACTGGAAGTTCCCCCTCCCTGACCATTACCCACATCCCAGTCTTTGTTCTGGCTCCCTGCAGCACTCAGTGTCTGGACAGGCTTCACATTCACTCCAGATTTATTGCTCTCCTGCTCTTCAAAGCTTGTAAGCAGGTCTTCTTCAGCTGCCTCTGCCTGCCAGGATGGGGAGCAGTGCATGGAAACTGAAAAGAGCTCATGAGCACCAGGCGAGCAGGACTGTGCAACTGAAACCCAAGGTAGAAATGCATGCCATGTGACTTATTTAGTTCAAAGCCGAAATGTTTCTGTCTAGGATGTCTGTTTGTATCTCAAGTCACAAAGAAGCCATTAGTACCAATAATGTGTCATTACGGGGGCGTCAGCAGAGACTCCACAGCTAAGGTTAATTTGAGATGCATAATTTAAAGCAGAACTAAAATCCCTCCATTTCACACTTTAATGACTCAATTCAAATCATTCTTCAAATTTGACACATCAGCTCTTAAGGGGACACTTGCATTTTTTTCCTGTCTCTTTTTTTTTTTTTTTTTCTGGCCAATTTTAAATAAAATACTTATCTAGTGCAGAAGTAAAATACACAAATCTTTCATTTACAACCACTTTAACCTGTCTTCCCCCTCACATTTCTTTTCAGCAGTTTCATACTTCACACATTCACTCTGACACATTAGAATATGCATGATACAGGCCACTTCCGCAAGTTAAAAAAAACCAAACCCGTTCTGAGTTAAAATTGCACTCATCGTAACCCCAGGGATTTTGCCAAGAACAGCTGACAACACTGTTTATCTTAAACATACCACATCACTTAGGTAACAGTAGTACCCCCACAATTCTTTGTCCTTAGTACTTCTACTCTCAGCACCCTGCTAAAATACATTTAAATACGTAATCCTTGGTTTTCAAACTGAGGCAAAGACAGAAGGATGCTGTGGTTCAACAAGTGCTTCAAGCTGGTCCAAGTCTCCCAAATCACTGATAATTTGTTTTGTCAGGCAACTTCCCTGAGAACAGCTGATAAAACACAGAAATAATTAAGCAAAAACTCATCACAACATAACGAAGCAGCATGATAGTGAGATCTTCATGCTGCTGAAGATGCAGCACCTCTCTATCAGACATTTCCTGCCTGTTGCTGTGGGTTCTTCAATAACGCTCACTTAATGTTATAAAAATGCATAGAAACATAGAATGATTTTTGTCATCTGACATAATTCTATTTTGTCCTGGACTTTCAAGAAATCACAGTTCAAGCACACAGACATTTTTGGAGAGCTGCCCTCAGTGCTAAAAATGGAATTGCGCAAGGCTGGGGGGAGGGGAGGGAAGAAAATTCCAAGAAAACTTTGACTCATCCATTGTAATTCATCAGGTTTTTGGAGCAGAGAATGGAATGCCATCAAGCTAAAATTGACAGAGCTATTTTCTGATCTCTAAGTGATGTCAATACTTCACAAATCCACAAGTGCTGGGAAAATTTTTATCTGCAAAATTCTAACAATGACTCTTAAAATTTGTTGGGTTGGGGGGGAACCCAGAGCTAAAAGAGGTACTTGAAATTAAACTCCTACGTAGGTGTGTTTTTGAATACTGAGATTATTAGGCTTTTCGCTATCTGTGACTCAGACTTGCTGCCACAGGTGTCAAGTGATCAGGGACTTAACTGGAGCTTTGCAAAAACCTGCTGCTTTGTGATTATTTTTTTAACTATATGTTAAAAAATTCACCCTCAATGAAGCTTTTCCACTCAGTATAGACCTGAATCTTTCGTCACCAGATTTTACTGTCCTGTCAACTTTCATCTAGCAAAGCAGATCTTTCCAGTCTTCTGTTTTTTAATTCGTAAGGTTTTCAGAATCACCTCATGTCCCCCATGGTCTTCAGAACAACACGATGTCAGCCAAATCTAACAGGCAAAATGGCTTCAATAAAGTTCTGAGAATAACACATCTACTCCGGCACGCCAACACACTATTTTTAATTGAAGCTCATTAAAGATGTAATAGAAAAAAAATTATATTCACTTCCAGCACTGTTCCATCAATGCAGTGAGGTAATCATGCTGCTGTACTATACATAAAGCAATATTTATGAGTAGTGGTTTAGGTAATTTAATGGAAAGACAGAAAGCAATGATTCATTCCTTGTTCTATCTGTTGCTAAAAAATTACTTTTGCCAATCGCATGGCCCAAGCAGGCTCACAGAGAGATTGGTTTCAAATGTTAGTAAAACAGAGACCTGGAAAATGAAAAGAGACAACTCAGTTGAAATGCTGAACAAAAGGAAAAAATCTGGATTACAGATGAGAATTACTTTACAGAGCAGCATACAAATGCAAGCCTCTGAAGTAATTTAAACCAAATGTAGATTGAAACTGAAGTCATTTAGTGAGTCAGCACAGTAATAGGACACTAAAATTAAATGTGAAAAAAGTGCAATCCTTTTTCTATAGCACACTGTATTTTATTTGAAATTTACCCAAAAACAAATTAACTGTCTCCTTTGTGTTGTACATTCTTCGTTTCCTTTGGACACTGAACCTCTACCTTCCAGAAAGAAACAGACTTCATGCTGGCTGACTAGTTGAGCTCTAATGTCTAAGACTTGAATCTCCCTTTCACAAAAGTTTCATCTCCAGACCGTGACCACATTAATAAACAATCGTTGGCATGAACACTACTGACCCTCTTCCAAGTTATGATTACTTTTGTCTGAAAATATATATATTTTTTTAATTAATAGTTAAAACCAAAACTGCAGAGAATCATTACAGGTTCTGCCTCCCAGATTCCGCCATTTCAGAGGTTTCGATCACCTACAGCTTGGTGCAGATGGGGACTTCAGTGCTAAACATGCCCATCATCAGTCAAAGAAAAGCTTTGCTTTCTATCTGTCTCAAATATTTTTAAAAACCATAACTGTTTTTAAACTTAAAAAGCAATCTTCATTTCATTCTTGCCTCATACTTTCAAAAAAATGTAATTCTGTGAAAGCCACAACAATTGCTTGTTCAACAGAGACTGCTACTCTCTGAAGTACTTTCTCAGATTTGTATGGACAAACATGGGTAGAAATTAATACTCCAAAAATATCCACAATAGATAACAAGCGGTGTCTAGAAACAAACAAACAAAAAAAACCAACAAAAAAACCAACCATGCACTGCAAATGCAGCCCAAATTGGAACAAATGCCTACAGTAGCAACAGCACAGGAAGAGCAAAATGTTATTGTACGTTACTGGCCTGCAGCCCACAATTACAAAAAATACTGCAGTATTCCACAGTAACAGTGTCAAATATTATCATTTCAAACAAGCAACTGCAGCACCCTGCCCACAACAGCCAGGGGAGAAGAGGGCTGCCAAAGGACTCCCCCCACCGCAGTGGGGGAATTGGCCACAGGATTGATGAACCCTTGGGATACTTCTCCTCACACCCATGGCTCCATCAGAGCACCAGAGATCACTGCTGGGCAGCAAAATGCTCCCACATGGGCTCCAGCTGCTGATCCTTCCAGCAGAAGGGAATCATCATGAAGCTCACTCTGTACTCTCCCTCTTGCTGTAGTGTGCCGTCTGCCAAATCTGCATTTTCACATTGCCTTGGATTCAATAAAATCTCCCCCATCCCAGCTCCCCGGCACTAATGCCTGTGTTACCTGGCCCCCTCTTAACACCCAGCCAACAAGTTTTAACAATGGCCTAGCCAGGGCTCCCAAAGCAGGGATTGGCATACACTACCATTCTTGTACACAGACAGCAAGCAGTTGCCCCACTACAGGGAGTGGGGCAGACATCATGCACACAAGTTTATCCGCAGCGCTCGTGTCAACTGCTGTGCCCAAGGATGGCCAGCACAGAGGGCAGTCCCACCACAGCGAACAGAAAACCCCAAAAAGCAACAGATAAGTCCATCTGCTCACTGGCATGCACTGCACACTAAAGAATGGCTTTAAGTTAGCATTTGTAGGAATAACACCACATTTGGGCTCTACATGAATCATAGAAATGACCATCTAAGAAGCCACATGTTTTCTGCAAACTTACTGCACTTGCAGAACAAGCAATCAGAGGAAAAGCAAAGCGGAAACCTGAACTAATGCATTATCCTGGTTTCAGCTGAGATAGAGTTCATCTTCTTCCTAGTAGCTTATAAATTTTGTGAGTTTTGGATGTAGCATGAGAATAATGTTAATAACATACTCATGTTTTAGTTGCTCAGTAGTCAAGGACTTATCCTAAGTTAAGGACTTTCCATTTTCCCATGTTCTACCAGCAAGGAGGTGCACAAGAAGCTGGGAGGGAGCATGACCAGGACAGCTGGCCCAAACTGGCCAAAGGGATATTCCATACAATAAAGCATCCTGCTCAACTGAGGGACTTGACCAGGAGGGGCTGATGGCTGCTCACGAACAGGCTGAGTATTAGTCAGGGAATGGTGAGCAACTGTTTTATGTATCACTTGTCCTTCTCATGTTTTAGTTCTTTTTCTCTCCTGGTTACCTCCCTTTTCATTACATTATCATCATTATTATCATTACCACTACTATTATTATTTTTGTTGCTGTTGTTATATAATTATTAAACTATTCCTATCTCACCTCATTGTTTTTACCTACTTTTTGCCCAATTCTCTTACCCATCCCACTGTGGGGTTACAGGGAGTGAGTGGCTGCATAGCACTCGGTTGTCACCTGGGGTCAAACCACAACACTCATGTTTTCTTTCTATGCAAACAGGACAGATTCTCCAAAAAAAAAAAATGCAAAGCTTGAGCTTTGCCTCAGCTATCAATGCTGCCTCAGGTATTTGGCCTCTTCCCACAGTCCAATGAGCCTGAAGTTAAGTTTGAAATAAACAAACACGGTTGAGGCACCTTTTAGGTATATTTGAATCATGATGAAAACTGCTTCTCATGCAGCCGGATAGAGATATGATGTTTTCAGGAGGGAGCAAATTAAGTGCCATATCTAAATACTTCCCAGTTCACCTGCACTTCTCATCTTTCCCACACTAGATTTTCTCTGCCAAATACAAAGGAGACTGTAGTGTATGTGTGTGCAATACATATGCAATAAACTGCAGTAATATATGCACTAGATTGAAATACTGCATTTTTGTATTCTCATAAGCAATTCACTGGATTGAAGATTCAAAGTCCCACAGGGAGTACTGCAAATACGCATTAAGTCTCTGGGTGCTGGATTTGA
Organism: Sialia sialis; assembly: GCA_009812075.1. Lineage (NCBI taxonomy): Eukaryota > Metazoa > Chordata > Aves > Passeriformes > Turdidae > Sialia > Sialia sialis. Next base: position 88,867,439 of record VRYO01001463.1, on the reverse strand, counting down.
CTCTCTGACGTATGTAACAGATGTGTAAAGTAACACATAACCAGATGCCTCTCTAGTGCATGCACAGCAAGAGAACCCTAAAATGTTGTGTCCAAGGGCAAAAGAAAATTGAGAGAATTAAAACAGAACCACATATCTATCAAGAAAAGAAAAATTTAGGCCTTATGGATTTCTTGTCTACAATGCTGAAATTTTTCATGTCTGTAATTCATCTATGGTATCTCAAGAGAGGACTTTTCAGGAGGTGGGAGTCCATCCACTGTGGCCTGATTTGCTCCATGCTAGGGTGATAAACCATTTTTTGATGTTTTTGAAATTTCTAGGTCCTATCTCCAAAGCCTCCACTGTGATTTCAAAGACCTCAATTCAGAAGAGTGGCGTAACTCCTTAGAAGGAAAAAATACTCAGAAAAAAACCCGAAAACATGTGGCTACCACCGAGGCCTTTCTCCTTTCCCTGAGATGGTGTGTCCTGGCCACAGTGGCTAGGAGAAAACAGCTGCTGTGCTTTTGCAATAATCTTCTAAGACACAGGAAAACGGTGGGTGAGAAAAAGTCAAAAACTTGTTTAAAAGCCCCATTTTAAAATTTCTGGCTACTCCCATTTCATAAAGTAACTTAAAACCACTCTCTGTTAAAAACTGTGTGAACCACTGACTTCAGATATGGATCCTGCCTTTTGCAAAGCTGCTCGTGGGCTTGGATCCAAGGCTTTGGTTCAAGCTCCTATGTAGTCCATACTGAAATTACTTATACCATACCTTCTTTATAATAAATGGCCTCAGAGTGAGTAAGGACAGTATTGACACAGTTCATTTTTTTCATCACTCTTTTGAAAGTTTAGGGAAAGCAATGGAGACATTACAGCTTTCAAATATTTTGCCTGACATGGCTTACAGGCAGCATAGAGAAAGGCTGTGCAAGCTTCACCCCCTTTCCTGGGACATGCAGTGTGACAGTGTGAGTCTCAGGCAGTGCCCACCAGAGCCAAGCAGAACAGGCATGGTGCCACTGGCACGGCCAGGTCTCAGCACAGTGCTGCCCTGCACTGTGCCTCTGCACTCTCCTGCCTCCCTACAGCGAAGGTTTCCCTTCTCTGTCCCCCCCATCTCCTCTTTACAAAGGCTCACACACACATACTGAAACAAAAGAATAATTCCATTATGTGCCAGGCAGCCTGTGCACTTTCCTTCTGATTCATGATAGCGGTGCCCCATTGAAAAGATCTATATACATGGGGTGGAAAAAACAATCCTACGTCTCTAACGAGCATACGTATTATCAAAGTCTCATTTTCACTTAACAAGTTGCTTTGGGATCTAATGCAGCTGATTTGAGGGGGAAATAGAAACAAACAAACAAAGTCTTCTTCCATTTGCCAGGGCAGGGTGTGGGTAAATCAAGCCAGTGCCATCTTTGTTGAAGAGCTCCGCTAAACTAATGGCTCAGGAGAGCTGAGGAGCATGGTCAGGGGACAATTTGTGACTGATCACTGCCATCTGAACATGGCATGCTGACAGGTGAACAAGGAGCAAAACAAAAAAAGGCATGTGTTTAATCTGGGCAGGCTCAGCCCCCTGTGTTCACTCCCAGTGAAAAATACAAAGCAGAAGAGAGTCAGTCTCTGCCTGCTCAGCTCAGCACCCACATAACTCCCTGGCAGACACCACAGGACCTTCTCCAGGCACACAAATATGGGCATTATTTCTTTACATGCTGAAAAAAATTGGAAGGGGAAGGATAGCAGTACAATTAAATAAATGCTAAAATGAATCTTCTGGCACCAAAGATGTTTCCCCCAATAAGCTGACAATGAGCTCCTGCACTCTCCAATACAAAGAAAGCTAAAAACAACCTCAACGATTTTTTGAGTGTAACATAGAGCTGATAAGATTATTATAAAGGCCACACAGATGCCAAAGAATACCTTTTTCCTGAACTTCAATGTGTGCTTCCTCAGAGAGCAACAAGAATGCAATTGTGAAAGGAAAATCCTGCACATTATCCTGGCCTGACATCAATGAAAAGAAGGTAGAAATTAAACCATGTTGATTTATTCTCCACAGAACAAAGAAGGAATGCTCACCTCCAAGAAAGTGGGACAGACAGAAAGCAAAGGTGCGCTGAGGGTGATCACCCAACAGAGCGTTTCTCTCTCGCTGGTTTGGCCAAGATTATCCCCTACACCTGAAACAGGGCTTGCCCCAGAGAGCAAGGCATTTCCCGATCTCAGCCTTCAAACAGGTTTGTATCAATACCTCATTTCACAACAACAAAAATTGCCTCAGACTCCTGCTGAAAGAGTCCTGTATTCCTGTTTCGGCTCACAGTTCCTAGTGCAAGACCTGCACATAAAAAGGAGCTGGCTACACTGATTTTAAAAACTTTTGACCTTTTCAGAAAAATCACTACAAATACAAATACTGGACCACTACAATTTCCGAAGCAATGGCTCCTGTCCACCGACCAGAAAGGAAATATTTAGCTCCCTGCAGTGGGCCTGTTGATTTCAAAAGAAACTTAATAGCTTTGTTCCTACAAAGCAAATACAGAGCAATCAACAGGGTTCGGCTATGCTCTCCTCTCTTCTGAAATCTGGTAAGCAACATATGTCTGCAAATGCCACTCGCCAAAAGGTTTCAGTTCTCTGCACATTTGTGGGAATGTATACCCTGCTTCTTCCAGGTTACATGTCTTTTTGTTTCTGCAGATTCCTTACAGCAGTTTTGTCTCTTTCAGCACAATTTTGGGGCAGAACAGAGTAAATAACTAAACGTTTTTATTTAAGAAAGATGCTCGTGTTTCATTTATGCAACATTTTCATTAGTTAAAAATTTTACAATTGTAGCATTTTCTCCTCACTAGATTCAGGTTATGATTCTTTTCTAATGAGAAATTAAAACAACAACCAAAAAGAAGACTAGAGGGAAAAGGTGAGTTTTTCCTTGTGCCTTGTCATTGTCTTTATTTTAAAAATTAACTCTGGACAACACAATTCATCCTCAGGCAGGGAACTCTGACTTCAGTTGCTATTCAGATATCCAAGTGCAACTCTGATTATTTTTTTTTATAAATTTGACGCCATTTGTTCAAAGACACACGGATGAAGCAGACTTATTATTAAAGCTGCTGTAGAATTCTCAGGCTCTGCTAAGCAGTTTGGTATTTCAATGGGGTGTAAACATAAAAATGAGAACTATGTATTTAATATAAAAATATCACTTAAGAATGTTGTAAAATCAGATTACGCATGACATTATCACTGACAGTAAGAGATTTGTATATGCATTTTTCTGGCTTGTGTTGTATGTTCTTCAATAGCTTCCTTCAATAGTTCCCATATGATATGGATTCCAAACAAGGAAATATTTAGGCTCATGCCTAATTTCAGGGAGAATAGCCTCACTGATTTAAACAGGGTTTAACCCTTATAAATGTCAGAATGATTGCCTGTTTGTGGGACTGGAACTCACGGGGCCCATTTTCAAAAAGACAAGTGCATTACGTATTTTTATTGCTGTTTCTGGGTTTGCCATAACAGTTCTCTCCCTCCCTCTCCTGCCTGTTTTTATTGCTTTCAACAACAATATCATGACACTCTGAGGTAAATAATGATTAATTTAATTACAATCTAAATGTAACTTATGACAAGATCCTCCAATCACTTACCTCTAAATCATGAGTGTTTCAAGATGCAATTGTTAATCTCCTTTCCCCCCCCTCTCACAGGAGATGTTGCAGACTTTTTTTTCTGGTATTTTGCATTAAAACTCTTTTGCTGTGCTCCAGGATCTTAAACAAAAACAAAAAAAAGAAACACTCAGAATGAAAATGTCATTTCAAGCAATTGGTGGGTGGCTCAGGGGAAATCCCTGACCTTTTTTGAATATATATTTCATTATCTAAATCAAGTGTGATAACTTCCTCCAGCAGCAGCAGCTCTTCTGTGGGCTGAACTTAAAAAAAAAAAAAACTGAGCAAAAAAATTAAAACACTTGTTTAGACCAGTCAAAACCACAAAATTTTTCAAAATCCGTTAGTTAGCACACTACAAAGTATTCATTTAAAGCACAATCCAGGATATACCAGACTCCACAAATTTATGATGGTGAAAATGGAAGAAAACCCAGAACACAAACCGGAAGAAAAATCATTATGTAAAGTATTAAACTGCTACAGAGTTTATTATTTCTATCACTGTTATTCTCACTGATAAAACATATACGGCCCTCTCCCTCAGTCTTCTCTGAGTTCCTGTAGTATTTCTGTAGTAGCAGCGTGGGGGAAGTAGTAGCCGTGCTGGAGAAGCAATGCCGTATTAGCAATACAAAACCCAGCCCAGCTGCCGGGAGAGGAAGGAAGGGAGGAGGAGCGACAGAGCAAATGAGTTAAGAGTAACTGGCAGGTCTCTAATACAATCAATTTTGACATTCTCCACCATCACCAAAAAAGGTCTGAAGGGTTTAGAATTTTCAGCGAGTGCTGCTCCCAGAACAGTTTCTCAGCGCCCCCTGTTTCTCCCTCCTCCCTCTCCCATCCATACCTGCAGCACGGCTTGGCCAGGAGCCAGCTGAGTGCGTAAGACTCCAAAGCAGGCTCTGTCAGCAGGAAAACGCTGCCAGCCAGTGCAGAGTTCATGTTCCCTCTGAGAGTGTGGTCTTGCATTTTTGCATGGCCTCTCTGGATTACAAGTATCCCAGTTATTTCTCTACGAACAATTTTTAGGACCAAAAGCTACGTTCATTTTTGCTCTGTAAAAAGCCTGAAAGAAACTGTTCCCAGGGTTACACCGGTGCATACCCCTACTGAAGCCAACAAATTTACACAACATGACGGACGAGAGGATTTGACCTTGTATGCGTGTAAGCCAGAACACTTTGATTTTCTTCCTTGTCTGAATAGTTTCCCCCTTGCTTTTAATTAAGAAATGAAGACAATACAGCCACAGAAGGCTGTATATATCTGAAAAAATACAACTTTTCCAAAAGTGGTCAAAAATCACAAGTACAGCTTTCTACACCACCAGTGTATTCCCCTACACACCCTGGAGGAAAACAACCCACAACATACAAAGAAGGGGGACCTTGACACCTGTACAAAGGCTGTGCCTGTGTCACTACTCCCCAAAGCTGCTTATGATACAAAATACTCGGCTCAAATAAGCCTGCGCCCCTACTCCACTGTGTTTATTCATGCTGACGTGGTGCTGCCTGTCTTCAAGGAGCCTGCTCTCACTCAACACCAGTCAAGGCTGCAACAGCCAAGCCTACCACTTGCAGGAAATGGCCAAAGCCCTCTAAATCTGTGACACAGATCCAGAGAGGGCTGCAGGTTCAAAGTGAAATGAGGACAGTCTGTCCATGACTACCCATGCCACCTAGAAACCATTATTAATTTAAGAAAAAGTGTTAAAGGGATTATCTTATAGAGCGCCACTCTGGCGAATCAACTAAGTTCTGCCTCTCATTTTTTCCCGTAACTCAAATAAAGGTGTCCAAAGATCAAAATCAGCATAAAATCCTCCTGTTCTCACTTTACATACTTACATTTTTAATGCTCTGTTTAAAGAGTCAAATAAAGCTGTTTGATGGACAGATTCCCAGCTAACCTCCAGGCTTTTCTGCATGACCCCCGGGCAAATGCTATGTGACACTTCCTGAAAGGCTGAAATAGCTCTGAATGACATTTGAGCTTCTACAGTACAACTACAGCATGACAGTTTGGCTCCTAATGCACTCTGTCACTTAACCCAAATTTTCGCCTACCTCTACAGCAAAAATAAGAGTATTCTCCCAACTCAGAAGACTGATGCAAGGAACACAACACCCATGCTGATTTAGTGGATAATCTGGAGAAAGTTATAGATCTCTTAACTCAGGCTGAAACTTCACATACCCAGAAAAAGACCCTGCAAACCAAAATAAGGAGTGAGTCGTCCGCCTGTCCCTCTGAAACCGTTTTGCTGGATAGTCATTTCACTAGTACAACTCTCTTCTCCAGGGTGCTCCCAGCAAGCGTGGGGGACACTGAATGGATTCACTGTATTCATACAACAGCTTTACAGCTGCTGAAAAAAGGCCTATTGTAGGCCTGCATTTTACTATCTTGAGTAGCATACATAAAGTTGCTGTACAGCTTCCATTACCCATCTGATCCTTACAGAAACAGGAGCAACAAATCAGGGTTTATCAAAAGAAAATAGATTTAACTGTGATGGAGGAAATAGCCCGGTTTAAAAAAAAAACAGAAGTAAAAATTTATATATCAGAGGATAAAACACTAAAAATTCAGTGTTAACAAAAATACATTAAATGCATTCTGCCCTGCATTTTTTTTTTTTGCTACAACATAATATTGGTGAGCCAAATTCAAATTTCACCGTCAGATAGGAGCATCAGGCCTGTCATCTATATGTGCTCTTCCTGCAGTCACTGTCTACTCATGGCTTGCATTTATAATATTTTCTCAGTGGGTCTCACTTTACAAAGACTCACTCAACAGCCAGATAATCCTGGACTTTGCAAAACATGTGAGTAGATCTGACAGCCCCTTTCTAAACATCTTGATTTTTCTCACAGTGTCTGTGGAGTCAGGGAAAAAGGACAGTCCTGAATTAGGCACATTCCTCCCAGCATTCAACTACTCCACTCTCCCCCTTCTGGAAAAATGCTTCAAACAAATTTGCTTCAAACAAATTAAAGGAATATTTTGTCAGCTCCTTCACTCTTCCCAGTGCAATAAATGAGGCGGTGCTTGGCTTCTCTAGCTTCCAGCAGAGGCAGGTCTGAAGTACAAATCCTCCTTCCTCCTCCCATACACACAGCATTAACCCTGCCAGCTGCAAAGATGCTGAATTCAGCCAGGGCTATTCAGCAGCCTATCCCAGCTACAGTGCACACTACTACTAACCCTCCCCAAGAATTAAATGATGGTTGATCAGCACACATCTCCCCAAAACACAGTACTTCCATTAAAAACAATGAGATTGTCAAAAGTTACAGGATCCATTTCTCTGGAATGGATCTCCTATGGCTTCAGAGCCACAAGAACACAACAGGTGCTGTGCGGCTCTGCACTCAAAGGCAGAAATATTTTGTTTTCCAATGAAAGCTGAGACAGGCACTACCCCTTGCTTTGCCAGCTTGGGACTTTAATACCAAGAGAGTAGCAGCCTGATAGAATACCAGCAGTAGGATGCCTCTTTCCCCCAGTCTTCCTTCATTTCCCAGTGGAGCCTCTTTCAAAAGGCTGATGGAGCTGAATGGACTGAGATGATTTTCCATTCTAGGTAGACTGCATGTTCACAATGTTAGCATGACTTGACTGTGATCAAAACTGATGAAAAACCACAGAAATGGAAACGAAGACCCAAGTAAAGAGAGAAACCCAAAGACAAGCTACAGAGAAAGACTCTCATCTTATTTCTGGATTTGGGCAGGCTTGCCTGCCTCCAAGCCTGGGGCACAGACAGGACTGCCAGCCTCCCTTGCCATCCCCAGGGCAAGCAGTTCTGGGGTGGGCCTGGGCAAAAGTAGTACTATTGCACATGACATGACAGAGCCAATGCCAGTTGAGAACTGAATTGCTAAAATATGATCTCATTTTGGAATGAGCTAGGAGGGATGAAGAAATGACAGCATCAGGCTCTCTGCACACCTCTCGCCAGGGGTACAGGAACTCTTGCCATAAAATCTCACAGGAATGGACCTAGTACTCTCCCTTGCCTCTGCCAAGGGTCTGGCAGGTTCAGGCACATGTTCCTCCTACATGCTGTTTACTCTTTTTGTTGCCTTCTGCTCATAAGCACACACACTGTGAACTCCTCTCTTTTCTTAACAGCCGATGTGACTTTATTGCATGATTTTTGGACTAGAACTACCAGCCCACGCTCACTGCCCCCATGCCTTGATGCCACCTGTTTATCATTACAAGGTGACACCTACCCTGAGGTATGTTATGTCTTTCCAAGTCATAAAGCCCCAGTTTCATCAGGTGCTGACCTCAGGCTCTCCCTGGCACCCTAAGTGCCTCCTTTATCCCAGCACGAAGGTCTGAGAGAGACAGACTGCATCACAACTCAGTGGCTTCATCCCTTGGCAGCGACCCTGCCATATGACTGCCTGTGCTCAGAGGTACAGCCCTCCTTGGCTCACAACCTCTGAAAACAAGGAATGCCAGTGGATGAAGAGCTGAATACCCTCCACGTACTCTTTCACTGGCCAAGCTGCTCTGAACAGTAACATACATCCTCCTGTAAAAGTTCAGTGTGCTGCCCACAAAAAGCAGCAGGCAAGTATGCCTCTGCTAAAGAGCACATATAGTTTAGAAAGAGATGTTAAGAAAATGAAATACGGTGTGATATTCAATGTGCAAATACATTCTGGGTTCTTCAAAGGAAGGGCTCTAGAAAACAATAGAAATTCCACGTTGTTTGGAACAGATGGGCCTTGTATTTTTTTCCTATTGCCTTCTGCTTTACTTACTCATCTCACCTACCTTCTAGCTATAAGATTGTTTTTTGGGATCTAGTTGCTTGCTGCTATATAGATAGAAAGATCTGAACAATCAACATTCCTTATACAATCATGTATCTCCAGTGACAGAGTACAGGACACATTCAGGACACTTCAGAAGAAACCTGTGATGACCTTTGTTGCAGGAAACTTTGGAGGCCTGACCATAAGCTGTTTTTAGAACAGAAGTTTGACTAAGCCACAACCAGCTCAGCACCACTGTGGTTTGGTCTTACTTTTTGAGAGTAGCACGACTATGCCAGCAGCTAAAATCTTCCAGGCAGAGGAAGAAATGTTGTTCTCTGCCTGGATTCAGTGAGTTGGTTGGCTACAAAGATTGGTTAGTTTTTTATAGTCAAACCTACTCTTTTAATCAAGAAGAGGCAGGAAACTGAGAAAGACAAAGCTTTTCTGTAAGTCTGTTTCCAAACTTGTCTTTTGTGAAAAAAACCCCAAAACACTGTACTCCGACTTCTGTCACTTCTACTTCCTTTCCTTCAGCACAAGCCATAACATGAGCATTTCAGCAAATACCAGGTTTGGTTGTATGCTCCCTGGGCTGCCAGCTGTCAGATCCAGAAAGCAGGACTGTCACATCCGCCAGACTGGCTCTCACACCTACTGTCTCAGATAACATCATGTATTTTTCCAAGTCCTGCTAGCAGTAATGTGACATTACACATCCTCTTCCCTGCCTCAGGACACACATCAAAAAGAGGCTGTACACCTTTAAATAAAGGATGCCCAGCCAGTGGTAGGATGGCTGAGAGCCTCAGCTGAGTGCAGTGTCTGTCTGAGCACTCTGTGACTGAAGGTTACAAGCACTGTCCCCATGTGAGCACATGCTCACATCAGAGGTCAAGTACTAGCCGCTAGACAAGGGTCATTACTGGTTAAGCATCTAATGTACACTTGGCATTGTATAAGCTCCTTAAAGAAGATATGATCCTTTCAGTAGAAGATTTCTTCTAACTTCTCAAAACAGCCTTCCTTCTCAGAAGCCTACTAACATCAACCTTCCCCTTTCAGTAATAATTACAAAGAAAAGGGAAGAAAAAACAAAAAGAAAAATTATTCAATCTGTTTCACTAACTGGCTCAACTATACTCAATCAGATCACTGAAATATGCCTTTCTTTCCATGCCTTCATCCCACTACATCCCTGTAGGGCAAAGCTACCTTCTGCTTTTGTTAGATCAGGCATGCAGCTTTTGAAGAACGTCTCCAGATAATACATCTTGCCTGGGCTTTCAGTTGTACTGTGGGGTGGTCTTGAAGCACATGAACAAATCCCTCTTGCAGGGAATTAACTAGAAGCATGATGATCCCCAGAGTGAGCAGGCAGCAGCATCAGATGGCTCAGAAGTAAAAGCAACCCCAAAACATGCCTGGTGCAAACCTCAGCATCCCAGCACAGTTTTTACAGATACTCTCTCCAGTTGGTCCACACTACTTTTTAATGTAGGCATAATCATAAAAAGAAAATATTCTGCTGTCATTCATCTTTATGCCATCAAATAAAAATATGTCATTATTGTATTCTATTCTAATATTGCAACAGTGTAATACTGACAAGCAGCAAAAGCATCTTGAACTGAACAATGTAAAGAATAGATCAAAGTAGTTTCGGCTACAATAACTAACCTAATTTCTGTAGTTTTACAATGAGCTCTTCTACTCTTTAAAGTATTTTCTCTTTGTCCTATGCCAAAACAGTAAAAACAAGTTACAGAAAAAAAAGTCAAACAAACTGAATATTTTCCTCTTCATCTTGCACCAAAGAATTATTAGAGAAGGGAAAAAGTAAACCAAACTGGAGGAAAAGACCAAAACAAGTACTACCTTTCCACCATGAAACCCCATGAAATAATAAACAGTAGGCATAATATTAAAAAATTAGGCACTAGTTGTAAAAATTACCAGCAGAAAATTTTAGGCAGCAGTACTTTTTTAAATATATTGTCATCTGACCATATGTCAAATGTCCTCTGGTGTTTTGTCCTCACAGTAGTTCTTTTGTTCTCTTTGAAAATGTCATTAAATAGACCCTCAAAATCTTGACACTTACCATAACTAATTCAATTAATAAGACAGTCATCACATCTTCTTTCAGTGCATGAAAGGCCAAGAATTCTATGACATGATGTCCAGCTGTACTTTTTGCCACCCATTAAGAAGTATCTGCTGAATCTGTGGAGGTTTTTAGGCCATTGGCTAAAAGCCACCTGCACACAATTCCCCATATTTGTTTCTTTTTCTCATAAGCTGTTTGTCCCTAGCGGTAGCTAGAGCATAATACTCTAGAGTTTCACTGGAAACTGCTAAGAAATAACTTGTGATAAAAACTTCCTTGCATTTCAGATGCAGGAAACCAATTAAACCTCACTTACCCATCTGTTCAACTTTTGTTACGTGGTTCTGGACCTGGCAGCAAATTTGTGAGCAAGAGTGACATTGACCACCATGCTGAGGACTTGGCTGAGGCCAAGTGAAATGCTCTCCTAGTACTCAAATCCTTCTTGAAAGCTTCTCTCTTCCTTTGCGTGCCTTCCAGGCAGGAGACGACTCTGAGGTCACTGCAAGCAGGAAGCCCAGGCACAGAGGAAGTGTGTGTAAAATCCACCGTCTCAACTTCACCACCACTGTCCATTTTAATGAATGAAAGAGGCAAAGTCAGTAGGGGAAGCTGGGCCCTGTCACAACTGCTACCATGCTGTTTGTCCTTTCTGTCCAAAGCACTGTGGATTTGTGTTTATTTTCTGCAAAGGTAGTTGTTTCTGTGTATTAAACCAGCCAGGGACATGGTATCTAATACAGTCAATTTTTAACCAGTGCAGCTTTGGGCCTAACTCCTTGTCCTGCATTTTCAAGAGCTGTCTGAGAAAATTTGGGACCTTTAAAAAGTAATGTGTGTGTTTAAACTGCACTCACTGGTGACTCTGTGCACAGGAAAGAAAAAGGGAGTTGGGGTCCAACCTCCCAGCTCAGCTGCACAGACCAGTGCCATGTTCCATCTGTCACATAGCCCTGGTCACATCACCTTATCCATCTGTCTTGGGCTCCATTTGACTCATACAGAATATATGAGTGAAGGTGTTGTTAGCTTGGGGTAAGCTGAAAACTTAAAATATACCAGTGAAGTGTGGGAGAAGTAAAAGGATGTGGGATATTCTCCCTCATTAAAAGACCAAGTAGTCCCATGAAGGCTGGTTCCCTATGGCTTTGCCTCTACATGACCCCATGCACAGTGAGATGCATGCTGTGAGCAAAGCTAACCCTGAGCAATGGTTCACCCCACTGCACTCTCACATAACACAGGTGAGCCTTTCCTTCAGAAAGGTCACCCATTTCTGTCATTGTTCTATACCCAAATCTTTATTCCACAAAACTGCTCAGAGCTCAACCTGCCTGTTACATTCAGCTGGAGCTGGCCAGTGGACTCCAACCTTACTGCAGAGATCTCAGGGAGATAAGAAGACAGTTTACTCCACAAGGAAAACAAACTAAAATATTCATCTTGGCCTGGGAAAAATGACGTTGAACTGGCAAGAAAGGTAAACCAATGGATCTGATGTTAAAACTCAGAACTGCAGTGCCAATTCTGTAACATTCATCAGTAAAAAAATAAAGCATCATCTTGCCCAGGGAGGTTTATTTTACTTAGACTGGTTTGAAACACAGCTTTACTTGTACTTACTGTGAACTGCATTCTGCTTATGAATAATATTAGGTTTATCTTCTGGGAAATTAAATTGTAATCTGTGCTCTGTTCCATTTCTTCAACACATTCAGTTTGCCACTGTTACTTATTTGTGATTTACTAAATTCCAATTACAGAAAGTAGGACAACATTTTGTTCGTATGCAAGACAGGAAAAGTACAGATAAGAGATTCAAATCTGCTTCAAATGACAGAGGACAACTAGATGTGTGGGGTTTTTGAGGAGAGGTGAGATAATGAAAGGGTTTTTCCCTGGAGGATTAAAACAAACTATTTTTCCTTTACATTACTCATAATATGACAGATATCATTAGAAACAAAGCTTATGGAACATTCACAATGTTACATATGGCTACATGTGTCTTTTTAATTTTGGTGAACAGAGTTTGTAACCAGAAAAATTATTTACAGCCTAATTAATTTTGGATATTGTACCTCCTTACATACATACATATGTACTAATGTGGGCTGCAGCACAGTCTGATTTCTCCAGCATTTATTCACACCTAGGACAAAACTGCTTTCAACTTGCATGTATTTGCCATGACAAAGATAGCACTCAACAGTTTCATTTTCTAGCACCAGCCTATGTCAATTTTAACATTATCTTTTCCAACAATTCCTTGACTTTACACCTAGGTTTCTCTTTGGTGTCTACAGCTAGTAACTACACTAGCACAGAACTTTCCTGTCACCACTGTACTGGAGAAAATGAAAGTAACCCTTCAGTCAGTCTCTGAAGGATGAGCGACATTTGCAAGGAAACCAACTGTGCAACTTTCTGATAGGCTGAAATAGACAAAAACCTGCTTTCAATAGATGGTAAATCACTAAAAAAAATAGATTAGACAATGATCATTATGTAATTGCTTTGAAGTAAGTTCAAAAAGCTACAAATACCCCTCCTTGTACTAGTCCCCTGACTCTCATTTCATGCTAAAATGCAAATGTCTTGACATATAGGTATATATTTAAATGCAATGTACACTAGATTAATTTTTTTTGAACCTTAAATTGATTAAAGATATTTTGAAAGTCAGCAAGGACAATTATGCTCCTTTAGGCTTATGATAATGATAGGACAGGACATAAAATTTGAGGTTAGAATCCCCCCCAGAATGGGAAATAACCTTCCATTTCATGCCAGTGAGTAGTATCAAGCTCAGAAATTTGCTGTGTAGTATTTTCAGAAAGACATCTAAACTCTACAGAAATATTTCATCCACCTTTAAATGCACTACCTACCTAGGCCTTTTCACAGTTATTACTGGGATCTTCTCCTTATTATTAAAAACAAACCATTCTTCACTGTGAAAGAGTAAACTGTTCCCACTGCTCTCCCAAGTTCCAGTGAGTGTCACCAAGCACTGACACATTTGTATTAGAGAAAAATGATTCATTAAAATAAAAAATCCTTCAATCTAACTTCAATATTTTTTCAGGAGTGCTTTCCACATACAGTAGTTTCACGATTATAAACCGCACCTGAATATAAGCCGCACTTCTGGGTAGCTGGGAAGACCACGGGATTTGTCCATATATAAGCCGCACCCGAATATAAGCCGTGCCTTTTTTTTTTTTTTTTTTTTTTT
>VRYO01001463.1:88822493-88852819 GCA_009812075.1 Sialia sialis | reverse complement strand
GGCGGCTCCCACTTGCCACTCTGCTTGGCCGGCTCTCACTTCCGGGTTGGCGTTTCACTGGGATTTGTCCATAGATAAGCCGCACCTGAATATAAGCCGCACCACTGGGGTAGGCTGGATTCTTCAGTGAAAAAGGTGCGGCTTATATTCGTGAAATTACTGTATGTTAAAAAGTTACTTAAATTAGTATCTGCTATTTAAAATTTGTGCCTTTGAAAAATAACAGCAGCTGATCAGCACACAAAACCATGATACTCTAATTTTCTGCATCTTTTTGGAGCACTGTAGATTCATACACATAAACAAATAGAAATGGAATCCCTCCACTTCACATCCCATTGACATTATGAGCAACTCATTAGAAGTGGGAAAAGACTTATGATTTGGGGCTTTTCCTACATCAGAAGATTTTGCACTAAACTCTCCAGAATAAGCCAAGGAGGCTCTTTCAGACCCCAAAACATTTATGTGCCTAACTTTAGGGGCTCCAGAAGTGAGCAGAACTACTCAGATTTACAAGTTAAACACCCACCCAGCCACAACTGCAATCCAAACCACTCAGCAGTACCACTATTAACTGTCTGGAGGAGCTGAATTTGTTCCCTCAGTCTCACAGCTTTTCCTTTCTTTTCATTTCCAGAAGCAAGATGAAAGATAAAAGGGCCTTGTGCTATTTGTACTAATCACCTGTTAGTCACAGAAGTCTGAAAGGCAAACTGACACATCCACTCATTTTTACTGTTTCCAGTATTTACAGTGTTATTTCTCCAGGACTGTGAAGCAGCTGCCAGTGATTACTAGAATTTGGCATGTAGAAGCTCATGTATATGAAAAAAACACAATCAAACAATATGCAGCTCATTAAAGAAAGTTTGTAACTCTGTTCCCAGGCCTAATACTTTGTTTTTATCTCCTGGAAATATTTACTACACCACCTGATTAGGCTGAGCTGCTTATGTGTTTTGAAAATACAAATTATGCCATCAATCATTCCTGGTATGACAGTAAACGTGCAATTATACAACTCGGCAAGCTCCCGCAGTGCACCAAGGCAGGCACAGCCCAGCCTCAAGAGCCAGCACGGCACAGCCAGACTACCCAACCTTTATTGATCTTAAACAAAAACTCTGGCAATAAAACAGCCCACGCTCTGAAGAACAAAGCTTGGACTGGCTCTAACACATTCACCAGAGTGATCAGAGCCACGTCCTTCCAGTCTGCATCTGCAGGCAAGGTGAGAGGGAAGTGCTTGCAGAGGAAGGAGTGACTGCACACTTTCCTAGAAGTGTAACAATTCTACTTTAAGATTCATTACCCAGAGTTAGACTTCTGTGCCAAGAAGCATACAGTAATTTCACGATTATAAGCTGCACCTGAATATAAGCCACACTACTGGGGTAGGCTGGATTCTTCAATGAAAAAGGTGCAGCTTATATTCGTGAAATTACTGTAATCCTATGTCAAAACCCACTGTTAATCTTTCTTCTCTCTCCCCTCCAAAACTCATTGTTAATCTTTCTTCTCTCTCCCCTCCAATTTTCTTTTGTGCTTTTATGGTCCTCTGTGTGAGGATTCAGCCCCTCACATAGGTGCAGAATTGTACATCCAGGATGTCACCCTTGGCTTGCAGGAGTAGGATCCAACTCTTTTGGACTGTGATGGCTCAACAGAATTTGCCCTATGACCACCAGGACTGACAGGTAGCTTAAGAACCTTGAGAAATCTACCCTTCATCTTTAACTTTGGTCCTTCTTTCTACCTCTCCTATCACACTTAAAGCCCCTCCCTACACAAAACTGGCAATAAGATTTATAGTGAACTAGAAGGCAGAAAAGTAAGAAATTACAGCGTACGTACAAAATTCATGCTCCTGCATTTATTTCCAGTCTCATGTATCTATTACAGCACAATTAAAACTCCCCCAATGCTAAACAGCTGGTTTCCTCTCTGTTGATGTGATACACTATCTTGATTCACATGATACTGGATTCGCCCAAGGCTGCAACTCATTCAGAAAGCTAGCACAATAAATGCCATGTCCCATTTAAAATCCAAATGAGTTTTTAAAAGATCTGCCTACATCTACAAAAACCTCATTCCTTACTCCTTCAGAGCAGAGAACATCATCTGAGCAAGCATTTCCACCCTCAGAAGTCCCAGCCAGTGGTCCCTGTGACTGGTATGACATAGGTAGCTGCAGAGGACTGCTCTCTGCATCTCCTTGTGATGTAGAAAGGAAGAAGTGATTGGTCCCGCGCAGATCTGCACGGCACCAGAGATCTATTTATACAGCTCTAGCGGGCTGAAGCTGCACAGAAACTGCAGCCATCTCTTCAGCTTTCAAACTGAAGAGGGGTGGATGTCTAATTCTGATTCCCATGGTGTTCCCTGCAAAAATGACAATCATTTTAATTTTGCGTGGGGTAGAGCTGCTGGCATGTTTCGCACATCTTTCCCTACACCAGCTTCAAGATTCTTACACCTCAAGGATTATCAGCTTTGTCACTGGGTTTTAGATTCCACATCTGCGATTTATAATATGGTCACCCTAATTAAATTGAGGGTAACACTTCTGCACTAAGTTCAATTAATCAGTAGGCATTGCAGCTTTCTTTTTTTTTTTTTTGTTTTTAGCATATGATAATAATAAAACAATCAAAAAAAGGTAATTTAGAGTCATACTATACCCAACTGTCATTTGTAAGACTTTACTGTATCATTAGTCAGAGATTCTGGTGACAATATAACCTGCAAGACTGAAACCTGAGTGGCTTATACATGTCATCAAAGCCTTAAAAGATAAAAATGCCACTTTAGAAAGTGGGAGTATTTAATTTTTCATAATACTTTTGTACCAGTATAAAGCATTCACTTAATTTAAATCAGTGACTTTTTTTCCTTAAGGTATTTGTATCTGTTTGATCTTTTACAAATATCTTATTCTTTTTTTTTCAGATCTAATAATGCTGGGTACTTCGAAGACAATTTGCCAGGGCTTATTAATTCAAATTCCTACAAACCTTTGGGGGTTGGGTTTGGTGATGGGTTCTAGGGTTTTTTTGGGGTGGCGATAGTGTGTTGGATTTTGTTGTTTGTTTGTTTTGCTGAGTTTTTTTTCCTCCCCTCCAAGCCAGCGCACAGCATTGCAAATGCAAAATTCCAATCACCTCCCCCAGATACCAAATTCTTTTCACGAAGCAGCAGATTAGTTATGTTACTTGGTAACAGCTGTATGGTGTAGTGGCTGCTGCTAGGTCTCTACAAACACATGTCCACAGGCTAGAAAGCAAAACCAGACATATTCTCAGCTAATGTAGAAAGGCTAAACTCCAATGAAAACTAGCTGTGAAGGAATGCTGTGACTCAAACTCATCACAGCCATAACTGTAAACATTACAAGCTACACAGTACTGATTATTACATATCAAAACTTCATTACAAACTTTCCTAGTACTGAAAATGCTCATAAAAATGGAATGTTATAAGAATATTAAAACATTTTTTTAAAAAATCATTGAAATTAAGTATGGATGAACCAGTTAATTTTATGACAGTTTTCCATTAGCTCATGTTGCTTCACAGTTTCAATGTACTCATGGACACACGTACATGCGTGCACACATATACACATGCAATTTGGGGAAGTGGAGGAAAAGGAAGAAAATTGGTTTTATGAACAACCAAAGAAGTAGAAATTAAAGAACAGAATCAGCAGACCAGTGGAGCACATGACTGATTTCCATTATCTTCAGTAGAGCTTGACTACAGCTAAAGTGCTTTGATGAATGAGGGTCGCCACAGTGCTTCTCAACTTGGTTATCTGACATGGCTTTATGCAAAACAAAACACTCAAAAGCAACTAAAGGTAAGGAAATGCTCAGGTTTAGCAAACTAAAGCCTTGTAGTAATTCTGCTAGTTAGGAAAAAAACCACAGTGGCTTCCTAAATTTTCATCACCTCTAGCAGCTTTTGAATAATGCAATGATCTTTCTGGCAGCTTCATAAAACCATATGTAATCCGCACAAGAAGTTCTACAATGTCTCAGCACTTCCTGGGGACTCGGAGCAGTAGGGTAGCCTTGCAACACAAGCAGAGATTAATCATTTTCTAATGCACGGTAATAAATAATGTATTCCCCATAGTACATAAATTAAAGCTGTAATTTCATCCCAGTTCTGTGATGACACCAGAAGCCCAAGATGGAATTTCAGCCTCGTTATGACCAGTCAGGATACACATTATTCCTAAAAATTATGATCTGAGAGTTTATAATGAACTGAGGAGTTCTGAAGGCATTACCAAAAAAAGAAGGATATGTAATTACAAGCACAAAATAAAATTATGAAGTCAGATATTGTTTGCAGAACTTGCTAAAGTAAGCAGTAAATCTCATCCCTCAAAAGCCCACTCAGCGTATTTGTAGCAAGGCAAGCAAAGATCACTACAACTGTCAAAAAACTGAAAGTTTTTCTAGAACCACAGGGCAATGCTCCACCACAGTAAACAGTAAGAAACTACATGGTGAAGTTCAGGTTTTATGTTACAGAGTCCTTAAAATGCTGAATAGATATCCTCCTACAACCATACACCGCATTTCACTCAGAAAACTAACAAGTATTGTACAGGTGCACAACAGGCATAAAGTATCCGGATAAAGTCATAGTATATTTTAAATCCACATTCCTATCTGACAGGAAAGCTACTGAGCAAAACAAAATACTCATGATGAGAAGTCTTATCCTTCTGATGAATAGACAGATATCTATATGTACACATACACACACAGTTTATACAGTATAAAGGATCTCAAAAATTTCATGAAGAACATGGTCCTAATATCTCTCCTAAAATCTTATGAAGACTCAAAAGACATTTTACAAGTCTAGCAACAAGCATTTTAATGCAAATAAGGCTTGAAGTATGGAGACTGAGAGCCAAAATAATCATCTATATGGAGTTAACTGTTATATTCACCCTGACTTTTGCTACCAATTCCCATGATTTTTAGCAAATCCCACAAGATTTCAAGGACATCTGGAGACAGCTTTCTTTTAGAGAAAATAAGAAAATAACTTTTTGACCATCTTACACAAATAAGGCATGAAATTTCACAGGATCATTCACGGCCTGGAGTGGTTCCACATTCTGAACTTCTTTGCATGGTATTATTCACAGATTTATCTTATCCCCGCTCCCTCCCACCACATTCTTGATAATGTGAGACTCATAAATCATGCTCACTGTCTCTTGCTCTCTCTTCCCACCCTGCTTCACTTAGGTTTCTAGCTTAGAGAGCTGTAAAAAAAATAGTAAAGGAGAGGAAATGTGAAGATTATGAAAAAAGTCAAATAAATTGATGAAGAAAGTTGATTTTTAAAAGCTGAAAATACTTAAGCTTAGAGTAACAGTTTTTGAATATCTGATGCTTCCCCACATGTCACTGTATTATTTATTCCTTCCAAGTCTTCCTCTTTCCACTTCCCATTTCTATAATGGTAAAGTGTTCAAACCTGAATACCTGAACTTATATTTTCTGTACTTATATTTGAGCACCTTAATAGCAATGTTCTCATATTCAAAGGGCCACTCACCCAGAGAAGTCTAATTTTTCTGTTCTCTTTTAATCTCTCTGATAACCAGCAAAATTTAAAACCTGCATATAAATATTTATGTGCCTACATCTGCATTTAAGGATACATGTTTTCTACAAAATTATTTTCTCCCTTTTTGCCTTCCCTGACTATTCACATAAATCAAAAGAAGTACCAAAAATCATGAGAAAAGGACAAGGAAAGCAAGATAATTGTCTAAAGCTCCTTGCCTCCATGCTTTCTCCACAAGAAGCATATCATCACCTCTAAATAGCAACCTGAAACCTACTCAAGAGACTTACGTAAGTTGTGAGTCAAGAACTAAAGCTGTGAGTGTCAAAACATTCCAAGGCACAGTACCCTCTGCTCCTAGTAGTAAAGGAGTAACTGCTGAGAAGATGCAAAGATGATCATTGCACAGGAGAAAAACAGCAATAAAAACTTGTCAGAGATTGACAGAATCACAGAATGGTTTGGGTTGGAAGGGACATTTAAAGAGCTATTCCAAAACCTCCCTTGTCATGTGCAGACATCTTCCCTGGATTATGTTGCTTGGAAGATGACCATTTAAAAATCAGCCACACAAACTGAGCTACAGGCTTGAACAACAGTAGTGCACTGCTCGAAACCCTTTGACCTGGTGTGATCTTGGAGGCTTATTATGTTTCAAAGAACAATATAAGCTCCCATAAAAATGTTAATGCTCAGAGCATGCCTCCATCTGCCTTTTACTGGGGACTCAGAGAAAGAGATGGTTTTCTATGGAATCTCTTAGGCAGTAGATTGTGTTGCTCATGAAATACTGCTCACAAGGAATGGATATCCAACACAGGGACTAAAAGGTGACCCTGTAAATAAATGTCAGCTGCAAAATCAAATACCTCTCCTGAACAAACACTGCTATATTGACAATGTAAACAAAATACAGAGAAGAGAAATAATTCCCTGATGAAAAAGAAAGAAGAAGAACCTGGAGGAATGTGGGAAAGAAGGGCACATGGCAAACTTAGGTCACTATCACTCCAACCAATTCCCATTCTCATCACTATATCCCATCTGTGCCTAAGTACAAATGGAAAGGTTAACTATCATGCAAATATCATTTTCATTTTCATGTATTCTGAGGACTGTATAGCTTATTCATTCAGAAATTAAACTAAAATTATGCTTATATAATACATACCTTATTAATTTACATTCTTACTGCACTAGTCATACAAACACATATAATAACTGTTGCTCAGAATGCTTTTCTCCTATCTCAGAATTATGTTACACTTGCACTCTAAAGGCATTTGTAAAAAATCTGAGCACTAGCCTATTAATTGTTCTTCTTTCCCTCATTGTTAGATCAACACACAAGACACATGGCTGAGGACTCAGAAGCAGTAAAAATTTCAGTGCTTGCAACCAGGGAGAGAAGCAGGACTGCAGAATGTGTAATTATAAGAAGAAAGAAGAAGTACAATCGAAAGAGTCCCTATTTCTGACACAGTACATCTCAGAAGAAACACCAGCACCTGTCACAATTAACTGTGCGGTGAGGACTTCCCTACTGACACCGTACCCAGAGATGTGGATTTTTCATCACACAGAATTGAAGTTTGACTCCTGGAAAAAGGAAGGAGAAGGACGATGGAAGGGTTTTTTCACAGTGTTTTAAAATTACGTAACTCCTCTAACTGAAAAAGACTCATTACCATTAACTTACTGCATTGTTGCAATACAGGCATTAAGAATCCAAAAGCAGAAGCTCTCGCTGCTTATCTGACTATTGGTGCTGATTTGTTCCTGACGAAATATAGGACAAATGAACATACTGTTAATGCATACTGTGTTAATTATTCTGCAGTGTCATGTAGTAACCCTGACGGAAGTTCAGAGAGTTGTGACAGATATGGATGGAAACAGTAGCATATATAGTTTAAATTTGCATTCAGTCATTTGTAGCTCTTACATGGAAGAACTGAGTTGCGAGGCTGCACTGTTGCCTAAATGATCACACATTATGCTACCAGATTAAATACTCCAGTGAGATAAAACACTATAGAGGGCTGAAGTTCAGAAAATTGATTTCAACCCTGTTTTGTAAACCTCAGTACAGCTCCAACTCTCTGTTATTGATACCAATTCAATGGACCACATTTACATTGCAAATCCACACCTTAAGCTTAAAAAGTCAACCAGTTAGTGCACAACACTGAGGGCAACAGAGAGCCTGCAGACACTTACAAGACAACATGTTGCCACGACAAAGCCTCAATTTAGAGGAAAAAGTACTGGCCTCTGGAGTTGTAAGAACCACCCAGAGACAGGAACTGGGAGTACACAAATAAGCAGAAGCTATTCTATGAGCCTACACAAAGTGATTTCCAAAACTCATCCTCCCACATCTTTACCAAAAAGGAGCTGAGTGAGCTCAGCAGCAGCAGCTAGTTGCTGTCTGGGACCCCTGCAGAGCCCTGAAACTGGGCAGAACCCTGCTCCCTTCTCATTACAGCTACCCACGACATCCATGCCCAGCCTACAGCCCATGGGACAAAATGTTGACCCCTAAAATACCCAATCCAGCTTGTCACCCACTCACCCACACACCCTCTGGCATCCTTTGCCCCCAGAAAAACACAGCAGATGCTGCCGCACCCCAGGGCACCTTTGGCTCCCACAAGCCCCAGCAAGTTGTGGGTTGCAGTACAAGAGGGGTTTGATGCTGAGCCTCTCTGAACACAGCAGATCCCATGGCAAACTCCAGCTGTCAGGGAAAACCCAGGGTCAAACCACTGCAGCTCACACTCACTGAGCTGACGCAATGCACTCCTAAACACAGACACAGCTAACATATCAATGGTACATATCAGCTTTCTCAGTAAAAACTGCATACATTCACAACATACAGCCTTATGTTTTGATGTCGAAGTTCTGTTACCTCCTCCATGCTCCCTGAAATTAATACAATAAAAAATTTCTGTTGGCTTTCTTCAATCATTGATGACATCATACTAATAAGTATTCTGATAGTGATATTATTTAAACAACCTCTTCTCCACCCAAAATCCACTGGCAAAATCTACATGTAAGCTGACCATCACATAACTCGGCTTTTGAATGCCAATTGAAATCCACTTCCCCCAGCCAGCACAGTAAAGAGCTACTCTTTGGGAAGGGAAGTGCAGAAAAGAAATGAGAGAGGGGCCTTTGAGAGGAAATAAAAATAGGATCCCTTGATCCCACCATGACATGGCCCAGACATTCTCCCTGTGGGGGAAGACAATGTTTCTTACAGCAGTAAGAGTTTTTATAACATTTTCTTCTCTTTTTTTTCCCCTGTGCAACTTTGCTTCCTGAAGAATGCTTTATATAAAAGACATGACATTTGGCAACCCAGCTCTGCTGCTTTGAGAAACTCTTTGGCAAGCACCCTACGTGCTGACTGCATTAAGCACATCCGTTTATTTATTTATTTAGACAGAAGTCAGAAGGAGCAAGCCATACAATTAATGTACAGCACAGTATCACTTCATCCAGAAAAAAATCAGAGAGGAGCTGGGGAGGGAGGAGCTGGAGTTTCTCCTTTTGAGAAACCTCATCACGGGAGCAAAAATGGTTCTCCAACCTCCATGTGTTGTTGCTGTTCTGGAGCATACGCAGTGATTCTCAGATCTCAAGGCATTTAGGGAACATCAATTAATTAATTAATTAAGACTGGATTCCACATCAAAGGCAGGTATCATTACACATCTATTTTGCACATGGGTAAAACGAGCCGCAAAGTGAACCTAAGCCTGTCCTGAAGCAGGAAGCATTGCCTTGCTCCTGCTGAGGGAAAGCCACTCTGCAGCAGCGAGCAGGAGGGCTCAACACTGGCCACCTGCAGACCTACACTTCCCCCTCTCACCATGAGGGAAAACAGAAAATAGAGATATTTCTGCACACCACCATCTTCCTAAGGGTGCAGCCTATGTCTGTGAGGCACAAAAACCCCTGTCCATAAGCGCTGACTTCCTTTGCTCCGCTTGTATGCCCATGACGTACCTCAGCGCCATTAGCAGCAGGTCAGGGACAGCATCATGTATATATATATATATATATAACTATGCTCATGGGCTTGGAAAAGAAATCTGCAAGGGTCCAGGACTCCAATGAGCAATGCTGTCTCCTAGTCAGATGCACATGCTGAGCAGGAGGGCCCTACATTTGTGGTTTAGAGTTACGGACTGTATCAATTTAGGCTTACAAGAGAACAAGATGCTTCTCAGAAACAATGGAATATTTTTGCTTGTGATCATCATTAGCCCCATTTATTTACATCAGGGACCAACAAAGCTTGGCAACACACTTCCAGGGACACTCAGCAACAGCAAATTCACAAAATCATTAAGTTTTCAAGCCAAACAAAAAGGAGAGATGGGAACAGGAGAGGACATGATATACCTGCCCAGAGAGAGAAACTGGCCATCCCACAAGCTTGGAAAGGTAAAGCTCCTGCACTTACCACATATCCCCTGTATTTTCAAGTTAAACTTCTAGCAGCAAAGCCCCAGTCTATCCAAGGCATTGTTTAGCACATACACCAGAAGAAATGTCTGGTGCCTTCCACAGGAAGGAGCTACCAAATCTCTGATCGTGCTGATAGGGTACCAAAGGACTTTTCTCCATCTCAGAGGGCTGAAATGGGAGTAGAGAGTCTGCTTAATCAGGGGATGCTGCTTCAAAGACTACGTCCACGAGCACAGATAAATCACTTAGTCTTTGCAATAATTTTAAGCAGCTTGGTCTAAAACAAGTGTTACCTGTTTAACACTGAGAAGTGTTAAAGTCTAAAAGAGACAGATGTGTGTTCTCATCTGTTGCGTGCACCCTGATGTAAAAAAGAAGTCTAACTTTGTTCCTAGAAAAGAAAATCTGGCACAACAATCTAAACCTGACTGGTGTTTGCTAGAAGAATATGAGGACAACTGTTTGTCTTTTATTTAAAAAGTCGTGCATTACCCTCCCTTCCTGTTCTAAAACTTCTTCCAAGAATTTCTCTCTTTCATTTCTAGGCCAATTTTTATGATATCCAAGTAGTTATCACAACAGCACTATAAAAGCACAACTCTTCAAGGTTTATTCAGGGCAAACAGACCGGAACCAGACTGCCAGTTTTGGCAGAAGTTTGGCATGACCAAGGACTCAGTACAGTAAGATACAGAACTCAGCATCAGTTAAACTGTACAGCAACCTCTGCCAATCATCTGTCCTCAGTGAAATATGCACCAGATTCTCCTTTGAAAAAGATTCAGGGATTCAGCACTGAAAAGGGCCAAATGCACACATATCTGTCCACAAAGAAATCCCTTGCAAAATGCCCCTCAATCGAAGCAAGGAAATACCAAGCCTTCAGTAGCACTACTCATTCTCTTTAGCGTGGAAACAATGCGCTAGCGCTTTAAGTGGGGATTTCAAGCTTGGTGAAATGTGTTACTGATACCCACACAAAATACACACCTTGGTCTACAAGCTGGCTCTGAAAGTAGAGGCCAAAAGCAAGCGAGGGAAACCTCAGCACAAGTGGTTTCAAGCTATGGTCTCATTAGCATGTCATGCAGGCTTGAAAGTACACACAAAATTGGAGGTCAAGGGGTTTTGGAACTGTGTGCATATACTATATATCAAAATAAAAAGATGCACACATTGTTCCAATGCAAAATTTCACACCAAAACATTAATAAACACAGATGTGTTTAAACAGAGGAAACAAAAAATTATTCTCCACCAAACATATCTGTGATGGCAACTTAAAAGAACTATCATATTTTAGCACAGACTGGTAATCTCACTAGCCTGAGGTGCACAGTACAGAGATGCTACGAAAGACAAAATTACACAGCTTAAAACTTATTTTATATTAATATTTTACTTGAGGGGAAGGAAAAGATTATGACAGAGAGAAAAGACTTGGGGGTAAAGGATAGGAAAAGGACACAACACACAAGAGGGACAAGACTGGGTTGTTTTTAGCCTAATACTTGCCAAGTGAAAAAGCAAACATGAGTCATAGTAAAGGTAACTCAAAGTGTGATGTGACTGCAATGGAGAGCAAGCAGACCACACTGCATGAATCAGCAGCACAGATAAAAAGGGTGATAAGAAGCAGCAGATGGGACATGTCTTTACTAAAACAACCCTGCAGGACACAGGCCTCCTTTGCTCTAATGAAACGGTCGTGCCAAGCTGCCACACGCTGGCTCGTACACTTGCGATCCTGTGAATCAAAGAACTCCACGCATGGTTAGAAAAGCAGCAGGCAACCAGCTGCTGGCAGATCCACATGCAAAATAAAAAAAAAAAGCACAGAAAGCAAAGCAACAGCACCACCCCAACACTCACACATCCTGAGGAGCGCCTGGGACACCACCCTCCAAAACCACTCAGGCGGCGGGGTGGGGAGGAAGAGAAGAGGGGAAGGAAGCTGTCGCTGGGATCATGGCATTCAACCTGGCTGTCAGCCAGCTTTTCCGTTCCTGCTAGCCAGACTTGGCTTGCCTGGTGGGTGCTGAGGGCAGGCAGTATCACCCCCCCACCCCGGGCCCGTTCTGGCTACCCTGCATGCACCTGCAGAGCCCGGAGGCAGCTGCAGCTGGGCAGCACGTACTGTCTCAAGAAGCCAAAAGGGCAGCTGAGGCTACTTGCAGAGCTTCACTCCAGCGGACCTGCAGCTCAAGTGGCTTTGCAGAACTCAGATATAAAGTGCCGCCTTTCTTTTTCAGGGTTGCAAACCCTGTTTTGCTGCAAGAGCAGAGCGTTCTTGGGTAGCAGAAGCCATACAGTCATATGCAAGGCCACATTACCTGCAAAATGCAAATACTGCCCTGGCCACAAAAATAACTTGCAATGGTGGTTCCTCACTGTCAGGATCCCTCCACTACTGAACCAGGTCAGGAAAGATGAACCTCCTCTGTCCTAAGCTCAAGTAAGGATACACACATAAGGCAAAGCTTAAGTCACCTTTCGTCTCACTTCTTGGATAAGGTAAAATTATACCCTGCCTGTAAGGGGCAAGATGGAAAGCAAAATGGTCTATTTTTAGACACAATCCTGCTTCATTAGGTTCATCTAATTTCTAAGAAACAAACTTTGGCAAAGGTCTGCAGCTGAAGGGGATGAAATATGACTTGTTTAATTTTCTATTAGTGCAGCTTCTAGTATGACTAGGAAATCTGCTTTAGCCATATAGACCCACCAGCTGTTTTATTTGGGATAGTCCCTGTAGTTTAGCAATATATTTACAAATAGAGATACAGTTTATTTTCTCCAATCTGTCCTGCCAAAATAAGCATGTTATGCCCAAGCATTTCAATGGAGTTAGAAGGTGTGTCTATTCCCCCTGCTCCAAACATCCTTATTTATAGATTTCAAAATTTGACAGGTATGCCAAGGAAGAGCAGTTGCTGAGCCTAACACTCCCTGCACAGCAGCAGATCTGTAACAGATTACAGGCAGAGAGAGAGAGACAGGAAAGTGTTGTGCTTTCCTTCTTTACACAAGTCCTTGCTTTCAAATGCAACTTCACAGAGATAAAGACAGCAAGGGCTTGTCTAAAATAAAGCTGGACCGAGAGCCAAGGCTCATTGCAGCCCCACAGACAGCAGAGCTTGGCTCTGCACTTTGGTCATGCACTTTTCTAACCCAAGTGTGTATGTTCCAAGATGTAGGTAGAGGAACTGCTCCCCTACAGTCATCAGGAACATTAGCGAAGGGGGAAGATGGTCAACCTGTATGAAAAACAGTAAACTTAGTTTTCATTTCCCTTCTGGTCAGTTTAAATCTTATCTGAGAGGCCTCATTAGCTGATATTTTCTGGCCTGCATGGAGTGGAGCTCCTTTTGTTACTCACTCACAGAAGGCCCCCCTCAGCTGCCTGCAGTGAAGTGTCTGTACTCCTGGAATCCACCCTGCCCACCATTCGAAGGCTGTAGCAGCCAGTGAATCAATCTGCAACCACAAATTGCTGTGTTGGCCTTCCCCTTGTAAGTCTACAAACAAACATATTCCTGATTATAGAATCCACTAGCAAGCTCTTAAAAAAAACACCACCAAACAAAAAACACAAAAAACCCAATCAAACAAAACCAAACAAAAAACCACCAAAAAACCCAAAAATTAAAACAAAACAAACAAACAAAAATCACCAAAAGATAAATGCACAGGATTAATAGAAACTGATGCACAATTATTTTTTGCCCAGTCTAATCTTTCCATTACCCCTTGAAGGGTTTTGGCCATGCAGAAACATCTTCATGCTCATTTTACTGCTGGGTTTCACACTTACTGATTTTCTTTGAACTCATGATGCAAGTGCTTCTATTTCTTCTGCAGATGATTCCTGAAATCACTGTGCAATTTGCATGCGGACATACAGTGTTGACTGACCTGAACACAATTAGCGACAAACTGTGATCAGAACCCAGATGCAGACTAAGTGAGGACTCTCGTGACCTCAGCCTGGAGACAGTGCTGCACCTACATAACTCCCACCACAGGCCTCTCAGGCCCCCAGTGCAGAAACTGACAAATGGATGACAAACCATGACTGATAGTTCTGCAAAAAGGTTCCTCATCTCCCAGCCACAGCCCCTGGCAATACACACACTTCTGAGCATCACCTTTCAAAAGGGCCCATCAGATGCACTCATCCCTCTAAGCTGAGCTCCAAGACACAGCTAGGCAAAGGTGAAACCCTGCATCAGAGATAGCTGAAGATGGGCATCAAGCTAGGAGAGGAGAAGGGAAAGGTACGAGTGAGGGAGCACAGAACTCATGATGCTAAGGTTCAATCAGCACACTTCATGCCAGGAGCAGCAACTCCTGCACAACTCCTTCTGACCAGGAGCAATGCTGGGAAGAGTGCACAGCCAAAGTCATGGTTAAGGGAGATGGAAGAGGGGCAATCACCCAGTACTCCTCTCATGCCCATCTCTGAAGATTTATCTCAGTACCACATCTTGATTCCTTCCCCAGTTTTCAAGAACTGACTTTTCTATACATCCTAGAGAAAGAAAATTAGTTTTTCCAGTATCTTTCCTTCCAGCTCATGTTTGCAAAGCTCTCTGAGAAGACAACTGCCAGACTCCACAAGTGATCAATGTTATCACACTTGAGTCACATGTGGCTTGAGCTTGCTGCTGTCCAGGGGACCAACAGCCATCACTGCCTTTTCCTGGATGACATTATGTAGCATATCTGAAAGACAGAGTCACTTCGAGATCCAAGAATGAGACTGGGAACACAACAGCAAAGCCTCGAGCTCTGTTCCTCTCCTCAGTCTGCTACACAGCCCTCTTCTCCCCTTCTGGGCCCAGTGGAGATGGGTCACCACCTTCTGCATACAGGCTAATATATATAAGCGATTTCTTTCTCATGTACTTATGTATGTAAAAATTGCTGTCAGTTACTGACTACACTTCTTAAACCAGGCCTGCCAGACAGCCTGCAGCAGCTTGCAGCAACAGAGTCTTCTGCCAGGCCAGAGAGGGTATCTGTCATGTCAGTGCATTTAGCAGGCTGAGTTATATAGCTGGTTCAAAATAAGAAATAAACTGGAAGCTTTACATGTAAGGAAATAGGAGTTAAAATAATTTCTTAACAGAAGTGATATGCAAGAGTTCAAGAGCTATAATTCCCAAAACACTTATCTAAGATACTGTGACCAAAAAACCAAATTTGACTTAATAACTACAATTAACTGTTCCTTTAAAAAACGACTTAATTTTAATGCAAAATAAGTTGAATTTTTTTTTCCCTTCTCCCCTTCTATTTTTCAGCTCCTATTTTAAGGAAGAATTTCGTTGCATGACAGAAATGTTTCAGAATCTCCTTTTTGGGCATTTTTGCTGAACGTTTATTTTAGTGTGAATATAGCCTGCTACAACTCACATGAAAAAATCTAATCTAGTCAACATTGAACAGAAAGCACACCACTGATTTTTTTTAAAAAATAGAAAAATTAGAGGCCCACAAAGATCTATGTTGGAGCAGATTAGTGGTGCAACATCTGTAGAAATACAATGTAGCACAAGTTTTAAAAAATATATATGAAATTATTTCCAGTACTCTTCTTTAAGGACTATAACTAAAAAGAATAAATGTAAAGCAAGATTTAGAAGCTGATGATTTATGTAAAGTTCTCCTGATTGCAGATTTTAGTCACAATTGAAATCAGCAATTTAAAACCCCTGAAGAATCTCCACAGGAAGAGCAGCATTGATTTATTTCTTATGAGATGGGACACTCAAGAACATGAAGAACATTAAGTTTTCTGATGCAAAGCAGATCGCTGGGATAGAGAAAAGTGCACACTACTATTTCATATTTAAAAAGGCAAGAGACTAAAATACAGGCACGTATGTGCACATATGAATATGTGTCCTCATTTTGTTATCACACTCAATCAAGACACAGACCTGCATAGCAGCAGACAAGGAAGAGGAAGCTCTGGCAAAGAGGTAACGAGCAGCAATTCTTGAGTGCTCAGGGCAACTCTTCCAGGTGCAGGAGCACCAGGAGTGGCTCAGCAGCGGGTCTCTTGGCGCACACACAGCACTGTGAGGCCAGAGCTGCAGGGCCAGGGACAGAATGCATGGTGATGTCTGACTGCTCAGGGTTATAGTGTGAGTGCTGCCAGGATTATGATAAGCTTTGCTAAATCCTTGATGGGCACATGGTGACTCTGCACCATCTCCTGCCAGTGCTCCCAGGCCCAGGATGAGGGTGACAAAACATCCCTTGGGACTGTCAAGCCAGAGGCTACACTGAGAACGACACAAGGAGCCTGGTTGCTTTCACCTAGATGCAAACTGGCCCTCCCAACTCAGGGAACTCTCCTAAGGATGTCCTGTATCAACTCCATCACCCAGCTTGCTCTCATGCATCATAGCACCACATGAGACTTCCTCTTCCCTGTCATGCAGAGTGACAAGAACAGGGGCAACTGTGTCTTCAAAAGAAAAGTACATTTTTGTTCTACAGCAGAAATTGAGTTGAAAAACTTCAGGGGACCTGCAGGAACTTTCAAAGTCATAGAAGGGATTCTCCAGTGAAGGAAAAAAGAGGCAAGTATCCATGGGGACACCACAAGGCATTTCTCAAGGCACTTAATGTAACAAGACAACGGAGAGTAACTCATGTATAGATGGCAATGAGATAATTAAAGCACAGTTCTTCTCAGCCTGCTCCCTACTCCACGTAAAAGATGCACACAAGTGCACAGACTGAAAACACACCTTGCTCCAGTTTAACTCCAGTGCCTCACAGAGTACTGCTGGCTTTACCATGGCCATGCTATGTACAATCAATAACAGGTACTGATAGTGTTTGCATAATATTTCAATAAGCAAAGTCAACCAACATCACTTCCTCTATTTCTGTATAGAGTAAGATATTTACAGGAACAGCCTTTAGAAATGCTTCAGTAAAATTAGCTTACTCAGATGTTTTTTTAAACTAGAACAGAGCGCAGAAGGGTATCATCATCATTGGGTTTTTACATAAATCAGCGGCCTATTTACCACTGGTATGTTGAAATAATGAATTGCCACTATCTTTTGAGTTATTTGCTGGTTATTAGATTACCTAATTACCCAAGTTCACAGAATAAATTAAAAAAACCTTCATTATTTCCTGGGAAACAACCTTCAGAAGCATGTATTTCGCCTCCTTTCCCAAAGCAATGCCCAAAATATTCCCGTAGGAGGTTTGTCTATTTTATAAAAACCTCCAGTGATGATGCTTCCACAGCTTTCTCAAAGCCAAATAACTGCAGGACCAAAATACCCTTTTAATTTCAAAGTTGTCTTAAATGTTTACCAAAGTCTTTCTACCTTCATACTGAGCTCATTTCTTTTAGACCTATCCCCAAGTAGTCAGGCAGTACAGTTTATTCCCCTCCTCCCCCTACGAACCTTCCACATACTTGAACATTACTATCATGTCTGCTACTGGCCTTGTCCCCTGTAGACTAAACAATCCCCATTCTTTCATCTTGTTTCCCAGGTCATGTTTCCCAAATCCTTCATAATTTTTCCTGCCTTCTCCCTGGACACCTTCCAGCTAGCTCTTGACTGTGTTGTGCCCCAAACTAGATGTTAAGCCATTTCAAACACTGAAGGGAGTGGAGGGGTTATTTTGTGCCTTTTCTTTACACATCCTAAAACAGTGCTTTTTTGAGGAACGTGGATGAGGAGCCCTTGTTCCTAATATGACTGTGAGACACCTATGCTCTCAGGTCTGTGACCCCTTTCCCTCTCAGATGCACTGTTCTGTGCACACGGACCAGGCCTGGTAGCATTTGAGCTGAGACACTTCCCTACAGGCATGGTCACCATCTCCAGGGTCAGAACTGAAGCAGGCAGGGGAACAAAAGAGAAGCTGCCCACTCAGCAGAGCACTGGCAGCCCAGGTGCCGGGGAGAGGAGAGAAGGACGTGTCACAGGCTGGTTTCCTGTGCCAGTCTGGGAACCACCTGTTATTTTTTTACCACTCTATTCAACCAATCCAGGACAAACTACTACTCCAACACAGTCCAACATCAGCTCACAAACCTTCCGCTGTAGAACCACTACTGAGTCAGCCCCATTCTGTCTCATGCATCTGGATATTTCTATCTCTCTATAGAACTTCCATGATTGTATCCTGGCTGTTTTTCAAGGTTTTTTTCCCAGACTATTCCTCCTATTAGCCAGGGCAGCTTAAAACTTTAATTCTGCCTTCCAAGGAGCCTGCAGTCCCCCTTCACACTTCTTATCTGATGCAAATTTAACAACTGCTCTTTCTGCTCCATCAATCATTTCAATAATGAAAACAGTGAGTATTACCAAAGTCAAAACAGACCCCTGGGGAATCTCACTTGCTCCAGTCTTGCAGTTTAACAGCAAACCATGAATAACTACTTTGACTAGTGCTTGGTGAAATGCTGTGCACCCACATTACAGACCAGCTAACTAGACATCCAGCCTGCCTCAAAGAAAGCTGTGTTAGAAAGCAGTCAGAGTCTCCCATTAAAGAGGAGCAATTTCAGTCAGACAGAGGGGTCCAATTACACTGTCATAGACACTGTTGGAAAGTCTTTGCTAAACACTGCCATAAAAATGTAATGCATGCTGATAGGAGAAAAATGAGAGTTGATAACCCTCAGAATGAAGGGAGGAACTTCAGCAGAACTGAGACAGGAGGAGCTTCACCTTGCTTCCAGCAAGAGACTTGGAAGAAGCAAACTGAAATACAATATAAAAATTACAGGAACTTTGTGCCTTCCATCAATTGCTGCCAACTTAGCAGTTAAAGGAGATACTATCACACAGGTGTGGTTTTGTTTGGGTTTTTTTAGAAAAAACAAACTGTTTTCTTAGCTCCTCCAGATGTTTTTCCAAATTGCATCCTTTACTGCTCCCTAACAACCTATTCTGCTCAAGGATCACAAACAAACCAGACAGATAGCAAAGACCATGTTTCCCAAAACCCTGATAAATGCTTTAATCAACCACTGAAAACATCCCCAGCCCCATGTCACCACCAGGAGAAGCAAGTGGCAGTGGCTGGTGCCTGAAACGGGGAGAAAGGGTAAGTTCCGTGGAAAGTGAAAGGTGAGGCAGCTTTCCAATACTGGCTCCCTCTGCTTGCCAAAATAGCAATGCCCAGCCCGCGCCTCACTCCTACTTCTGTGGAAGATGCACTTGCTTCCCAGGAGAGTTTACTCTCGCAATGCAGATGTGCTTTGCCGAGGCAATCGCGCTCTGTTGCGTAACAGAACACAGAATTAAACAGTGTGTGCTGTTCGGTGCGTTTTTAAAATGTGCACCAGGAGTTACTGTGGAGTTCAGTGATGGTGCCAAGAGTGTTAACACAATGATTTTAACAGGGAAGAACACATCATATCCTCCCTACTCCCACAGCTTATTTGAGTTGTAATTTTGCAAAATCCTTTTGTATTTGTTAGTAAAATACAAAGTCACACATCTATGTGACTTTTGTTTGATCTTTGGTGACTGTGGGTAGTGCCAGTGGCAGGCACAGGGCTGCTCTGGGAAGAACCTGGAAGGTGACTGCACCAAGGTACTCAAAGCTGAACCTTTCACCCCCTGTCCTACAAAAGAGGGGTTAAAAAGAAATAAATAAAATCACAAGCAGAATCCAGAACCAATCATTTCCAGTCCCCCCCTGTGAACAAGGAGGAACAACACTGCAGATGCTTCCCTACTTTGAATAAGACAATACATATATTTAGATTCACTGTTTCTAGGATAGCACAATGCCATCCCTCTTCAGAGGAATACAGGTCTTTTCTAAAATACATTATGCATAACCTAGTTTTCCAAAGCAGAAAACTCACCAAGGGAATACTGTTTGCTCATATTAGAAATGTATCCCAAAATTACAGTAATTTATAGCCTCATTTTCATTGACAAAAGAAATAATACCATTCTCTTCTGACAAATATCAGTACACTGAAAAAGTAATGAATAAATGTCTATAAACAGGTATCAAATAAAGTAACTGCCAATCACTGCAACAAAACTTCAATTAAATCATATGGTAAGGAAAAAAAAGTAAAAACAAGCCATATAATTTGAAATCAAAATAAAAATCTGTCTGTCATGCCAAAGCACAGTTCAGAGCACTAAAATATCACAACCTGTTAAGTGATCGGTCATCTAATTGTTAATCGTAAAATTCCAAGTTTACAAAACAAAGACAAACATCCAGATTCAGCAAAGTACTTTGACATGTGCCAAAGTACATCTGTATTTTAGAAACATATTTTATGTCACTGAGTTGAAAACTCTGCAACTGTTCATATACACCTCTACTATGATTTTTTTAAGAGATAGAAAGTGATCTGCACTGTTCACATTTTAGTATTAGAAATCGAATCAGCATTCAGCCTCAGCTGAATACATATTTTTGGA
This sequence comes from Sialia sialis, assembly GCA_009812075.1. Lineage (NCBI taxonomy): Eukaryota > Metazoa > Chordata > Aves > Passeriformes > Turdidae > Sialia > Sialia sialis. Next base: position 88,832,285 of record VRYO01001463.1, on the reverse strand, counting down.
GACACATCAGAAAGAAACCTGAGGATTAGTCCTAACACAAAAGGATGAGGGAGTTGCTTGCTGTCATCCTGCCAATTTTCCAGAACAGAAGAGTTAGCAAATGAGGCATAAAAGGATGTGAGCAAAGAAACTCATACCTGCAAAAAACCGCAGAAATATCAGGTGTGCAAGAAAATGATAGTAAGCAGTATCAGGCCAAATCACAAGAACTCCTGACCAGCTGAAAGTTCTTCTAGCCTCAGCTGGAAGTACTTAGCACCCTTAAGGCTAGTTAAACTTATAAGCCATTCTACATTGATGCTACAAATTAAATTTGAATATTCAGCACTAAACTTTTTATGGCTCTGATCTTCTACTGGAATAAATGTAAGACAGCAGCACTAACTGAACCTCTACTTACATTAAAGGAAATCTTCCTGAGTGCCTTCCTGTCTGTTACTGTGAAGAAATGAACATAACCCTCTCTCTTTTATTTCTTATAGTGATAGTGGTAGCGACATCAAATGTACCTATGCTATTGCCATAGGTAAAAAACAAAACAAAAAGTTCCCATTTTGGTCACTGAAAAATCTCTCATCAATGCAGCTGGATGGCTTTCTGAGTACAAAGACAAAGGGGAGCACTACTGAAGCATGTGGACACGCACACACACACACACATGCACGGCAAGCGCCAAAGAAGGAGGCACACACACTCGATAATGCAGATCTCTGAACAGGAATGCAGCCCCAGCTGGGGCAGCGGGACAGTCATGTCAGGGTTTGAGTCAGCTGTGCCCTTCTATATCTGCCAAAGTGGGCTGACAGGTTTCATTTGGCAAAGACCATTTCTGGGGGAGGGGGAAACCCAAGGTGGGGATGAGGAGCTTCACATCTGCCTGGGGACACCTTATAAGTAACTATAATTATTCTGGTACATAGGATTTTAAAAATTAAAAGAAATTAAATTAATTAACTAAAGGAAAAAAGGTTTAACTTACTGAGTAAGACACACTTTAAGAGGTTTCCCCACTTTCCCTGCTGTAAAGCACTTCAGAAAAATTCAGCCACTGAGCTACTGCTTTTCTTGACCTTTTCACTGAAAGAGAGCAGAGTAAAAACAGGAAAGAGCTGAAATGATATTCATTAAAGATGCTGCATGTTAGGAAAGTCTTTTGAGTCAATGTTGCAAATTCACTCTGTGTCAGATTTGCCAATATACTGCTTGCTAAAGACTATCTATTAAGAGCAGCAGCAGTCAAAGCAGGCCTGTTGCCTCTCAGCTGTTGCAGCAACACCGCACACACCATACGATGCAGCTATGTAGCATTTGCATCTGGCGCTGGTTTTCCACACCCAAAAGTTCACTTCATGTCTTTTGCTTAATTTATAATTCCCTGAGCCCCAGGCAGATTTGCTCTCCTGATTTCCCTTTTCTTAACAATAACACAAATAAACATAGAAATAAGTCTATTGTCTGAGGAACCCTTCCACCAATTCTGTTCTTTGATGGTTTGGTTGATTTACTATGGTGAGTAAAGTGGATCGTAGCTTTATACTGAGTGTGGTTAATCTTCCCTTTGCATAATGCTGGTACACTATGGCCCAAATACCAGAGATTTATTTGATGTGTACATGCTTTCAAGCATTAGTAAACAAGTTGCAGCCCATTATGAAAGAAGAGCAGATCCAAACAGTTGTGAAGCTCTTTATGTACTAGATTGGCATTGGCAGGGCAATATACTTACATCTGCACGTGGACTAGCTTTAAAACTTTTTTCACTATTTCATGACAAAATATCATTTTTTTAAACTGTAACTGAAAATATGGCTGAGATCACTTCCCATGACCTGATGCGCTGTTGTCTGAATCACAACAAAATTGAGCAAGAGGTTAATTGATTTTATCCCTCGTAATGTTACCAAAATAAGGAAGAACACATACTAGAGCCTCAAAAATGTACAAAAATGTTTTTTCATTCCCATGAAAAAACAAAAAGCATCTCTCACTTCTCATTTCTTATGCTTCCATTACTTTGAAGATGTTATAGAACACACAGAAGTACTCTATAAAGCATCACTGAACTTTTTACTTTACTAGACCTATTAAACAAATTACAATCCTACATTCTGTACTTAAAACATTCTTCTTGTTCATGTACAAATTAAAACAAATTTGTTTCTTTAGAAGCTGTCTTAAGAGAAAAGCATTAATTTAAATATTAATTTTAATAATGAAGTTTCAAACAATGGTACAGTGGAAGAACTTGAAGTGCACAGAAGTTACTTGCATGTGGCAATGCTTCCTGGATGAAAGACCCAGTGTGGGCCTACATTATTTTAACACACACAGACAAAACCCACCCAAGCTGTAATGTTAGGTATCAATAAGTCAATTCTTGCAATGTGGTGCATTTTTCCTACCTAGGAGAAGAATCATGACCCCACACTCAGGCATCACTTTAGAGTATGGTACCTAATTCCTTGCACTTTCACATACGTATGTGACTTTCAGCAAATCTCCCAGTGTTTATACTATATTCACTGACTGCCCCCCCCACAGGCTACAACTGTACACCAGCCATCACTGGCCTAGATTTTATCCTGTCCTGGGCTGAACACTGACTTGGGATGACTCAGAAACAGTTGCCTCTGTTTTTTTTCCCCTGCTTAATAAATAAAGAAGCCACAACAGAGACAGAGAGAAATTCAGAGCTGGAGGCAGGAAGGACTGTTCAGACAGCAATTCCAAAATCTCATCTGTGGAAGTGTAGAAAACGTACATTCCTGGAGCAAGCACTTCAGATAAAGCCTTAAATCTTGGTGGCAACTATCAAATGGACACAAAAGTATATGCCTACAAAGGAGGTGCTGTGAGAACAAACACATCAGTGACTGAGAGACGCCAGGATACTACAAAAAAGTAACACAGTAAAAAGAGAGGATGCCAATGTCTCAGATAAGCAGTTATGGCCATGTTTACTTAAACTGTTCTGCTGAGCTGTTCCCGTTTCAGGCAGAAAACTTTGATTTAAGGAAGAAAGTTGCAGCTCTGTCTTCATATTTTTTCCCTTCAACGCATGAAAGAACTTCCTTTTTCAAAACCAATTTAACAAAGTTTACATCCAAACCCTCTCAGTCCCAAAAATGTCAGGTCTGAACTCTATTAAAAGCAGCAGTTAGTGCAGCCAAATACTCCACAGTACATTTAATAGACTATAATATTTCTAATGCCTTACTGCCGGAAGTCTATGATCTGAAAAACTAGCCAAGCACACCCACCCAAGAGCAATGACTGCTATAGGGAAAACTCTTATCTCCTTGTGGTCCTCTATCACCACTGGCAGGAGCAGACCAGGGACTCTCCAGTTGCAGACAGTGAACATACAGACCACCTCTCTGGCAAGAGGAAGCCTGAAGGAAGCAGACAAATAAGAAATGAAAGTTGTGCCAAGCAAGCAAGCATAGAGCTACTGTTTCGAATTTCAGGTCCTGTAGTTTTATGGATGTGTTTTATTACTTGATTTTATTGGACCCTTCTCCTAGTCCACTGCTCCCCTCATATCACTTACAGTTCCTCCCATCCGTTTCTGCCTCACATCCTTCAGCTGGAAGATTGCCCAGATCAGCTTCCCTAGTTCAACCACTAACTCCCTTGACACCAGAGAGGACCAGAGTAGGCATCTATCCTGAGCTCACGTATGAGCACCCTGCACACCCAGCAGTACTTTCCCCTAGAGGGCCTAAAGGATACTTGGGACAAGCATTTTCATGCAGATTTCACAGCTGCCAGTTGTGACACTGGAAAATACAGTTCATGTGGTCTCCTGACAAAACACCCCCACCGCCTGTTCTTCCATGTAAGGCATACGTGTAGGAAAGTAAAATCGCTTTTCTAATAAGTTACGCAAGGAGAAGCAGCTTCCTGGTACCTATTACAGCTGACTGGGAGCAAAAATTATACTGATTATACTGTTCAGCTGAACTCCAGCAAAGTTTCATGAGTCCCAGCATGAAGAGCTCTGCCTGAGCAAAGCCCCTGCCAGGCCTGTCCCTGCAACCATGTGTGGGCAAGGCACATGCCAAGGGTACCCAGTCTGGCATGGCCTGCTGCTCCCCTCCTGTTACCCTGCACCACAGCACCCGTGGCACAGAGCACAAGTAAGGCTGTCTCCATCTGAGCAAGAATTCACTCTGAAATCAGATTTCCTAAGCATCGGACCTGCTGCTGAGGAGCGTTTTCCACTCTTGCCAGCCTGACTGCTCAAGATGAAGCAAAGGTATGGATGACTGCAGCTCATTCCATGTTATCATACCAGTGGGTTATTGTGGATTTCCAGTGAAGCAAGAGAGGCAGCATGCTCAGATATGAACCAGGCTGAACTTTTAGGAATGGTTTCTCCTTTTTCAGGCCCATCTACCAGGGTTGCAGTTAAATTTTTGAAGAGCGGTCAGAAATAGTGCAAGAAAAGGAGAAAAAAAAAGGATTATTTGCCTATATCTAAATAATGAAATGAGGCATTTTTCACTTCCATGCTTCAGTGTCTCAAAAACAGGAGGGGGAGTGTTATCATTTACTACAAGGTATGAGAAATGAATGTACCAACAAGCACCAACAGTAACACTTTATTCCCTTTCATAACAGAAACAAGCAGAAAACATTTTACTCCAAAGGATGACTTTTCCAGAAGGGTTTTGAGTTTTCTGAAAACAGCCATAACTATGACACTGTTCACAGAATGTTTGGTAACTTTATCAAAGAGGCTTTCTGTTAAACATTAATTTTTATATAGATTCACTTAGCTATCCTACTGTTTTTTCAAAGTCAGCTCATTTAACTACTTTATTAGATAAATAAAGAATTTTGGATATCAACAACTGCACATATAGTCAAAGAGAAAGAGGTGCTAATTGACTGAAAATGGACAGGGAAAATGACATAAAATGAAACTGTATAATTAATATTCTAAAAAACAATTAGCATACCAAAAAGATAACTTTTATGACCTCTCTTCACCTGCAGAAAGACCAACCAAGCTTTCAATCTTTTCCCACTTGCAAGGCCCCTAAGGTTTTCCCAATAAAAGCAAAGCCTATCATAGAATGATTGCACCAGCTGACAGCCAGCTTTGCTTTCCTGAGTCCAGAGGCAGGTACCAAGTCAACAGGTTCACAGACCACAGTCAGAGAGCAAACTAAAAACCACCATTACACTGCATACCAACACTCTGCTGCTCACAGCCTCCAGCGAGGGCTGCAGCAGCCTGTGGGAACATCCCCGCCTTTATGCACATGCAGTGCAACACTCTTGTATCCAGTTATCCCTAAGGGTCAATGTTCCAAAAGGATGTAAAAATTTAGGTAATAGACATTATGCAACATTTGAGTTGTATTTAAACAAACTCCAGGCTTAGTAATTAATTGCCTCATTTTCCAGGTCTCCTGAAACTGTGCAGAAGGTGAGCAGGTTCACAGGCAGCTCCCACATTCCTCATTCCTCTTTCAACTCCATACCTCAGCTGCACCACTGGCATGGAGCAGCCACAAGCATATGCTCTCAGGATAAACCTGACCCTGCAGCAGCACAGAGCAGTGAAAAAAAAAAACCCCATGCTCCATGAGGAGCAGCCTTTTAAATTTTCCACAGGAAAAATTACAATCTGGTCACCTGCACCCAGGCTGTTCCCCATCTCTGAACAGCACACAGGCAGGTGAGGGCCTAGCTTTCGCAGTTTGAGATAAAGAGCCCCAGTACTCCCATGATCCACCCCCAGAGTCTGAAAAATGTCCCCCCAGGAAGGACACCCCCCAGCTTTGAACCCCCTTCTCCCAAGGGTTTACATGTAACTACATAGTTATGACCAGGGGCATGAGCAATTTATCTCTCCTTGGCCAAGTGATACCAGGAGAATTTATCTCTGGATTGAACTGAATAAGGCTCTCTGGTCCTACCCATGTCTCTTCCTAGCTGTTCCTCAATTTTTCCAAAAGGGTAATGAACTGCACAGGCTTTGGTACTTCACACATATTAATCAAGAGGACAGCAAAATTGGGAAAAACAAAAATTCTGGGTCACAGTCCTTACTATAAGATTTTAACATAACTTGCTGTGAAATTCATGCACTAAATGGCTAAAGATTTGGCTTTGAAAGCAAACATTTAATAATTATTTAGAAGAGGAAGGTTGTGCACAGTTACACCTCAGGGTATTTCCAGAAATGAAAAGTATTTTAACATGCAAATTCACAAATTCTCCAGCATACTAAATTTGAACATCTATTGTACATCCCAGCCATATACCATATCGCTAGCAAGTACCACAGTGCAAAATGTCTTTTTTTTAAAGACTATATATCCCCCGTTACACCTTAGAATGCAGTTTAAACAACAGTACAAAAAGCATGTTATATATGGCATGTTTGGGAGCAGTTACCATATGCTCTGTCAATAATCTATAGATTAATAGGGCCCTGATGAAAAATAACACATTGCCTCACAGTTCCAGGGAAACTTATTCCATTCACTATGACAATTAGCTGACATTTAGGATTATGTCACAATTTTTCAGTCACATTTTTATGTTGGTCAGCTCAAACATACAACTGTTGGGGTTCAGTTTTTTTTTTTAATTGTTCTTATTTCTTTAAAGGTATGAGCCTAATTTCATTAATTTGCACTAACATCAAGGAAGCAGGTTCAGATACTAAATCAGAAGATAAATGTTATCTTAACAATTTACTTCTATGTTCCTTTGAGCAACTATACTATAAATATTTTTTAAATTTATTTAACCTATTATTGTACCACTGGCAGTAGAAGTAGATAATACTCTGAGAAACAGCTGAAGAAATAGAGGGAATACAGGATGTAAAAAAAGTACTTTGTTTCAGTATGATTACTCCCATTTTGGGCTGTGTTTCTGGGCAGTTCAAAATCAAGACAATTCTAAATTTTGGAATGTATTCTGCAGCAGAAACCCATCTTATAACAAGCCAAAGTCTCAGAAGCATTTCATTTTCTTGGTTTTTATTTAGAGCAGAGGTCTGAATAGTCAGGTGAATAGCTGGCCAGAATAAAATGTCATTTACTAGTTATAGCCTAACCTACAGTGTAGGAGGTTCAGCTTCCACTCTGTAGCTCTAGAGGCTCCCATACAATCATCAGCATTTGTGCCTGGGCAAAATGACTTCAAACACACTGGAATGCTTCCAAGACGACATTTCCACTCCCTCTGTACATGCTGTGAATAACCTTACAAACTGCACAATCCTGGAGAGTAAGATCTTCAATGCACTACTACCTTAGTCCAGGTTTCCTTCGTGACAATGACATTGTGCCTAACGAATTTTAACAACTCACCAGGGCAAGCTAAAATGCCATTGGCACCACCAAGGGGTCAGGAGTCTGCCTGCTTTGTACATGGCAGAAGGGGATTTGCATTTCTAATATGCGTTGTTGTTCCATCGTTTTTACAGGAATGCCAACAACTACCAGGGATCTGTGATTCCCCAACAGCCCCCTGCAAAAGGTACCTAAGAGGGGTTGTTCCCAGGTAGGTTACCCCCACTGACACAAAGGCTTTGTCTTCATTCCAGCAATCTGCCCAACATTTCCTCCTGCCTACAGTGGCAACACACTGCTAAAGGGAGCCGCTTACACTTCACAAAGCAGAATGGTGCCACATCAGCATAAATATGTTGCAGCACCCACAAATACAAGTATGTAAATATTTCAGAAGGTAAAGCGTACCTTGGTTTGGGTTGGTTGGTTTTTAAATACATACCCGTCTTTTTAATTTGTCTGCTAAGCAGTTTGTGCAGAAAGAAGCATTATACAGTGCAAAAGTATGCTAAAAATTCCATTTGCATTCTAAAGATAAAAATTACCATTAATCACATCTGAAAATGAGAGCATCTGAAAGCACAAGATATATTTTTGAAGGGAAAAAGTGGTCACAGCTACCCAAACACTTTCAGAAGGGAGGCTGACAATTTTTCCTTCCTGTCCTAAAAAATAAAATGCCTTTGACTAGTTTGCATTTAGCTGAACAGCTAAAATCAATCTGGTGCAACCTATACTACCAGCACCAAGCCAAAAAGCCATACTCCACTGACAAGGAATTTTGGAAAGCAATGTGCTTATCAGTACTACAACAATCTATGTGTCTTACCAAATCATCTATAACAACTGTCAAAAGCCACCAAAAGATTTATCAACAGTGGGACATATCCACACCAGCACTGCACTGCAGAAAGTGACAGAACAGAAACATTCCTGTTCCTTCTATGGCTGGCATGGGCTGGCCTCTTCTACTTGCAAAATATCATCAGCTTTTCACCAGTCTACATCTTTGTGTCCTCTTTGGGAGACGTTGTGAACGCAAAGAGGACAAAAGTCTTGGGCTCCATCATGTAGTTAGGCTGAAACTTACTTGTACATGAAGGGCTGTATTCTCCTGGTCTCACCACACATAGCTACAAATATCGAGCAAGCTGTAACAAATTTATAGTAAGGGATTGTGCACACAGTGTGGGAGAGCAAGCTTGCCTGTTAATAAAAAAAGAGACTGTCAGCACTATTTTATATTTAGAAAAGAAAGGTCTCTCTTTAATAAAGTAACCTGTCGTCAAATCTCAGCTTTACAGAGACTAATCCACAGCACATCTCAAGCAAGTTTTGAGACTGGTCACCAAAGAGTATACATGCCCATGTGTCTTTTCTTGAGCCCACATCCACTCGTGTATTTTTATAAGTGAATCCAAAACACTTTGTAGCTCTGTACTCTTAACCTTATTTCAAATAGTCTTCATCAAGCTGCAAGTGCAGAAGGAAGGGGGGAACAGAAATAGCAAAGACATCTCTTTGCTTCCAACTTTCCCTGCAGACATATTACCAAAACAGGATATAAAATGTTTAATCCTGAAAGGTAATTTTGTCACAGTTTTCACAAGGTCTTTTTTTCAACGTGTATGAAGGGCTTTATAACTTTTCTGGTTTTATCTGATCAAAATACTATCCTTCCTCCTGCAGCCCTGGCATTCTTTGTGGTGAACTGTTTCAGTATCAATATTAATATTCAAATGTCAAGTTTGTCACAGTACATTTCCTGTATTATTTAAAGCATTCAGAACAATTATTATCTATGAAATATGAAACAGTAAATTTTTGCTACCTGCTTAAAATTTCTGCAGCCCTATCTGGGACAGAACAACGCTTACATTAGTCACATGGCATTTTACATAGAAATGTAGCATTCAGCTTTTCTAGCAGTACTTCTGCATTTCCCCAAATTGTCTTCTGCTGCTTCTAGCAAAGCTACGCATTTCTTCTTTTTCTGGAGTGCAACTCAGCCCTGAATATCAATCAAATTTATAGTATTTAGTATTTCAGACATATATTTCCCAAATGATAGTGACTTTTACATATAGTGAAGCCTTAAGCTTTGTGGGGTTTGGGGGGCTTTTTTTAAAATATTTACAGAATAGTAATTTCTACTGCTCTTAAAAAAAAAAAGCCTCTTTTTTTTCCCTGTTTCAGTACTTAGTTGAATTGCTCTCTTTTGTAATTACCTAGACAGTGGTCATGCTTCTTTGGCTGTAAGGGGTATTTTTACTCTAACACAGAGGTATCTTCAAAAGCAACATATTTTAGAGCTGCACAGCTGAGAATGCACTGAACTGTCACTCCTTTCTACCAAGTTGACAAAGTTCTGGAGAAGCTTTCATATAATAGTACCAACTTAATGAATGCATAATAATCCACATACAGAAAGGTACAGTAATTTCACGATTATAAACCGCACCTGAATATAAGC
>VRYO01001463.1:88801120-88821493 GCA_009812075.1 Sialia sialis | reverse complement strand
ATTCTTCAATGAAAAAGGTGCGGCTTATATTCGTGAAATTACTGTACATGTTAATTAGATACATTTCTCTCCTTGTCAAAGAACAGCTTCATGAAGAAAGCATAAAAACCACATTGAGCCTTCCATTAGCAGGAACACTTCAGGCTATAGATAAAAATGAAATATCTCAAATAGCTTAAGGAAAACTTTCTTTTCAGTGTACAGCTTGATGATGCCATAAGGAACTTTGGTACCATTGCACAAGTTGGTTATTTCCTCCATTCTCCCCTCCAAAACTGGAAGGTGACTGCAGAACATGCATGCTCCTTTCAGTCTTAATTCACTCCACATTTGAGCCAAAGGGGTCTGATCCTAACACTCCAAAAGTCAACAGGAGGAACACCAGTGGGAACAGGGCCTAAAACAACATTTCTAGAGTAGTCAACAACTCTGAGTTATATAAGTACTTCCTAATATATCAATACTGGTCATCAACGTTTCCATTATAATTCTTGTACTTGGAGATGGCTGTATGTTGGATGCTATCCATTCTCCTCTCCAGCCAGCTGAAAATAATTGGTTTTGAGTGATACAAGGTCCTCGCTCTCCTCCAGAGACCTGCAGACAACTAACAGAACCATCATTTTTCACACAAATCAACAGGACCCTATCATCCTAGGCTGAATTTCAGTTTACCTGCTTAGACACAATGTACTTTTGCAAGGCTATAAAAGGAAGCTTTGGTTTTGTTTCAAGAAATCAAGGGCTACCAGATTTTTCATGTAGTATGTCATGATGTCAAACAATCAGGGCTAGAAATTCAACAATTAGATGTGAACCACAGCTTCAGAATATGTACCCTGCAATTCTTCCTCATTTTGTTTATAGTGCATTCAGAATGATAAATTTAGCAATAAACAGCAAAATCTTGTCTACCAAAACAAGGAACCTATCACAAATGCTTTTGAAAAAAATACTAAGGGTAATACTAGCATCGCAAGCAATATTCTTCCCACTCCTATCAAAAAAAGCATCCTTGAACTTGATCTCCTTGCACTCAAAAGAATGGCTGTTAGTCTACAGAGCCTCAGGATTATTATAACTGAACTCATTATTTAAAAGTGCTTGAAGCACCTTAAGCGTGACAGAAGACACAGAAAAACAAATTTTATTGGACAATATGAAATTTGTTCTAATGTTAATTAATTCACATTCACAAGGTAAGCTGAAGCTGTTCTAAAAAAGCATTGTGGTATATTTTGAGAACAAATACTAGGAGCGAAACACAAAACTTGGCTTTGTTTAACCAACCTAGCAACATAACTTCATGAATCTTTTTAAAATGTACCCAAGACTTTTCTCTCCTTCCTGCTCCTGGAACAATGCTAATATTAGGCCTACCAAACTGCACTGCTCTAGAAGCAATTTTTATTTCTGAGGAAATCCATTATTAAGGGAACTGATTTTTAAGAACAATGTTGGTAAAATGTGAGTGCAACTGCTTCATGCATTAGTTGAGAGGTTTAGCTGAAGGGAATGGGCATATATGTTGCCCTCCATTTTTACAGTGAAACATGTTTGTTCCTTCACTTTCCCTCCCAGTACTTTTCTGTATATACTCATTCATCTTCAAGCCTTCTCTGGACCAGAAGCTGAATGATGCAATGGATAGGTATTTGCAAAGTGGTCCTACCACTGCCCCCCTGAAACTCAACAACTTCACCATGTAAGATAAAAACTTGCTGAGGAGAACTTGCTCTAAACCTGGGCCAGAAACAGAATGATGGACACCAGTAGCACGGCACTAACCAGGTGAGGTGGGGTGAACTCTGTGTGGAGGCTTATAGCACGCTCTTTCTTCACAGCTGAGGTGTTTCAGTGGTTTTTTCTAAGGTGCAAATACACAGGGTTTATACATTTATGTTGACAGGTTAGCAGCTTTGCTCTCAGTAGTAACCACAATTTCTTTTGAAGTTTTAGCTGAAGTTAAAGGACAACCTAGGTCAGTACTCATACATCGCACACCACAGCTTTTCTCAAACACAAGGAGAAAAAGCCAGCAACAAAAAGCCCAGCTACAGTGTAAACACCACTTACACACACCACAAAAGCTCTTCTTTTCCATGCCCATCCAAGACCACAGATTGTCCTAAGATTGAATACTGGCTCTCCACAAAGGACTTCTGAGCCTGTCCGAGTGTCTCAGCTCCCTGCCAACCTGCCGGCTCCCAACAACAGGGCACCACACATAACAGAACTGCCCTCAGCCAGCTACAGCAATGCACTCAGCATCCAGACAGTGGCTTCTTTTCATTCCATACCTTCTTGTACAGGCCTTTGTAAAACACACACACAAAATCTTTACTAGTACGGAGGGAAATCAGTGGCTACAATTGCAGAGTGCCGTGTTGCTAGCCAGAGATGAAGAGCACACAATCCGATGCTGAATGACTGCCAGCAAGGAGGAGTCCCAGCTTTAGGCCTCAAAAGCGCTTGGAAAGCTGTTGCCTGGCTGATTACGTCCCCATGAAAGGGTAAGGCTCCAGAGCAGCGTGCATAGCAGATTAGAGGCAAGGCTCCCAGCGGCAGGAGCTGCAGAGCTGAGTCGGCACACGTACTCCACAAGTGCACCCTGGTGCGTACTCACACAGCAACGCGTCTCCGAGGGCTGCTGCCCTGAGAATAATACCCATGAGCAGACAGACTGCGCTCCCCGGGCAGCCACCATAAATACGTGCTCAACTCCCTCTGAAATTAACTGCTCCCTAAGAAAATTTAAGCACCAAGTGAGGGATGTGGTAAAACTTCAATAAAAAATAAATAAATAAATATAGTAAGGCCAGTGTCTCTGAAAAAAGGGACAATTTGGCATTTGCAGTGTGTACAACATGTCTTCATACACTTTCCTGATTCCTTGCCAGTAACTATTCAAAAAAGACCACTTAACAAGCAAACAGGTCTTCAGTACAACAAATAATAAAAAAGAGAGCAAAGCTTGTGCTATTTAAATATCATGAAACATTCTGCTAATCATGCACAGATGGAAGTACAGACGCTTCTGCCAGACGCCTTGTTCAGAAACTTTGCTCTATTTTTAATTATTTGATGCACAGAGGACCTGTTTGCTGATTAAAAGGGCACTGCCTTTAAAAGCACTCCATCAATATGGAGTCTAGCCTTGTTTTTAGAAGAGGACTTTAAAAGTAGTAACTCATACCTCCAAGCTCCCTGCACCAGTTTTTATAATCTTATAACCATGTGGTTGGGGGTTTTTTCAGATGTTTTTCTCACCTCGAAAAACTCCTACATACAGAAAAAGTGAAACTAACTATACTGAAGCTGTTGTTAAATTCACTAAGTAAATCAATTTGGAAAATGTGTATTCTCCTCTAATATCCCTTAGTCGGTATCTTTGTGTTGTTACTTATAATAAAAAGGGTTATCTGTTTCCAGATAGAAGTCATTTTGCTGGTGTTCTGTTTAGTCAAAAGCCTCCTTTTTGAGAAAACATACCAACTCAAGAATTATCAACCGAAATAATTATTAAATGGCCTAGGGTTTTTTTAAATCTACTATAATCCAAATGTCATTCCCATAGTGAGTTTGTGGCAAAAGCGTGCTGATAAACACATAAATTTGAAAACCCCTCTTATATATTTCCACTTCACATCTTAAGTGAACTTCACTCATTCAGTGGCTGCTTCATTCCTATACTTCTCCACAGCAGTCCAGGAATTTTTCCCTCTCTGAAGAGCCTCACTCAAAGTGCATACTATGTCACTTTTAATTTCCTTTTCCTGAATGAAGTGCTTTTCAAAAATTCTTTTTTGATTTAACCAGCATTTCAAATCTATTACTATAGAACTTTATCACTGGACCGGAGTCACAGTATGCAAAGAGGTAATGATAAAGAAGCCCGAAGAAAAATGCTCAAGCTGCTACTTTTGACCCATCAGTTTAACACGTGAAAACAGTACTACATTTTTTTAAATTTACATTAACAATTTGAATTATTGCAGTTAATATTGAATTAATACAGTAAAAGAATCCTTTGATTAGAATGCCACAATATATGATAATAAAGTAATAGGTTCTCCATTATTTTATGAGCAAATGACCCAAAGAATGTGGCTTCTGGCTCATGCTCAGGTACAGAGAAAATAACTGAATGAGTTTTGGTTTTGTAGGTTTTAATTTTTTTTTTTTAAACAATGCCAGTGTGTAACATTTTACAAACAAATATACGCTACTGATTTCTTAGAGATGAGCTTACAAGCCTAAAAAGCAAGATGTCTGATGAAGAGACACTGCAGCTGAAAGCCAGGGAAGACTGGCAGGGGCACATGGACTGAAAATCCAATGTTCAGCCAGAGAAACAGGCACCCACAGAGAAGCTTCAGAGAAGAAATAATGGTCTTTTCCCATGAGGAGAAGCGGAAGGCTGCATGGAGTGAAAGGCTTGTCCAGGCACATCACTGGGGTTGCAAAGCTCAAAATCCAGCTATGACTAACTAGAAAGGAAGAGAGGTAGATGAAACAACATTCAAATTTGCATTTCTGCAGAAAACTGCTGAGGTATTGAAACACCCTAAGCAGAAGAGCGTTTTAGACACATGAAAACACACAGAATTCAAACAGAAGAAAGGGTCTACACAAAAATCTAAGTATTGTGCCGGTAACAAACCCAGTGAGGGAGCCATGTACAAGTAGGTCAGATATGCAGCAGCAAGAACTGCTGAGCACAAGAGAATTGTGGTAGAGGAGGCACTGAGGAGAAAAACTAATTGGCCAGCAACAAAAGAAAGAAGTCTGGAAATAGTTAAAACAGGAGAGAAGGATAAAAAAGGCAAAACACTCTTTGGGCTATGTAAAGGAAGATTAGTCTTATTCACCAACACATCCACCTGAAGCACAGGAAGGAAAGAAGACTGATGACATTTGACTGAGGAACAACTTTCAGTCCCTCTCCACTTGAAGGAAAAGCCAAGTGACTGCTCTAGTCCCGCCAAATAGTGTCTGATCAGCGGTGCTGACCTGACTGTGACAGCTCTGAGCCCAGAGGCTCAGACATACCCCAAAGGCCCCAGACTCTATCCCACCACATTTACACCTACATGACTCCATTGAAACCACCCAAGTAAGAAGCAGAGGTGGGAACCTCACCCCTTACTTCACCACAGCCTTTGGCTGAGCACCCTGGTGTGATGCACAACATGCACTCTTCATGTTAAATAGGAAGAGCAGCATAAAATAGATTGCATGGCATTACTGGTTTCATAAAGACACTCTGGCTGAGCTGTATAAAGAGCATCAAACACTGCAGCCAGCCAGCTGACAGCTCAGATGAACGTGCTTCATAGCAGAGCTGCACACATAGCAGAAGTGTGTCTTAGTTTGCATTTCTCCCATTTCATACAGCCAACATGACATTCACCAAGTTTGACTCCTTAGGTAACAGGGTTGTACTGAATTGCTGATGTTTAATGTATTTCAGATGCTTACCTTCTACCCATCTCAATTTTCCTTAGGGCTCTTTCTCACTGTACACTAACAGATAACATCTGGATACTAGCCTCATGTAACAAATGTCATATTTTCACTCAGGACTTACTTTAATTTGCTCAGTCACTACACATCATATTCCCTCAGAATCTGCTACTGAGGTGCAATCAAAATAAATCAGGGGTGACAAACAAATGGCAGGACACATCCATGCTGGTTATGTCACTCTCACACCTGAAGACCACACACCAAGAATGAGTTACTCTATCATCTTGTGCAAATATGGAACGAAATACAGACTTTTACTCCTTCAGTTCTTCCAGTATTGCAGTATCACATCTATTCTTTGACACTACCTAATGCATTTGTGAGCTATCCAAACACCATTTAATATAATTTTAAACTATAGATTATTGGACTGCACCATCACCCTCTTTTCCTGTAAAATAGGACACAGATGTGTTACACATACTCACGTGTCACTTACCTCCCCCAGTTTAATTAATCAACTGTCAAGTTCACAAAGGAAATCACAAGTGATTTCCAAGACTGTCATTAACAACAAAATATCAGGCCAGATCACAGCAGAGATCTTAGCAAGAGTGGCAAGAAGGAAACATGAAACTTAACCCTGATTCAAAGAGGAAGCAGACAAGTCCTAAGTAGAGAGCTGCAGCAGCTTCTCAATACTGCAAACAAGGAGATGCAATACAAATCGTTTGATCAGACCAACCAGGTCATCCTTGGACAGTCCATTAGCAAGTGTTAGTTACAGAAGAATGATGCTAACAGGGTAGCTGGTGGGAAAAAGGCAAAGAGAATCCAGAGAAAAGAAACACAGTATCTAGGGTGTATCAGCTCTCCATGTAATAAAGTAGAGGGAAAGCGCAGTTTCATTTGGGTCCCAGGGAGAGAACAGCAGTGGTCAACAGAGAAACCACTACCACATGTAAGTGAGTTGGGTATTCTTTGTTTTCAACCAGCAACATTAGCCTGTCATTAAAATCATGTGTGAAGATCATGGTCACAATATTCAGATGTTAATGTTCTACTTGACAGAAATAGTATTGGCATGTAGCCATGTGTCTGGGGCCAAACATTTATAAGTTCAATCTTAAACACCTCTGAAGGAGGCAGATGAAGATCCATCTAAATCAACATCTAATAACTCTTTGGCTGCCTCTGGAAAATAAATATGATACCATGGCTCAGGATGCAGGTCCATCCACAAAAGCTGTAGTGGTTTGTAGAAGGATTTACCATGGGACAAGTCCTGTCAGTGTAAGCAAACTTTCATATCACAGGTGGGGCATTCTAAGAAAGTAATATTTCTTTTCTGATGGTTACAGATGATTTCTATTTTCAGCATTGCCTATATAGCACTACCTGAGACATCTAGAGTTATTAAAAAATTAAAGAGAACGAAAAATAGGTTTTAAAAAATTGAAAAATGGTCCAATAACCTTCTCTTAGGTTTTGACTCCTTGTGTAACTATGCTATTCAAAATGCTTATTCACTGCATTTTATAAAATCTCAAATTGTATTTGTTTTTTCTTCTTGTATCTTTGCTTCTAAAACATGTCATATTCTTAAAAAAAGTGGCACTTATTTTTGTATTAATTTTTAAAAAATAATCTCCCAAGCTACTTTCTGTCTGTCTATTTGCTGTAATTGTGTTCATATTTTAATTCTGTACTTCAAGCCATCTTTGAACAACTTGATTAATATTCCTTTCAAAAGATTTTATAGCTGGTGTACTTCACGAACACAATTAAAGTAGATTAATCTGTTCTGAATTATATGTTTCATAAAACTACTGTTCCTCTGATTAATTTTACAAAAACACATGTAACTATGTACAAATGAGTTTTTTCTCATTGATAAAACAATCCTGTTACACAGCCTCCAGTACTGGGCAAAAGATATCATTGTGAATATCTAATACATCATCAAGCCTCATGATGCAATGTTATGTGAGCTAATACACAAAACACTGTTTTTATTCCAGTAAAGGAAAAAATAACCCAATTCTCAGCTTATAGCACTGTCTCAGCTACAATGGAAATCTTCAGGTATCAGTATCAGTGAAATAATGCCACCATTTAGTCAAAGTGTAGATTATCCACAAACCTTTCTCCACTGAAACCAGTAAAAAAAATGTTATTCAAATTCATCAACATGGTTGAATTTCAGAGACACTGGGACTGAACAGGACCCATCTGACTCCTGATCTGCCAGAAAGACTCACTTTGACCTTACCATGACTGTCATGAGCAGGCTGATGTCATTTCACCCCATAAATCCCCTCGCCTGGTGCTGTAGCTAAGCACTGCTGAACTTAGGTACCCTCTAGAAACGCTGTGATGCTGTAATTAGCAGTGAGACTTGTAGTGCATTTCCCAGACAAGAGCAAGGGTTGCTGTGGCCACTGGAGTAAAAGAATGTGAAAAGGTAGTGGAGTAGAATGAACAAGACAGGTAACAGCAGAGAAAACACAATAAGACTTACTGAAGTATCTCATATTAAAAGAACACAATAACCACCAGGAATCAGCTAAACTGTCAAATAGGTATTACAACAAACAGTGGGTTTTAAAATAAATCCATTAAATTGATTATTTCAGTGGAGAAGAGCAATGATACATAGAAGGTATATCTCTGACATAAGCTTCTGCTTCTGAGTGTCTAAATTACATTAGGTTTGGTGTTGGGGTTTTTTTGAGAAATTACATATTTAACATGCTGCTTGCAGTGCAACACTAATCTAAACCCTTCCTTTATTTTTTGGTAAATGCTGTGCATCACTCACATTCAGCTTATCATTAACTATGAACTGTTCACTTAACTTAGTGTGGTTTCAATGCTCCTATGGCAAGGCTAAACAGCATTTCAGAAACGATGATATCCCCAGGCCCACTCTGGAGCTTCTGAAGCACAGATTAAGCACGGTATTCTGCTCAACAAGCTCATCACTGTTAAGTAACTCATCAGAAAATAAAGAGGGAATTATCAAATGGGAATTGCCAAGTAATTAGTTCTCTGAAGCAGATGACATACAACTGTTAAAGGGAGGGGCTTCCCTGCTAGTCATATGTCCAAGTACAGCCTTCTAATCTGTAAATAAAACTTCAGTACATATGATCAGTGTGATGGGTTTTTAACTGCTAGTGCTACATGGAGAATAAAGTTACAACTTCTAGCGCAATAACCTACTAGGATTTTTTTTCCCCTTGAATTTATTGGATTTTCAAACCATTCTGGATCTACTTGCTGTCAGACTACTTTGGGAAAGCTATGAATACAGTACAGCACCAAGCAACAAATGTGTTCAGAGGAAAAATGCATTTATTATTATCTGCATTTGAAAATATCACTTTTTAGTCAGCTGCTACACATGCCACTGAAAAGGAACCACACCAATAAAATATTCAGTAGCACAAAATTTCTGAGCACAGTACAGGAGGATTAAACCTGCTTTTTGTAATTATCCTTCTCCATTAAAGCCTGATTTTCTTTCAAGTAGCTGGCCACACAGAAATGTTAGCTGTACATAACTACAAAGGCCTTCATACATGGGTACATGACAAACAAAAATGTGCTAACAGTCACAACCACACCGCAGCACAAGTGAGAAACACTTTGACATTTGTACTTTTTACAGAGCAAGGAGTGACTCAATAAATCTTAAAGTCAAGTTTACAGCTAGTTCCAAAATAAGTAACTGATGAGAAAATAAAGAGAATTATCAAATTTGGGGCTTGCCTCTATCACAGCATCTCAACATGCGAAACCCCTCAGCCAATATATTTAAATCCAGATGCTGCCACCTGGGCAAATCTCAGACCAAAATTATACCCCAGGTAACAAGGCCTAAATTTCTTTCAAGAGTACAGCCCTGGTTTCAAGGCAAGAGAAATCCCACCAGCACACCCCTGCCCAACACACACAGCCAAGGGAGGGGGCAGCAGGAGGGCACACACAGATGCTCAGGCTTGCACACAACTGCACATCACATCCAGACATCTCACCACTTCTCAGGTCCCAGCACATGGAAGTTCTCCATCTACTCATACTCACACTAACATCCAAAAGCCCACACTTTTAAAAGAATGCTAACAAGCTGCAGTGTGTGGGACAGCAAATCTCATTCCATTTGCAGATACACCTTTTAAAAACGCCAAGTTGGAAGGTGAATCAAACCTTGGGTAGTGTCTTTTATCACATTATGAATGTCGGACTTGTATTTTTATGTAGGCATACCACTACACCCAATGCCATTTACACTTCAGACCATGTTATGAAACTTTCAGTCACACAGCAGGGCTTCAGTATCTGCTGTAGGAACAAGAGAGCAAAAACATGAAAGGTTATGGCTGAGGTGAGGGGACCACAAAGCCTCATTTTTAAGACATCTGTCAGCACTCAGATCACTTAATTTAATTTATCTTTCAGTTGTTCACATATAAACAATTTTTAAAATTAAAATGATTCCTAATTACGATCCAATTATACCTAGTTCACAGCTCCATTTCACTTGTGCTATTAACACATTAGAAATCTCAATTCCCTACCTTCTTTTAGCCCTACAGCTATTGTAGACCTTCATAAACAGCATGATAAAAGGACGCTGATATAACAACCAAAAAGCTATCAACTGCACACAGTAATATAGAGACAGATTAGTTCTTTTTATGTTCACTATTAAGTATTTTAAAAGGGCAGTCTGATGCCTGTTTACAGACAGCAGTAGCCAGAAGTCTGCATAAAACAGAAATTACGTCTTATGTAAAAAATAAGCTATACTGGATAGTATACAGACATACTAAAAGTTCAGCCAAAAAAAATTCTTACAAATGGGCTGCAGCTGTAAATTCATCCCAGTACTATGATTAATAATATCAAGTGACTTAACAGCACAAAATATTAAAAAGAACTCTTTTAATGTTAAAATGTCCAGTATCTCATGCAAAATCCTCTCAAGACAACTGTATAAAAGAAAGCATTGAGTCATTTGCCTATGTGGAAGGAGGCAGTGCATGCTCCGAACAAATAACAATAACTCTGTTTTGGAGAGCAGGCTAAAATTAACTAAAAATAAAAAAGAAAGAAAATTGCATCTATTCATTTATTTTACTTTTACTAATACCCATGTCCTTATGTAGGTAAGATGCATAGCTGGCTGTGCAGAAAATGCTGCTTGAGTTAGAAGGGTAAGCACACCTGGAGAGCGGACACACAGCAAAGATGTTCCCCACTGAAGCCACATTTGTCACACAAGTGAAGCCACGAATGCACATGTAGGGACATTAGGCCTCAAGTACAGTTTCTGAGATCCATTTTGGATGCCTTCAAACATGTCCCATGTTCTATCCCTGTGACAGTCTCCAGGGTCATAACCCAGGCCTGCCTAAAATGGAGCAGGGCAGCTCTCACCTTCACCCCAGAACAAATGCAAAAGCCAGAAAGATGATGCATGTGAGTAGGAAATGCTCTATCTGTGGCTGCTCCCTGCACAGTGCCAGGTCATGTTTCTTTCACATTTTACTACTGTGAGCTCCTGCCTGTTTCCTCCAGTAACAGAGAGAACTTTGTGGAAACCCAAGACACTTTGTAAGCAGGCAGTGTCTATCCCAATAACTTCTATTTCACTTATTCAGTTATACAGTGGGCCTGATTTTGATCGTTCCATAGAGAGAATGAGAACTAATGAGGTCAACAGAGGTACCCCCAATGCAGTGACTAAAATGTGCAGCAACAAGAAGTTAAATCAAATGTACAATAATTTCACGATTACAAGCCGCACCTTTTTCATTGAAGAATCCAGCCTACCCCAGTAGTGCAGCTTATATTCAGGTGCGGCTTATCTATGGACAAATCCCAGCGCAGTGCCAACCCAGAAGTGAGAGCCAGCCAGGGAGGGCACCTGGGCTGCCTTTAAAGGCCTCCCTGGTCTATGAAAACTGTTGCAACTTGAACACCTGACACCAAACCCCATGCTGGTGTGATTCTGTTACTAATCGTTACTTTGTCACACACGGATCCTTGCTTAAAAAAAAAACAACCAAAAAACTCAAAAAAAAAAACCCCCAAAAAAACCAGCCCTGCTTATATTCAGGTGCGGCTTATATATGGACAAATCCCGTGCTCTACCCAGCTACCCCGATGTGCGGCTTATAATCAGGTGCGGCTTATAATGGTGAAATTACTGTAACCTAATCTAAGGTCCACAAACACAATACTATACTTCAAGCTGAGCTGGTATAGGAAAAACAGCATTTTAGTACTATGTTCCCATCATGCCTCAGCACCAGAATTAACTAGGATACATTTTTTATCCAAAATGTTTGTTTAACATTGAATATACTCTCTCTCATGTCATTGCATAAAGTACCAGATGCAAAAGAGGTGACTTAGCAATACATTGTGGGTAACACAACCTGATTATTCACAGGACTTCACTAATGCCCTATAAACAACTACTTCTTCTAATTAAGAGATAGCAGCTTTTCCAGCAGTAATCACTTCTTCAAATAAATACTACATTTTTATACAACCCAAGCTAATCCTCAAAAAAAAAAAAAGATTAAAAAAAATTAAAGCTTTGTGGAAATTATAACATCATAGGAAAAAAAAGTCCTCTTATTTGATGTCCCAAGTCAATAGCTGCTACCAAGTCAGTTTTCTTCCAAAACAGAAAGACAAAGTGTGTCAGTGTACGGGCACTTTGTGTGGTTCTTCACTCTCAAGAAACTCTCTTTGCTCTTAAGGTACAGTGGATACCACCCACCTCCACCATTCAAGCTCATTTTGAAATTTTAACAGGCATATCCTTGCATGTAACTACTTGCCTAGGCAACTTCCCTCTAAAACACAGCACGCTTCTCCACAGACACAATAAAAATGTAAATGATGCACTGCATACTTTACTATGACATGATGTATACATTAAAAACTTACTCTGCAAAAGTTATTTCTGATCACCCCTGCATAAATAAGAACACTATGTAATTAAGCTTTCAGATTGTAAATTTTAAAAAGAAACCCTTTGATTTTCTGCAAGCAATCACTATATTTAATTTTCTTTCACTTAAAGACATGGGCAATTTTATTATGACCCTTTATCTTTTTTTTCTTAAAGAATTAGCAGCATTGCCAATCCCAAGCACTTAAAAATCATAGAATAGTAAAAAAAAAAACCCAGGCTGGCTTAATGACAATCAGATTAAAGAAATAAAATAAAAATTTATGTTCTTTTTATTGGCAGTATGATTGTTGAGTCTTGGGACTTGGTCTTTTCAAGTTATTTTCCAGAACCATATGGGAAGGAGAGAGAGAGGAAAGGGACAGAGCAGACTGATACATGTGCACTTTTACATCTTGTCTGGCCAAAGCATTTCAGGGAGGAAAACCAGAAGAACTGAAAGCATTCCTCAAAATAGAGCAAAAGACACATAGATACATCAGTAGTGACTAATTATCCTGGGAACTATCCTAATGTTGGACAAAGTTTAATGCACAAAAGAAACTCAAGACAGTGTAATGGCCAAGTAGGCAACAAGCAACAAGAACCCTGAAAATGTTCATAAAAGAGAAGGAAGGATTTATACAATTTTACACATGGCATTTTATAACAAGAATCAAAGTCAACTTTTCCATTCATACTAACATCTTGCAGTAACTGAGTATACTCTGACCTCAGGTGAGCACAAAACCACTCATCTGGAACGCACTTGCTCTGTAAGTCACAGAACTGAGTCACCAGCTTAAAGGAATTTTTCTGAGCAAAGTTTCTCAAGGACCTCTACTGCCAGGCAAGGGAAGTACAAACCAATCACAGGTAAGTATTCACACAGACACCAGGAAGGTGTCCACTTTGCCTAAAGCCCAGAGCAGACAAGTGTACACTTGCTGAAGGAAATAAAAAGCATTGCATTCTCACCTTATTGGCAGTGCATAACTGTACGGTGAAGACAAAAATGACGGTGGTCACTGTCCTACAGGGTCAAGAATAAATTCACAGCTTGTATTGCTTGCCCGTCTGGCTTGGCCTGCAATGTGACTGTTGATCCAGGAGTGGAGGAGATGGAAACCAAAATAAAGAGAAACAAAAACACAATTAAGAGACAACATTTACAGTCATTTACAACACACTAAGATATCCCAATGAAGACTGAGAGAGGCTGCTTTTACTATTACTCAAGCACAAATAAACTATAGATTTAATCCTGCAGACAGAGCTCATACAGTAGAGCAGAGCCCATTTATTCAGAGTGTTCTTTTCCTAAATGTGATCTTAATGAGGTGAAGAATCATAAGCAAATGGAGATGACTGTCTTCACTGCCAACAGAACATATTTTATTTGAGAAGCATGAGCATCCTGAAAACATAGTGCTGCAACTACTACTACCAGGTGGAAAATAACCACCTATTGGAATGTGATTTTACCTTGTACACTATTTTGTCATTAAAGGTGGCACGCTAAAGTTGATGCCTATTACTGTAAATTCCCAAATAATATAAACAAAGAAAAACTTTACCAATGTGGGGTTTTTTTATTACTTCTATGATTTTGCTCAGCAAAACCATGAAGAGTCAGCACTGAACTTCTGCTGACATCACCTATTAAACAAAATACATTTGGGTTTTTCACTTGGAATCTCACCAAATATTTTTATCACTCTTGGTACAATAAAAGGATTTAGTGAGACCATTTCTCCCTCACTGAGAATCATTTCTGTTGTTTCAGTTTCTGAGCATACTTACTTGTTCCTATTTAGGGAAGGATTTACACGCATACTTAACTCTAGATAGGTTCTTTAATCAATTCTCATTCAGCAAAACCCCCACTGGGACATGTACTAAAGTAACTTTGCAGACTGGGACCAATGCACACATACAGATTTTCGTGTGTTGTACAACCACTTCAGACTACAGTTTGGAGTGGAAAAAAAAAAGCTGTGAAGCATTACATTCTCAACACATGCATTAAGATAGAAAAGGAGTTACGGTCATGGATCTAGTTTTCGTCTTTTTGCAAAAATCGGGAATCTACAAAGTTTCTTACATTTTAAAATGTTAGTCATGGATCACCTCAGCCAAAACCATGTAAAAATCTTCAGCTTTCTCATATAAAGAATGTGAACCACTGAATAAGACTTCAAAATACAGTGCCTTCAAACTAATACCTATTTATTTATTTATCACACTTGGAGTCTTGCTTAAAAGTAAAATGAAAGGATGAGGTCAGGATTTTCACTTTGCAAAGCTTAGGCTATTGAAGTCACTGGAATACAGCAAGTCAGTTCTTTGCAATGAAATATTTACCTGTGCCAAGCCTGCCATACTTCTGTTTCTTGTTCTAATTATATCTTTATCTGTTAACACAGCGTGGTTACAGCAGTCTCAGAAGAGACCTACAACTAAACCTGTTATGTGCACTCAGAATTGTACACACTGTACCCATACAGCTCTCCAGAACAGCCAAATCACTCCCAACCTGTGTGGTTATAGCTGAGGCTGTCACACAGCCCGACTTCTCTCAAGCATCACCAGTGTCAGCAGCCTCGCATGCTGGAGTAGGTTTCCAGCCAGCCAGTGCTTCAGACCATCCGTGCAATTCTGACACACACTTCCTTTACAGCCTGCCACACTTTTCTATTGCATTTCCCCCTCAATTAGTACACTACAACAAAAGCAGTGTGTGTATGAACAATGAAAAGTATAATCCTGACTGCCATCTGCTAAGATATGCTCCTAAACTTCAGCATGGGGAAAATTAGCCCTTGATTTCATTTTACTAGCCACGTTACTAAGACAATTATTTTAAAATTCTAATGTTTGAATCTTTAGTTGCTTTTCAGGTGACTGCATTCAAATGTCTATTTTCTTAATTAATGGGAAACTAGGCCACTGGATCTATTACATAAAAAAAATTGTTAAGTGAAATTCCAGGTCTCTTGTAAATGTCTTTTAAAACAAAACTTGTTTTTTCAACCTTTCTGAATAGATTCAATGAGGCTAGAAGAGCAAAGTTGCAGTGTTTATTTTTGAGAAAAGTTTTTTTAAACTATGTATATAGGGCCCTTTAGAAAATAATTACTTTCGAACACTCTTAGTCACACAGGTAATTTGTCTTACAATAAAATATGTATAAGCAGCATGCATCACACAAAGGCTCACACTGCAGGAGTTGTCCTGCTTGTGACTATTCCACTCTCTCCAGCCAGTCCTCCTAACAAGCTCTTCTATTTCAAGCCACCTCCTCAGAATGGAGGCCCGAAACGGAGGCGGCTGCACTAGGCAGAGGATATTCTCTCCTAGCCAGAAGGGCAAGTTAGTTGAGACACTGAGAAGTTGCACTTCAGTGCAGGAAATTGTCTGCAAATACCCTGTCTGTCCCCTCACCCCTCCAAGAAGAAACAGTCCTGCTCAGCAGGCAGGCTGAGACCTGCAAACTCATCACACCAAACCCAAGACCACCGCTGCCTGTCACCACAAGAGCTGAACCACCAACAGGCATTTCTCATTGCCTCCTCCTCCAGCTCCAGTGCTTTACCATCAGAGTGATTAAAATATCTATTTTACTGAGATATTTCTGGATTGCTTTATGTTCCAGCCTGGTACTACAAACACTCAGGAGCTGTGGGTGCTGATGATTTCTCATCACTGAGACACAAAATCCTCTGGGCCAAGTTCAATATTAGTGTAAGTGCACCCAAGATTAGCGACTGCAGTAGGGGTGTTACCCACTTCTATAGACAGTTAATGCAGCTCCTTAATCAGGCAAAAATCCTATTTAAG
Source organism: Sialia sialis (assembly GCA_009812075.1). Lineage (NCBI taxonomy): Eukaryota > Metazoa > Chordata > Aves > Passeriformes > Turdidae > Sialia > Sialia sialis. The sequence goes on along the minus strand of VRYO01001463.1, from coordinate 88,805,211 downwards.
CCCACAGTGCTTTTTACCATGAAAAGCAATATAGAGAAAATAACAGTAATACACAGCAAATCACTTTCTGAGCTCAGTTACTCTACTACATGCCTGGATTAAGTCCAATAAATGGAGTTGTTTGAGATATACACCCATGTAAGTGGCTCACAATCCCATCCCCTGGAGTTGCTCCAGATATATGACATTAGAACACAGTGCCAAATTTGGTGCTTTTAAAAAATTATACCTACATTTATGGAAGAGTGGCTTAAAAGAGTGAAGTTCAAACAATGAGAATGAAGAGAAATATACATTACTTGGTGAAACATCTTTTTAAAAGCAACATACTGTTGAAAGTTAATTATATTGCATATCTTTCGACAGTATTATAAACTGCGTCAGAAAGTCTCCTGCTCCATGGCTATAATATTTTGATGAGCACAAACGTAAAAAAATACACCTATACTGGAAACAAAGTGTTTGCTGAGGCAAAATTCATAGTTTTTCATAGTATATATATATATTAGGATTTTATAATGAGAAACTGCAGTCAGCTTTCACCTAACACACAAAAGGGCCTAGACCTTGCTAAGAACTACAAGGAGGCTTTAAAAAACGCAGAGTGATAATACTGACATCAAGTATCACCGATTTTCATCTTACCAGCCAGAGGGTGTAAAGTACAGTACAGGAGTGGAGAGTAATAGTGGCCTATGATGAGAATGCTGGGATGGGAGCTGTTAACAAACAGTGCTACAGCCACCAAACAGTTAAACCAGACAGAGATGGGAGGGGGGGGCGAGGAAAGAAGAGAAGAGGGAAAAAAAAGGAAAACTCAGAAGAAACTTTCATGCAAGCTTGTATATGCCAAAAGCATTTTTACGAAGTACCACACCTACAGTAATTTGCTAATAATACACGCTAGTGGAACTGACGATTTGGCCGACCTGCTAAGCGTGCCACGTACGGTCCCATCTGCCTGACACTCCAGTGGGCAAAGAACACCCTTCCCGAGAAGTTCGGCCATTAGGAACCCACCATCGGCATCTTTCAATTGTCGGAAAGCTCGAGGCGGTGGCCGTACGCCACCAACGCGGCACACGCAGGGCTGGCGGTAGCCCGCTGAGTCGCCCGCCAGCCACACACGCACCTGGCTGGCCGGTGAATACGGTGAATCCCGTCTGTTACCATGGCAGCCTGATCTAATTACATGACTGATCAGGGCTGGAGTAAGCGCGCTGAAAGCCTGCACCGCTGACATGTCGCTACATGATGAGAGAGACAGACAGACAGCCGAGCACGGAGGAAAACCTATCGACCTCTGCCTTACGTAAAAAGTGAGGCGATTACAGCCACTCTTTCAAAACAGCTGCTACCCGTAAAATACCGGTCCAGTTTTACCAACAAATTAGGTGCAGTAACGTACAATTACTACTATTATCTTGCAGCATCGCAAAAATAACTACGGCGCAATATTTTCCCTGGCCATTCTCAATTTCCCTCTCCCCCATTCATAACCCTTGCTCCGTATGATAAAACTGCACCGTCTCTATCACCCGAACAGAAATAGATTAACATGAAGTCGGGATTTTCCTTTAGGGGACGGCTTCATTCGAAACTGAAATTAAAAGTCCTTGACTTATCAGTGTGTCAGCAGAGTAACTCACTATGCCTGACAGTATCTGACGCGTAAAGTAACCATTACTGCATAAAATACATAACCATGAGCGTTAAAGGTTAAAGTGTAAGCTGTGTTACAAAATATGAATTTCTTTACCATATGAAAGGGAAAAGGTCTCCGGCAAAGGTCATTTACCTGCACACCCTTCCCGTTCTGTACATAGAAATCATTTGCAAGAGAAAGGTTTTACAAACCTAGATTTCTTCGTCTGGTAGTAAAAGAAATGCCTAAAATTTTTACCCAATTCTATCTGGAGTTCGGGCTCATAGGGGAGAGATGCTGCTCGGAGGAGTCCCTATTACACAGCATACGGTAAACAAAATAAAAATAGCCTGTCACTCTCGTTGTCTACACAGTGCATTATATAACGGGCTTCCGACTTGTTTTCTTTTCTATTATTACTCTTCAGTAATTCCTCCTCTTCAATAACATGTAAATCGCTCCCAATTCTGTCATTTTATTATTATCGCTATTACTATTACAGTAGGAGCTAACGCTTTTTCAGCATGCTTTAATTTAGACTTTAATATTCTCAGGAATCACATTGACGGATTCAGCACCCACAACCGTACACGGGTCATTTATTTGTTTTTCTGCCGGTAAATTACGATGCCTTAGGGTAAAAAAAAAAAATTTAAAAAAAATTTAAAAATCCAAACCAAACCAAAAAAACACCAAAAAAAACCCGAAAAAAAAATAAAAAATAAAAAACCAAAAACCAAACCACCACCAACCAACCCCAAACCCCCGCAACCCAACCACCCCCACTCGACCCAAGCAAACCCGGAGACGACGGGGACCGGTGAGCGGCAGGAGGGCAGCGGCCGCCCCTGGAGGCAAGCGGAGCCCCGGGGCGACGGCAGCAGCGGGGAACCCCGGCCCCGCTTCCCCTCGGGAAGCCGCCGGCTGGACCCCACAGCCGCGGGCGGGCAGCGGGGCGGCGGCGCCCCGGCGCTCCCCTTCCCCCATCCCTCCCGCCCCGTCCCTCCCGGCAGTACCGGGTGGCGTCTGCAGCCGGCCTGGGCCCTGAGTGAAGCGGAGCGGGGCCGCTGCCGGGCACATCCCAGCGCCAGCGCCGCCTCCCCCGCCGCCGCCGCCTCCTCCTCGCTTCATTCACCCTCCGGCAGCCGCCCAGCGCCGTACTACATACGCCGTGCGGTGGCGGCGACCGGCCCTGCCGGCGACCGGCCCCGGGCTGCGCCCCGCCGAGTCCGCCCGGCGTACGCGCCCCGCACGGCCCCCCCGCACCGCACCGCGCCGCGCCGGTCGCGCACGCACGGCACCGCACCGGCACCGCAGCTGCACACAGACACACGGCACCGCACCCCCCACCCGCACACGGCACGGCAACCCACACACACACACACACACACACAGCCGGCACCGCACCCCCAGCACACACGCACCGGCACCGCACACTCGCATGCACACACACACACACACACTCGCAGGCAGCGGGGCCCCCACGCTCACACTCACACACACACACACACACACACACACACACGCACCGGCACCGCACACCGCCCCCCCGCACACAGGGGCACACGCGCAGTCTCACACACCCCGAGGCCGCCGCACCGGGGGCAGCCGCGCCTCGCAAAATGTCCACCGTCCCCGCGGCCACCCACACCCCGCCCGGGCCGGGGGGAAGCGGGAGGGAGGGAGCGGGGGAGGTGAAGAAGGAGGAAGGAGCGGGAGAGGGGGTAGGGCAGTACGAGCGGCTCCCGCCGCGGGGCCGCCCCAGCCCCCCGCTTCCTCCCGTGTCCCGCATCCCCACTCCGTTCCCTGCGCGGCGTACTCGGCCATTTCGCGGCCGCCCCCCTGTCCCTCCGTCTCCCTCCCCGCCTCCCTTTCCCCTCAGGGCCAGGCCCGCGGCGGCAGCGCCTGCGGGCCGGGCCGGGCCGTGGCGGGCCGGGGGCGGCCACAGCGAGACCGGCTGCAGCCCCTTGGCGGGGTGGGCAGCGTGCTACCCGGCCCCCCTCAGCCCCCTGTTTTTCCAGCTGGAAATCGCCGGCGGTTTGCAGTCTAAACAAGGGAAGAAGCCGGGGGCGGGTGGGGGGAGGCAGAAAGCAGAGGAGGAAAAAAAAGCCACTTACTGTAAAGTGTCAGTGGAGGTGGGGTTGGCGGGGGTGGGGGGTCAGAGAGACTCGCACACAAATGTCTTCCTAGCTGATCACGGGGCTTGGGTCTGCTTTTTGTTTGTTTGGCTTTTTTCCTTCCCCCTGCAGTGACACAGGTCCGGGATGTCTCCACCACTGTAGTAGAAATGATGTCTGCGGTACAGCGCTCGCTCCCTCTCCGCTCTCCAGCATGTAAATGGGTAATAGAAGCCAAATATGGAGCAGTTGGCTGCCTCTGCAACAGCTCAAGGATCCTACTTCATGCAAAAGGCGGGGGGGGGGGGGGGGGGGGGGGGGGGGGGGGG
>VRYO01001463.1:88788103-88801110 GCA_009812075.1 Sialia sialis | reverse complement strand
AGGAGGAGGAGGCAAGGCAACACTCTGGCAGTCGGCCAAGAGAGCCACACAGATTATTGCATACGCACGGCACTGCCGGGCCAAGGCGGCCTTTAACCCTTTGCGGGCCGCCGCACGCTGCCCGGGGCGGGGAGGGGGGCTTGGGGTTCGCCTCGACACTTACCTCCTCCTTCCCCTTGTAACACTTCAAAGGCCAGGCTGGCTCTCTACCGTGGGATTAATCCCTGCGCACGCCAATGTTCCAGAGAAGTCCCCGCTCCTGTAGCAGGCTGCGTCGCGGGGCTCTCAAATCACTTTGCAGGCAGAAAGAAATGAGATGGGGAGAGAAGAAAAAAAACAAAACAAAAACAACACAACCCAACCCCAAACCTATATTGTTTAAGGGAGAAGAAAAAGCTAGCGATGTGTGCTGTCCTTCAGAAATGGCAGGGAATGCTGGTTTAAAGGATGCATGAAAATCGGTTGCTCAGTCAAGGCTGGTCTGTCTCTCTAAGGGAGGAAATAAAACTGCTGGAAACCAGGGAATGCTCTGAAGCAGCCTCTGCGAGAGTCAGAAGAGGGTGATTTTATTTAAGATGCCATATTGCATTTCGCTGTGGCGAACTGTGAAGTGATTTAGAGCAAGAGCCTGCATCCCACTCCCTTTTTCTGAATTAGTTTTATTTATCCGGATCCTTGGCATATGCTTGAGTTGCTTTGTAGAAAGTACCTTCCACTTCATTCAGACCAAAGAGAGTCTGACTCATACCATCACTGAACTACAAGACAGGCAGGGCTGAACCACGCATGTTTGGGTACTAACTCCCTCTAGATTCCTCAGCACTGATTTCATCAAAGATCCCTTTGCATCTCTCCCAGCTGTCTGCAGACCACTGTGAACCTCTCCTGAACTTTGCCCCCACCTCCTGCGAACTATGGCAACTTAAGCTCGCTCCCCTGGCACTCCAGCATCAGTGTGTTACTCTCTTACTTCCCTCAACGCAGGTGCCTGCAAGTGCCATAAACTGCAGTGATGGGCAAGTAACAAGCACAGATGCAAAACAGAGATCAGAGAATATACCTTCCTTCTGGACTGTTTCAGTGTGGTCTTCAAGTTAAAAAAATTAAACAAACAAACCCCCAGCCCCCTAACACCCACCCCCCCACCCCCCCCCCCCCCCCCCCAAATGAACTCACCAAGCTAGGTACAAAGAAATAAAACAAATTATGAAAGCAACAAATAGGATGAATGCAGCCAAAGGATAGTGGGATGCTTGCATGCAACCCAACAGTGGCCAATAAGCCATTCACTCTCTGCCTTGGCATCAGGAAGAGAAGTAGAGCACAGAGGCCTCTCCCCACCCCAAGAACATTGCAAAAAAGTGTTGCATAAATACCAAAGGTTGTTACATGCTAGCTCCAAGGAGCTGGACGCTATGTGGTCCCAGGCTTCAAAAAGGCCTGAGATGTGCACTCCACGTAACCATGGCCATCCAGATCAAGCTGTTTATTGCAGCTGTACAAATTTGCCACAACAATAAGCTCCAATGTACCAGGTATGCCTCCTATATGTCCATTTGATATTAACATTAGGTTTTAGCTGTGAATTAAATCTAGCATTAGAGTCTAGATGCAAAGTACCCTAGGACTCAGCCTGCCATTATGCAGATCAGCAAAAGAGTTCCTTCTATAAAGGACTGTTCTGGCTTACTGTGATTGCTAAAGAATGTAGTAATAACATTGTAAATTGCACTGTTCTGGATTTAAGAGTTGATACTGTAATACAGACTAGCTTTTTGAAACAAGGATCTTTTACCACAGCATCTCGTGCATCTTCAGTTTGGGTTCAGTATGAAAATCAACATGATTTTCTGTTCTAGCACTGATCTGGAGACAGAAGCAGCAACAGGCCAAGATATCTGGACAAACATGCCACTCAGTACTATGAGAGAGATAATCTACAGCAGCAAAGCAGACAGCAAAATTGTATTCACCCAGCTAATGTAAGGCTCATTGATTTAATAAAAGAAACCAAGGGAAAGAGACAAAGACTGGAGATTACTGAAAATCAAGTGAAAGCCCTGAAGAAACTGAAAACCCATCATCAAGGTTCAATTCAGAGTGCAAGGCATTCTGTCTGCCACCTTTTTTATTCCAGTAGTACAGAGTGTTACCTCAGGAGAAAGGAATCTTTCCTTCTCAAACTGTTCACCTTGCCAAGAGGTGTGGCACACAAAGAGAAAGAGAAGCCACATTCATGCTGAAGCAAGCTTTGGGCAACTTTCCCTTCTGCAGCAGGCTCGTGTAAGACGCTTGTGTGTTCCTCCACTCTGTGACTATACTGTTTGCCTCCGGACCCCCATTTTTTGCCACACTGTATACTCTAGGCTTTTACATGTTTCTGCTTCAGAGTAGAAAAGAGACTCCCACGCTGCAAGTTAAAGCAATAGGGCTTTCCTGAACCAGCAGGCACTTAACCCGTGGCTCTGGGAAGTGCCACAACTGCCACCAGTCACGTCAAGTTCATAAGCCACTCTCACCTCCATTCTGACTTGATACATGCTGGTTGCGTTAACAGATGAGGGAAGAGGGGACTATGCCTCTACGAACATGGCCCAACACACAGGATATGCAACCATGTCACAAGATGCCTTGTGCCTCAGCAGCTGCCCTGCCTACACTGGGCCCCAATATATTCCCTACACAAAGGATTCCACAAAACATCAAGGTGCTGATGAACGCAAGTGAGTGAGACACAAGATCCCACATAGGCCCAAGTCTGCTGGTGATGTGCTGACGCTAATAGGACTCCCAGGAGAATATAGTTCTGACCAAAAGATACTAAATTTGGCATGCAGGATGCACATTGTCTAGAAGAAACATTTTTTCAATTCACTAGTTGTAATGTGCCATCTACACAGCATGTTTTATACAATTAATGGCACTTATAAAAAGTTGGAATTTTTTTTAACACTAGCATTCAGGGAAATGCAGTGATTGACAGTGTATTGAGTGTGAAAAATAATCTCACAATTATTGATCTATTGAAGTTCAAGTCTTCAATCTGTCATAAAATGACATTGTTGGTCTCATTACAGCCTCTAGTGGACAGTAGTAATCCACCTCACAGACCTGTCATACCATTTGCTCAAATGACAAGCATTATCAAGGCAGAGGTTACTCTGAGAGAACATGAACATACAGGTCATTCTTATCCACCAGCAAAAAGGATTTTTGAATACAATCAAAGTTTTGCTGTCACTGCTTGTTACATGCCTCGCTTCTAAATAAATAGAGAACTTCTGCTATTCATTTCAGCTTCTAACAGCCTTCATAAAACTAAATTAATCTCAAATATTTTTACAACAGAAAATATTGGTTGCCATGTCTTTGGCCTAAGTAAGATGTTTTTAATCCAACTCGGAATCCATCAACTCTCCAATTCACCTCCTCTCTATTATAGCTCTCTCCTATTCAGATAATTTTTTGCTAATGCAGTTATTCTTGTTATTATTTCAGATACATGCAGCAGATTTAAGATATTTTTACAGCTTTAATAAATGATAAATTATAATTTGGATTACAGCTGGCTAATTAAGGTATGCTTTTTCTCAGGAAACTTAAAAATGTACACCATCTGAACAATAATGTGTTTGGACTATATTTCTTAAGTGCCACTTGTATGTACGTAACAAAATATGACTAACATCTTTAATTTTTGTGTATTCACTTAGAAATAAGTGTATCCCCTGTCAAAACAGAGCTGTTGATGATGCTCTCCAGAACTCTGTGATTCTTCAGATGCAAGGAAATTAGATTGGTAGACATAGAGAGCCAATGCTGTCTCTTTAAAGCCAAAAGCACCTCATGCAAATTAACATTTAGTGAGAGTAAAGCATTCATGAAAGCTAAGCAAGTATGTAGTACTACACTGTGACTAAAAGAGAAAAATCATATAGTTTTAAATGGTGGTCCTTTCAAAGGAAAGACTGCCATAACATTTTTTATTTTATTACACTGTGGCTAGGTAAGGGTGATGAAGAAATCATTATTTGTCATGCCTTACAGTTTAGGTAATGGGATATTTAGGTTAAAAAATGTTTACCTTATCATTGCCTTGATTTTTTAAAAGAAGCAATCAAGTTCTCTTTAAATAACAATAGCTTCTATGGCTTTAAAGTAACAATAGGTCCTTAGATGGAGAGCTGAAATGAGATGCTGTCTTTTTGTTGTTGCTTTTTTAAAACTGGGCAAAACAATTAATTGTGGAATCAAGAAAACTGAGGACTCCTCTGAAGTCTTAAAATCGAATCTGATTTAGTCTTTTGATTAAGAGGTCAGTAAGCTACAGGTCACTGCTCAGAAGGAAGACCAATTAACCTACCAGTGACCACATCAGGATGGACCCCAGCCCCAATAAGCCCCATAAGCTGTGGCAACCAGTGAAAAGTTCTCAGCCCTTCTCTAGGCGTACTTAACTTGTCTAGGCACCTATGAAGTAATAACTACTATGTTAGGTGCATTATGGCCAGTCTCTTCAGCCATCTGAGATCTCAGTCTGTGTCCTGGCCTCCATGTATCTCCCCTGACAATGCAGTTCCCCATACGGCTGCTGTGAGCAGAAGGGCCAAGCACAAATGGAAACTAAATTCTGTCTTATTCCTGGAAGTGATCATTTCATCTTGGGGTTAAAGTACACCAGCAGAACACAGAGGCGAAGCTCTGCTCTGCAGAAATGCTTTGTTTCCAGGGATGTCAAGGTAGTGCTGCTAACAGGGATAAATACTCAACCAACATCCAGGAGAATTTACTGGCCACTGTCTGGGAGAGGGCTCAGGTGCTAGCAGGGAGCAGCCAGAGACCGCATGCCCTTGTAAGAGACACATGTTGTCCCGTCCCTTTAAATCATACCGGGTAGAGAGACTTATCTGGGAGTTCACTTACCAGTTTTTTTCTGTTTCTTAAGGGCGTTATGGTCTAGACTGATTAGATTAGCATCTACTCTGTAAACACCTAGGGTTGGGAAATATCTCTTGACCTTTCTTAAAACATCTTACCCACATACAAGGCACTGTGGTTTCCAAAACCTGTTAGTCTCTCTGATTGATGCTGTACAAGTTTTGGTAAGTGGCATGAGTTTTTATGAGAGGAGGGGAATGGGCTAGAATGCAGTGGTTACATGTTTGAACAGACAGAAATTGAAAACATGGATTTTTGACTCCTAAATCCTTTAATGGCCCCAACTGAGCTGTTCTGGTCTATTGGATAAATCCTTCCTACCTCATGGATAATGGACCTACCAGACCTCCAGACCCACTGTGCTCTACTCTGCTGCCAAATCTGCTCTTTTTGTTCACATGCTAAAAATCTTTATATTTTGTTGAGAAAATGCACAACTTATAATGACAGCTATTTTCTACTCTCACTGTCTCTACCTCTTCATAAAATATGATACACATGGGCCTTGCCTCCAACACTGTCATGCAAATTAGAAGTCTGGCTCATCAAATTCATTCAATACAGGTAAGTTTGAGCTTATGCCTTATGTTTCAAGACAGTGAGAAGTGCAAGCTTATTAAAGTTCAAGACCAAAGTTATTTTGTATCTATATCTTCTTCAAAAAGAAAACTAGTAATTAAAACAGTATTAACCAGAAAGACAGTAATGGTTCTGAAATATAGACATCACCTACACAAGAAAGAGTTGTATTTCTTTGTTTTCAAAAGGTATCATATAGCAAAAAATTGCAGTCACCTGATGCACAGGAATGAAGATTTTGAATGGTTCCTGAACATCAAACAAAAATTTAAATGGGATAATTTTGGTATGAAATAATTGTTATACCTTCTTATATTTGACTCATAATCAGAAAATCACCAGACAAAGACAGACAGCAGGCATGACAGTGTATTTCCTGGACGGTAGGAATTCCTCAGCCTGCAAGTCTTTGACCAACAACCTATGTGAGCATGGTAAACATTTACCTTAAATTCATCCAATTAAAAGCTGAGAGGGTATTTTTCATGTTTCTTCTGCAAGGTGACAGGTACATGCCCACAGAATCTAAAACTCCAGAATTTAAAAAAAATGTGTCCTGGGAAAATGACAGGAGGCCTGAGGTAGGATATTACATTAAATCATAGTTATTTCAGATTGTGCAGACTAGACTGGTATCACTTTGACTTCTTACTGTATAGAGGCAGCATCTTTCCCTCAGAGATCTGCCAGATCCTCATGTTCTCTCTTCACCCTTCAGCAGAGGCCTTTCCACTAATGGCAAAAAAGGTTCTCATATTGACTGAGATGTCATACCATGTCTCTCTCTTTCCCCTACCTAGTTTTTCCACAGAAGAGCTCCCCTTTATGCCTGTCTTGTTCTGCTTGATCTGTCCTTGATCTGCTCTCCTATCATCCTCATATTATGTTATCAATTTATTTATATTTAAGGTAATGAAAGATACCCATTCAAAGCTCTAGAAGCCCTGAGACATAGCAATTACAAGCAAAACACAACATTGTGAAAGAAGTTTTATCAAAAGGAACTTTCCTGGGCAACCAGGTAGACCAGAAACACCTGTCTTCTCCTAAAGTGGTGGGGTTTTGCCTCAGGGCCCCTTCAAAGATCACAAAATTCAAACTCTTGTCAAGTGTAGGTTCTGTCACATGGATAGATTTGTTCATGCATGGACTGTTTTGTCATAGGGTCAAGTATAGCCAAGAGAGTGCAGTGGACACCTTGGGGAGAGGACCATCTCTCAACCAGCTTTTCCTATTCAAGAGACCCTAGCTCTGGAACTTTTCTCACTATAGCGTTTTCACAGTTTATACTCTCATAGAATCATAGAATCATTAAGGTTGGAAAAGACTTTTAAGATCATCAAGTCCAAATTGTCAGCCCAGCACCACCACCATGCTCACCATTAAACCATGTCCTCAATGCCACAGTCATAAATTTTTCAAACACTTTCCAGGAGCAGTGACTGCACCACTTCCCTTGGCAGTCTGTTCTAATTCTTTCCAACTCTTTCTGTAAAAAAGAGATCTTTCCTAATATCCAATTCTCACCGCCCCTGCTGCATCTTGAGGCCATTTCCTCATCTTAGGAGTCCTCCCCTCTTCTTTGTGCAAGAGGACATAGGAATGGCCACAAAGTGGCCCCTTAGGACAACAGTGGTCATAAGCAGATGCTTAGGGAGACATGGGCATTATATACTACTTTATCCACATACTTTTCAGCCTCCCACTATTTTCAGCTTAAGGAGCTTCCTGAGCAGAATGTGGTTTTTGTTCATTTAGTCACTCTCAACGGTTTTTTCTCCCATGATTTGTACAGTCTTCTCCATTGCCATCTGTAAATTGCAGGTCTGTTGTATGCCACATTACACAGATCAAGTCCCTGATGCAAGAAGAATCCCCTCATCCTGCCTGCCTCATTCAGTGTTCCTAGCTCTTGCACTGAGACAGGGAATGGCCAGTCCCATCCCACACTCTCAATGCTACACAGATCTTTGCAGCCCTCTATCATATTCCCCTTTCTTTTAAGCTGGAAATCTTGTTACCAAAACCAGTCAAAGCCTTCATTGCTTCTGCTGCAATCCTTACCTGGTTTTGAGTCCCTCTGTCTTAGTCTTAGTCCTGAGACATCTGCATTCTCTCTGTTCTTCTGCCTGTAAAAAAGTGATAGTAAAAATTGTCCTTGTATTCCATGGAGCAGTGGTGACACAGTGAAGTACAAGTGTTACTACTATAAAGCAATACAGAATGCTCTCTTTTCCCAAGGCTTAGCTAAGGACTCGGAAAAGCAACAATTCCACATATCAAGGACAAGAGAAAACAGTAGTAATGTAAACAAAAATAAACTCATGGTTCTACCTACATTTTTTTCATACTTGTTTAGCAACACAGACTGACTAAAAAAAACCCCTTCCCATTTCATAAACTGTCTATATCAACCAGTCCATTCCTGTGTAAAAAATCAGAACTGATGGGACATCTCCCACCAAGCTCAGATTATTTCACATACTAATGCATAATAGGTCTGAAAAATACGACGTGCTACTATGGGAAGAAAAAAAAAAGTCGGGCTGCCAGATGGTTTTCCTGCCATTTAATCTGTCTCTCCCCTTTCCATGCTATATCTCATTTCTTAGGACACAGGTATTAAGTTATTTCTCTCCCTTACTTGGCCCACCTTCAGCTAGGTGTGTAAACCTGGTGTCAATTTAAGTTGTACAAGTTGTCCCGTTGTCTTAATGGTTCTGAATCATACATTTAAAGTGAGCTTTGTGCTTGAGGGTATGGACACATGAACATGTTTTAGTGAGGCATTCAAGGGTGTGGATTTACAAGACACCAGCTACCCTGCAATAACTGTACAGATGAACACCCTTTGCCTGCTGGTAAATGCAAAGCCAGTTAGCCCAGAGAGAGTCTCAGCCAAGATTACCTCTGCCCCATACAATTGCTCTTCCTGCCGTACCCTGGATGCTGCTCCTTTTGCAGTAACAAGACAGTTTGCATATATAGGCATGACCACCTCCCTCATCTCCAAAGTGATCCATCTCCAGACATAGCTCAAAGCATAGTTCTTCTTAGTACACCCCAAAATCTTGCAAACTGAAGTCAGATTTTAAAGGCCTTGCCACCCTTGATGCATCATGAGTTCAGTCTTTTATTTTCATGTTTATATGATAGGATATATTTTTTGCAGAATCTTCATCATGTATCACATATATTGAAGTCCTCTAATTCTTGAGCCGTCCTGTTAACCCCGATGGTTAAAAATGCATAGCGGGGGCGGTGGGGAGAAGCAGGGTGGGCAGGAAAGGGCAAGCAATCCCTCAAACAACTCTGAGTCAAACCAGGTATCCACTTTGGAAAGAGGGAGCAGAGGGGACAGACCTTGTGACTACTGAATATCAGTGGCTGCTGCCCCCAAGGATATTTCTGAGAGCCTACAGGTATTGTTACACAATGTATAATACTTCACAGGGTCCTGAGCAGTTTATCAGCTGTACAGAAATTCCTGCATAGTTTATCATCTGGGCAAGCATCCCAGCACCAGTGTTGTCTCTTGTTAGAGTCTCTTCAGAGTATCAGAGGTTCCCAGAAACATTCCCAGAAGCTTTTAGCTCAGCATGAGTCACTGCCAAGTTGAAGAGTTTCTTCGAGTCCCTTGTAGCAATCATCCTGAAAATTGCAGAAGAGGAGCTTGAAGGCTCTACAACCATCCCTAAAAGGCTCAACTTGTATAGCAGTCATTGTCTGGCCTCCAAAAACATTTATCTGAACCAAAACACATTTATCTCAACCTTGCACACATTTAAGATCTTGCCAATGAGATCACAAAATCTCCTTGTAGCTGGAAATAAAAATTTTTCCTTGGATGGTTTTCTAAATTTTTTTTTTTAAATTTTAAATTCTAAGAATTCCTCAGATCCCTAGATGTGGATCAGCACCCCTTTCCTGTTCAAACTAGATGCTCTAATCACTTACATAAGGCCAAGTTTCCTCCCAGGCGGTTTACAGCATAGGGACACAGGTTATACTGACTGCAGTAAATGATGCAGTGAAATACTCCATTACATGACATATCTCTCAGAACAGTTACCTCCCGAGAAAAGACTTCAGTTTTGAGGCTTGCTGACTTTTCAGAAATGGCACACAATCAGTGGGGCAAAAAGGTAGATTTCGCCAAAGGTGAAATAACAGTGTTTTCTTATTTCAACCTACAAAAATTATAGTTTTCTGAAAACAAAATGGAAGAAAAAATTCCAACAACCACCAAGCCCCTTTTACTCTTTAAGAACCTGCTTCTCCCTATTTATTTTGCTTTCTGATGGTTTGCCTTTGACATGTTCACATTTTTAATGCTTCTTAGTAGCCAAAATGTTAAATGGATGACTTAAGTTTCAGTATATAGCTTCCTCTGAATCTGTTACTCTTGTAGTGGCACTTTCCCTTCATAGCACATTGAATTAGTGTAGTTTATGGTCACCAGTTCTTATATTCCCTCTAGTACTCAAATCTTCAATGAACAGAAAGATAAGTGTGAAGAATTTTCCATTGTGAAATCCCTGCTATCTGCACAACAGACCAAAAATCGGTTTTTAATTATTTCAAGACTTTAAACTCAGAATAGTTTGCTGTATAATTAAAATCTGGACTGTTAAAATATAGTGAAAATACATTTACCCTTCAAATGTTTCACCTGTTAGTTATTCTACTTCAAACTCTTCAACTCCACAGTCTTACTATTTTGTTTTCTTTGATGTTTTTTCCTTTTAAGCTAACCCCAAAGAATTTCACTCTCACCCACCATGGTTATCAAGCTGTGGTTTGTTAGCATTGAAAGTATTTATAATATACACCTCTTTTCTGTCCTTCCCAATCTTTAGGAATTAATACCTTTTATGCATTGATTAAGAGCCCTTCTTTCTTGATAATCCTTTTAGGAGAGTTAAGAATGACCACCAGATAACCATCTCCATCACCTGGTAACACTGCTTGTGGTCTGTATAAGGATGGTTGGTATGTAAATACCCTCCTTAATCGTCATCATTTGTTTCAAGGATAAAACAAATAAAACAATAACAAAACCTCCTTTCTTTTGCATGCTGGAAGCACATGCCATTAATATTAATTTATTTATTTATTTATTTAAACTTGGTTAAATCATTTGCTCTTAGGCTGTGAATGTGACTGCCAAGTTTCCTGCCTGCAATTTGTTACGGCTCAGTAGTAAACTCCTGAAAATAGGAATTTGAAATGGAAATAGTGACAGGCCTTTTAAGTACACTATAATAAGCAGGGTGTTTTATCCTGCATACTGTATGTCGTTACACAATGGCAGCCTATCATAATGTGCATGGAAAACAAACAGGGTCTCTTTAGATCACTCTTCTAAAACTGGGCAGACAGAGGAAGCAAAACAGGCTGGAAAGACAAAAGACTAGAAGGTCAAGAACACCACACCCAGACCTAAGCCCTTCTGTTACACAGTGGAGCACAGGGATCTTAGAGAACTTGCACTTGAATAAATTGACTTTGATCAGCTTGCCATAAAAAAAGAGGTGTAGCCTGCTATAGTGCTAAAGGAGGTAAAGAAGGAAACTTGTCCACAGTCTTAAGCTGCAAATTAACACACCCAGACCAACCCTGTTATGCACAGCAAACTCCAAAAAGTATGTTTCTTCCCAAAGTTCCTTATCTGCTTGTAATAATATGTTTCATGTAATTCTGCACATGTAAAACACAAGAACATCAAAGCTGGTTTGCCCAGTAGCTTTCCAGTGACAGTTGTAAACTGTAATTTTTCAGAGCTGCTGAACATCTAGATTCCTAACAAGTCACCTGTGTCTTTCCAGATCTACATCTGTGTAAATGACACTAGTACTGCATCTTTGTGAAAACAAAACACTGCTATTGCTTTTTACAAGGTATTTGGTAAGCAGGAAAATAACTGAATCATATGTACAGAACAGAACAGAAAACCAGAGTATCTGGGACTTGAACCGAGCACTTCTGCTTTGTAGAAGAACACATGCTTAAATGCCGTATATTGAAGTGCCACATCACATCTATTTTTACTAATTGAGTTTACTTGCGTTTGGGCACTGTACCAGCTACTCAGCAAGTCCAGGAGATTAATGTAAAAGCCTCTCTGCATTTAGAAACTATAGTCACTCTAGATTTACAGCTGCTTACTTTGAGGGTGGCTGACTGCTGATCCTGATGTCTTTGAGCAACAGATGGTTTTCTGAGCTGCATTGATAATGAAAATGATATAATTTACCTCCTAACATTAAAATAAAGAGGCAGAATAAAAGAAAAAACAATATATTCACCTTCTACAAATACCATATCTCAGTACACAGCGGGATAAGAGGAGGGGGAGGCCCAGTCAAAACTCAAGGAATAGTATTAGAAATTCACATGAGGACAAACTTCCATAAAATAAGGCATCCTGATTGGAAAGTACTGGCCCTTGTAATGTTTGAATTTATAGCTTTAATCTTCTTAAGAGCTGTATGGCTCTTCTCACATGCAGGGAAAACAGATTTGATGTTTGTGAGATTAAAACTACTGAGCTGAACTTTGCTTGTTATTGGCCAGAAGCACTTGGAAACCTAATAAAGCATTCCATTAAAAATCTTGGCATTTTAGTAACACAAAAGAAGCAGGCTTCTCAAAATATGAGTCCAAGGCAAAAGGACACTTTGGGGGGTGGGGGGAAAGATTGTGGAATTTTGATTTTAACAATGTTTGCAATACTTCAAAATAGATCAAAGGAAACATGAGGTACAGTGGAACAATAAGGGCTTGATGTAACTAGCAATGTCCAATTCTTTGTAGTTTAAACTTTATTACATTTGAAGACACTTTTTCATGTTTTTTTAAACCTCATACTTTCATGAGTCTATCAATAGCTGGAAAAAGTACAACACATGTCACTGACTGACTGTGTGGTCTCTAACAGGTAATGTGAGGCCTGAGTTCATAAAATTGTGAAGATCCACAACCACATCTGAGATCAAGGCAGGCTACTCATATTCTGGGCTTTAGATGATCAGCTTTATTTTGAAATTAAAGCTGGCTAGGCTATAATTTTAGGTGCACAGGAAACCCATAGTGAACATGGTTATGCAATTGTAATCAGTATATGGTTTGATTTGATCTGTGAAGTCACAACTAATGGTTCTGTAGAGAGAGGGATAATACTTGTGGTGATGCTATGGACTATGAGTTCACAGCATGACTGATCAAGGGTTAGGATCTTAACATCAGTGGTAGAACCTGGTATAGCACCATTTGGGCAAATGACAGCTGCCTAGGGCCAGCTGCACAGTTGAGAACTTTTGCTTCACCAAGGTTCAGTGAAGAGAAGCCTCATAAACAATGGCTTTTACTGTTCTCTGCAAGCAAACAAACAGGCAGAAATAGACATATAATCAAGTTTAAAAGAAGTAAACCTTCATAACCAGCCCTAAATACAAGAAGATTCTTGCTAGGGTTCATTGACAAAGTTA
>VRYO01001463.1:88729749-88774039 GCA_009812075.1 Sialia sialis | reverse complement strand
TGAAATTACTGTACATGTGATTTTTAAACAATACTGATACAGCTGTTTAACACAACTGATATCTTTGACTTGTCTGGTTCACTTCTTGCTCTGCAGTGCAATGTCAGCTTCAGGTAGCTACTGAGATAATTAGGGGAAGGCAGTAATTATGCTTGCAATAATGAATATGAAAACTTAGATAACATCTACAGAAAAGCAGGCACCGTAGTTCACTATGTGATCTCCTCAGCTCTCCAGTGGTTTCACACGTGTATGGAAGAAGCCTTGTCAGCTTCCAGAGATGAGGAGTTTGGAAACAGGAAAACAACTGCTCCTTGTGGTTTCTCTGGCTCCACCTTAGGAGAAGGAACAGAATATTCTCAAAGGAGCTTCCTCTGATATGCACAGCTCCTCCATACATGTTAGCAGCATTTGATGATCTACAGTACCAAATATCAAGAATGATCCAACAAAAAATTATACACTACCATTTTTCACTGGCAAAAGTTATAAGGGTACCTTGTGCCACCCTGAAACTTCAGTAATGGGGATCAAGCTACTGGCTGCCTCACAGCTGATATTAGAGATTAATTTTTTCAACTTGATTAGCAGAGGACAGCTAAAGTTTGGGAGGTAGCTGCAGGATCTCACTCTTTGAAAGATCGATCCATGAGTGAAGCTTACCAGACCACATGTTAGCTGGAAGATTAGATGGAAGATTCCAGTCAAAGGCAGATATCACAACCTCCATTCACTGAAACCCCAAATACCCCATTTCCATGTCCATTTGCTCAAACCTGGAAAGACTGTGTTATATTTCTTCTCCCAATTTAGCTTGAGTGTCTGGGATGTTTCAGCAGAAGGCTGTGAAACAAAACACCTCGTACAAAAGATGGGACAAGGTGAGTATATACTCAGCTGTCAGTGTCAGCTGAGGTACATAAAGCAATATTAAGCTCCTTCTTCAACATCAGATGAATAGGGATCTGGCAGTGGCAAGGTACATTGCAGTACTTTGCATCCATGTCTGTGTCAGGCAATATTTCTAACACTGGTACTCACTCACTATCTTGCAGGTCTTCTGCTCAAGCCTTCTCTCACTTCTGGGAGGAACTGGGAGGAGACAGGATAGCAGGAGCTGAATGCTGAGTATGCCTGACAGTAGCTATAGTTCTGTCTTCCTGATCTGTTCTGTTACTCCAAAACAGTTTTTAAAACCATAGGCAACACAAAAGAAATGTGGGTTTGGCCTGCTTTGTACCATTCCAACCACATGCTTTTTATAATCTGCTCCTTCAACAGAATGGCTGATTGCTTAAACAGCAAAGCATGACGAGCTGATGCGTTAGATATTTCAGTCAGACTAACGAGACATCAGGTGGGAAGGATTTTCTTCCTCCCTGCATCAGTGACCATTTATTCCTTTAAAATTAATTGGAAAAACACTCTGAGGAGAATCATTTGATGCTCCTATCTCCTGCAAGCTGTGCCCCCTTTGGGGTAGGCTGAAAATGCTTTTCCTTCTCCTATTACAGGGACCAGAACTGAACTGCAGCTTTGGCTGTAGTTTCCCCTGCTTGCCATTACACCTTGCACAGTCACACCAAATCATGAAAGTGACAAGGACACCACACATTTCAGAGTCCTGTCCCCACTTTTTAAGTGAGGAACACTGCCACATCCCCATAAAACTCCTGATATGCTATTAAAGGAAAACAACCATCACTAAAAACAACCAAGTGCCTTCTATTATAAACTCATGGGCAAACTATTAACCTACTAAAATTTTTCATTAAATAATTGCTCCCAGCTGAGGCTTACGAAAGGCCCTGCCAGGCCAAAATGTCAGCTCATTTCTGGGATTTATTATTACAACTGTCAGGCCAGAAGGGTTTGCTACAGCAGATCCATCAGGCATGCTTGGACAGGAGCTCCTGCCTTTGGGCAGCTGCTTCAAAAACAGAACAGCAAATGTCAGGTGTCAAGTTCTCATTTCAGGTTCTGTCTCTTCCCTTTCAATCACCATGGATCAATGGATCAGTTGAGCTGTTTAGCAACTGGCAAAGACCACCTCATGTAGGGTAAGCATCAGTGGTTGTTGAACTTTTAGAGCTGATAGAGGTCTTTGTCTCAGCTTTCTCTATTTCAAGTACTAAAGCATGGCTTTAAGGGCTTGTGACTCAATCGGCAGGGGAGGAGCAAGCTGGAGAATGAGGTGTACTTTCCTCAAGGTAGTGCCTGCACACCATAGCCATGTGCTTTGGCAGAGGTGGCTGAGGGCATCTGTAAGCTGCAGGTCTGTGTTCAGGAGTCACAGGCTGATCCTGGTGCAAAGAGAGGCTTGCACTTGAGTTTCATAATGGAGTTCATGGAAGTCAGTGAAAATTGAACTGCAGCCAAGATGGAGAGCCATGTAGAACAGATGTCTTTTAAGAGGACGAAACAAACAAAAAAATACTCATAGTCTGAGTTAGAACTCTTGGCCCACTGTTAAATCTGCAGAAAGCCCCAAAGTGCTCTATTGTGCCTGTCCCAAACACTTAAATTCCACATGTATAAAGTAAAACACATTTGCATTGCTAATTTATTAAAGGACTCCTTGACCCTAAGTCAAATACTAGCACAAGTCTTCTGCATGGAAAAGCTCTGATAAACGTGCTCTTTAACTCTCTCTGTGAACATTTAGTAATGCTCTTTTCAAAAGTACATATGCTTCTTCTCGTGTCTGACGCTAATTATCTTATCAGATAACAGGCAGCCCTGTGCTGAGTAGGTATGTAATATATTAGCCTTGGGGAGGGGATAAAAAAAAAAAAGCCTTATCTTTCAAGTAGATTTGAAACTGTATATGATCTTTCTGACTATGTGGAAACTTTCCTCTGCAGCACAAATCTTATGTAAGGAAGACAATGAAGGAAAAAATAAAAAATCCCAGACCTGTACAGCTTTCAGATTGCAGTTCTCCAGGCTGTTCGCTTCTGTGGAATTTTCTCCTCTATCAGTATTTTGGAATAGCATACAGGTTAAACTGTTCATCTGGCAGGGAAAGCAGCTTTGGTAATTGTAAGTTTACATTACACTATAAACAATCGGATTAGAGTAAACAGATGAACTGTATAAATAAAATGTCACTGCTTAGCTCTCCTTTGTGACTTGTATTCTGATACCACTACTACTGCTTTTACTATGACTACTACTACTACTACTGCTAGGCTTCAGCTGACAGCTCAGCCTGAAACCCTTTATTCATTTTTATTACTACTTCAGCTGTTTTGAGAGCAAAAAGGCATGGAGGACTTATTGGCCAGAGGCTCTCTAACCTAGCAGGCCTGCCTGGGAAATCAATATGCCGCACTCAAGAGCACAAAGATGGATTGTGAAGCCGGGGCTGGCAAAGGAACGCGGGCTGCATCTGGAAGGACACGGAGACAGCCAGTTCTGCTCCGCCAGAAGCCTCCCAGACCGCGCATGTTTGCACACCAACCTCGTGGCACCCTTCCAAGATAATTTGTGAACCTTGGTTCACACCATTTTCAAAGTAGGTCATACGCAGTAATCTCAGCCGAGGAGAGATACCCTGTCAGCAGCAGCGGCTGCGAGGAGGGAGATAGCCGCGACCAATGAGCGAGCTGGTGCGAGCGGGGAGCCGAGCGCTCGCCGGGGCCGGGGCTGGGGCCGGGGCCAGCTGCAGCCAAGGTGCTCGCCGGGCTCGCACAGCTGCCGGGCGGGCTCCCACACACCCAGCCTCTCAGCATTTATAGCTGTACAAGCAAGCACTGTTCTCCTGGACACGGCCGCCGGCGCGGCTTAAACATTAACCTCAATGAAAATACACTAGAAGAAATCTAACCTTTACCGAGCTCTGTTTTCCTGACAGCAGGAATTGCAGCTGATTCTGAACCAGGGGATTTAAATTTACTACGAGATTTGGATTATTGCTTCCGTCACCTGCCCCTGCTCTGATAGTCAAAACATAGCCTCGAAGGAGCTGTTGTTGATAGAGAGGATTCCTAAAGCACTTCCAGTTTCCTGCATTTTCCTGTATCCCGTGCTTCAGCTGTTTTAGGGGCATGGAATTAAGAACGGGCACATTTAAAGGTGTATTTTTGAAAAATGGTGTCCGGGAGAATAAATGCAGAAATGAGTGTGCATATTCATTTCCAAACTATAACGATATAAAGACCAAGAGAGAATTACCAGTTTCAAGGAACAGCACTGAACTTCTCAGGCACAGGACGTGCTGGGAAAGCTTTGCCTTTAAACACAGCCTGCACACCATTAGAGATGACTAGAAAGCTAAAGGATTGCCTGAAGAGTGCCACGGCGTTATGTAATTTTTTTTTTTAAGGTTAATTTTTAAACAGGCTCAATTTAACCTTGTTCTTGGTCAATAGTTACATGAATCTGAATGAAAATATGCTCTCTGGAGAAATCCACTCCAATGTAACAGGCATGCATCATTTTTAGCCCTGAAATCAACATTGAAAGAGCAGAGCTGGACAAACATTGCTTTTTTTGAATCTGGCAAGTAAGAGGAATGACTTTCCCCCATTTAAAAAGCTGTGCTTTTTCCTTCTTCTCTTTCTTTCCCTGTCATGTCAGCCTAGAAATGTTAAATAAAAAGGAGTGAGAGATTTCTGAATGTGCCATACTCTGTGCAAAGAGAGAGGGGAGACAGGACCTTGAAGACTAGCAAAAATGCTTATCTCCCATCCAAGAAAGAGTGCACAGAATGACTGTCTGCTCCACTGGAAGTGACCTACCTGGTCAATAGCTTGTCCAGGGAGTTGTAAGACATGCACAAACATGCCACGATGTGCTACTGTTATCAGCTAAAAGGGTGCTGTAATGACTTTCTATGCAAATACACAGAAAAATCCATAAATCCAAGAAGGGTTATCACTCAGTACCTCATCAAGAGAACAATTTATTCTCTAACACGAGTTGCGATACTTTCCTGCCAAAACTGCATTGCTTGTTTGTTATCACTAAGCTTTGAAAAAAAAAAGTAACCAACAAAAATCCTTCTGCTGCAGCCTCTGGAAAAGAAAATCCCTTTTAAGAAAAACTGTAACAAAGAAAAGCCCCAGACACTTCACTATTTTTTCCAGAATGACAAATAACTCTAGCTGTTGTTACAAATGGTCTCAGTATTGTACAATTTTGGGTCATGTGAGTTTTATTAGTTTTCAGACTAACTTTTGCTTTTTCCTAGCCAGCTGCTGGCAGCTGTCATCTTAGGACTGAGAACAAACTGCTTTGAAAACAAATTTGTTCAGAATTTTTTTTAAAGTGATACAGAAAAAAAATCCTTTGTGTTTTTCATTTTAGCTTGGACGTAATCTCTTTTTTTCTCTCCCATCTTTGAAGGAATGAGTCTCCAGTGCTAAACAGGTCACAGAGTAATTATGCATCCACCTGAAAATTAAACACACATTCAAAAGCTTAACTAACAGCATTTACTAATTCATAACAAGTATATGCCACTCAGTTTTTTTCATGGTTGATCATTAGGGTGTAAGCAAAACCAGATCACATCAAACCCAGAGAACAAATGCTCTAATTTTGCAGCAGGGTTAAAAGGAAAGATACAACAGCAAGGTGATACTGTGTTGATGTAGCTGATCCAGTACTGCAGGGCAGCCACAGCAAGTCCTATGTGCTTGAAATCTTCATGTCAAGGGGGAATGGTCTCTGAGGTTACTAAGAAAAATCAGTCCTGGCCAAGCTCCTGTGCTTGGACAGGTCAGCAGAGTCATTCCACGCTGGGGCCAACCTGAGATCAAACCTGGATGGCTACTTTCGACATTGTAAACCCCTGTGTAAATGGAGAAGACTTTGGCAAACACTTTTATGTTCAGTGCAGAGACAAATATACTATCTGTGACATGCACATCTTCTTGCTCTGGTGTCACCAATTATTTTTTATTAGCTTTCTATGTTTTCCCTCACCTTTCATAGCACAGGTTTGGCATTTCAAATGCACAAAAGGAATCTAATCTACATTTCCTTTACAAAGTGAAGGTGTTTGAGCTAGTAACATCTCTTTTACAGATTTCTTTGGTGGTAAAAACCACTTCTCTTTGCGAGAGAAATGCACAAAGCTGGCTGAGATCAAAGGCCCCATGAAGAAGTTGAAAGGACCTCAGCATGGTGTTTACAGGGGTGCATGGTGGCACAGAAGAACTGTGAGCTAACATAGCTGGTTTATACATGACCTGCCTGCCTCCAGCTGAGCACTTGCTGTGACTGAGTACAGGATTTTTTCGGAACAAGTGCTGCAGAACTCCAGTAAACTGGCACTGGTAAAGGAGATCTTTGGCCAATGTTAGGATCGAAGATGGATTAAAGGTGACTTTAGTCAACCTTTGCTTCCTTATGCCAAGTTCCCTAAGATCACCACAGGTAAGACTGAGTGCCAAGCTATTATTTATTGCCTCTTAGATCTGCTGCTGCAGTAAGTTTGAAGATTAGCATGATCTGGCTCTTCCCAATTACCTTTGCACTTGGCAAAAGCTGTGGCCTCACAGCGTTCCAGATATCCACTGTGTCAGGGACAGGAACCCACACGTCACCTTCCAGACAATTTTTAAACTGAGACAAAGCTTTTATTCTGTTTAATTGTTTTTAATATGGTTTCTGGAATGCTCTAGTTAGGCTTGGCGGATTTCACATGGTCTCTTCTGACTACAATCAGCAGACAGTTAGACTGGAGTAGGGTGGAGCTAAAAAATGGGATGATTACTACTGCATGTTCATTAGCAATCACACACTGACATGCTTGAGAAGGGTTCCCATGTCAGCATTGATGCACCTGCAGAAGTGCTACTAAGGGTTCACCGGAGCCTCGCAGCTCTCAGTGGCCAGAACATTCTATACCAAGCCAAATGGTTGGAAGTGTGCATAGTGAAATTGCAGAGTACAACTTTGTTGTATTTACCTTTCTCCTCCCTTGAGTTGCCTCAACTCTGCTATTGGAAGCACTGGAATAAGGTTGGTGTAGGAATGGTAAGGAAATCAATGGATTTATACTGCTGTAACTGGAAACAGAAGGCAGCTTAGAGGCTCAAAGATCTAAGCTTGTGTGTTACCCCAACCGCTTCTGACAAAAGTGCTTAGCTGACCGCCACTGGATTAGCAAGTGTTCCACACTTCCTTTACTCACAATGTCAGCTCTCTTGAGAGCCAAAAGAGCTGCTCCTCCACCCCATTCATTCATGCCAGGTAGCACAATGGCTGGCTCTGCCTGGAGATCTCCATGACCCAGGGCTGTGAGCACACCAGGGCTTTTAACACAGTGACTTGCATCACCTCAGCACCACCCAAGTAAATGTAACCCTTCAGTTTAAAGAACATGACATTTTTCTTGTGCTGGCATCAAACAAAATAGCACACTAATCCTTCTGGTATTAGTCAAATGGGGCTTAAAAATCCACTCATATGCTTTGCAGTTGCAAGATTTCCCTGGCAAGTGGATACACTGGTCTCAGTCATGGATCCTCACATAATCTAAGCTTCTGTTAAGAAAAAGAGGAATAAAAAACAAACTTCAAAGCAGCAAAACCTCTCTTTCCAAGCTTAAAATGAGTGCAAAGTGTAGCTTCCTGAATCACAGAGAAATAACTTCAGTGGTTGTTCTGCTCCTCCATCCCAGTGCTACCAGTCAGCACCTAACGGAGATTACCAAGATCCCAGCCTGTTCTCCAGCAAGGCCCCATGCTGTGCAGGGAAAACCCAACAACCACCTAAGGTGAAGCTTAAAAAAAGCTAGAACTGAGGACAAGAATGGGCATTAGAATGATTCACAAGAGAGAAAGATCCTGAAGGAAGGATGCTGAAGGAAAAGATGAGTAACAAAAATAGCTAGCTTGCTTCATCTTCCAGAGAAGCAAGGAGGAGGACGAGGGATGCTCTATTTCTTTTTTCCTCCCGTGACTATCAGAAAGTTGACAGGAAAAAAAGAGCTGCTCTGGTTCAACAGCTAAAAATGAGAGTTTCCTATGGAACAAATACTCACTAGCTATAAAGGAGGAACTGCATCTCCAAGCAGGTTTCTGCAGTAACTTCTTTGCAGAAATCCCTCAAATCCCAAGTGCTGGTTCACTCATCTTCCTCTAGTGTGTTTACCCACATCAGACTTATTGTTATAAGTATGTTTCTCAATAACAATTTTTTAATATAAAATTCTATCAATTCTCTTCTATTTTCTTCTGTGAAATGTTGAACATCAGCCTAGTGATAACTTTTAATTTTGTTACGTTTTTCAAGAGAGTAAATATTATAATAATAAAATACTTATTGGAATGTGTTATTATATTTTTGTTATCATAACCTGAATACCACATATTTTACTAATTCAGGGTACCCTTCTCTAGACCACTATATCATCCATGTGGTGAAGTCAACAGGAAAGTCGTATCTCTGCTAATATCTCATCAGTAGTCAGAGGACTCACACAATCACTAAAACTGAGATTTTTCTCAATGTAGCGCAGTTTTTTTTGCAAGCCATTTGATTTGGCTTAAGCCACATAATGCAGAGTTCTGTCCATCTGTCCTGCTTAATTATAATGATTGCAGAACCTAAATTTGCTTCCAAATATCCTTAATTAATATTATACTACAAACTGGGTGGGTAAGGGGAGGAACTCCTCTGTTTCTGATTCCTAAAAACTCTCAATCAAACCAAAACAAGGTCTGGGAGATCTTACATTGTTTTTTCAGTGTCACTGCTAGAGACTTAACCACAGAATGCACCCCGTGGTCTTTGAGAATTTCATATAAGCAAACATTGTTTGTTGGCAAACATTTTGGTGAAACATCTTAACTTGCATTTTTCTCTGTGCCAATCTACGGATGATTTGTTCCACGTAGGAAATTTTACATCACAGGATATATATGCCCTGCATGGTCTATGTAAATAGAAAATTTTGACCAAAGTGCAATAAATATATGGTTTCAGCTGCAATTAATATCATTTTAGATAGATTAGATTTGGTTAATTCCAATTGCTCTATCAAGTCGCATGCAGGGGGAGAAAAGCCATCTAGTGGACAAAAATGTAATTATATACCAGAAAATATTTTCAGGCACAAAGCTTTTACTGGAGAACTCGTTTTTAATTTTGTTATTCATCTGCAGTATTGCTTATCTAGGAATACTCTAGAAGCCTCTGGGAAATCAGGGTTTGCTGGAGGGCAACAGCATAGATCTCTTAGCCCAGGTTTTTGGCAGATTTTTTGACTAGCAATTTCATAAAACATAGAAGACGCTTTGTGCCTCCTATCCCTCACAGAGAATTAATCAGTGTATTTCTTACAATGCTGCGAGGGTCATCAGTCAGCTGAATATCTTATCACTAGATTCACTCTGTGCCAAGCAGACTGGCATTGCCACAGGGTTTAAATAACTGAGCTAATATTTAAACTTTTGTCCCCTCTGATCCCTGAAAAATAATAAGAGACTTTGTGACTTTGTAAACAGATGAGCCAAAGGGCACCCAGAACAGCCTTTTACTAAAATTATCTGCAAGATTCTCTGGGACACGAGATCAGGGAGGGCTGGGGAGTGTGAGGCAGAGCAGCTGAACCACCCCTCTCACAAACTTGCACGTGCGACTCATTGAGCATTTGACTTAAAAAGCAGGGAGAAGGGAACAAAAACTTGCATCCCAATATTATTTACAACACTCTCTGGCCTTTGCTGAAATGCAGACTACCATGGCTGTAGTGGCCTGTGCCAGGAGTTGAGTAGCTGAATATATACCAAGCAGACAGGCTGAGATCTGCACTGCTCTCATTTTTCCATTTATGCTGGGGAGAACAAGGGAGTAAACACAGCAGCCTTTTCTTGTGCAACATTCTCACAGACCTGGCCCCCAAATTCATCCTCTTCTGTCACAAAATTCAGAGCATTTAGCTAGGCACTTTCAGCTAATCTTAAAGAGCAGATAACAATCAGTCATGCTCAGGCAAGCCAAAGCACTGAAGCTAAAGTATAATTTCTGTGGGATTACAGCAACCCAAACTACCATCATCAGAGACTATACTGTGATGATGCAATGAAACATCTGTAACTCCTGCTGCTCCCAGCAATATATTGAAGTGGGATTAATGACCTGCCACTTAGTAACTGCTCCGCTGCTGGAACAACAGGTTCTGTTCCCTCTCCTGTACCCCTTTCGTGTGAAATAATAGGTAACCCTAGATATTTTGTGCTCCCAGTAACAAAAGAAAAGAAAAATTACAAAAATCTCTGAATAAATCTTTTGAAATAGGTAGTTTCAGGAGCATCCCATGCAATGATTTCCACCTGAGACATCTTTGCAGGGGCATGAATTTACCCAGCTTTTCCAATTGACCTGCACATGCTTAGACATATCACGTAAGCAGCAGGCATCTCCTTACATCACTGCTCTGTTTGCCTTAGCATGAGGACTATTTAAAGCATTACTTCTGATAGAGGCATTTGCTGTGCTCAGACAACTCTTGTGCTGCTGGGTTGTAACACAAGAGAAATGAAGTTTCTAAGCTACCTAGCACAGATCTTCTCTGCAGTCTCTTATTCATCTCTTTCCTAATGAATCACAGCCTTTTCTCTCTCTTTTCATAATAACCAAATAAGGATTTCAGGGTTTGGCCCATTCACTACATTCTGTGTTTTAATACAGACAAGAATGGAATACAAAATACTGCCAAAAGTTTAGCAGCAGGGGCAACCTTTTTGCTATTTTCATGTCTACAGTTCCTGATTCAACAATGCTGACTTGCTGCTCTGCACGACCACAAGGCTAGGAATTCATAAACAATAACAATAATCACTGTCCAACAAGGCCTCATCCCAGCCATGCATAAGTGCAGGACTGGCACAGAGTAGAAAAATGCTGCTTTGCACCTTTACAAAGCTTGCAATATAAACTTTGCACTGTCAGTTTAAAACTTTGGCATCTGTGTCTGCAAATGGGGAGGAACCCATTTTCAGATACTTGTGAAATATAAACTTCAGCTGTTGCCAAGCTCAGAGATAGATTTGCTCCTTTTTATTTTTAAAACTTTCCTGAATATGTGAAGAAACCCACAAAGACATTTTAGAGACGTGTAGCTATGAAAAATGTACATGCTTCTGGGTTTTTTTTAAGGAGCATTCTCAATCATTGTAATTATTCCTTGAGAATGCTTTTTTAAAAAGCAGAACCACAGCTATTTTTCACAGCAACAAACCCCTAAAACAGCTCTAGAGCTTTCTGTGGAATTTAACACACACAAAAAAAATCGCCTTTCAGCTAAGAACAGTAAAAATAGATCAAAAACCAATTAGCTGGCCCACACGGCAGAAGACAGGTGTGCTTTGGATGTGGTATTTATACAGAATGAGGATAACCATTTTTTTACTTTTACACAGATTTCTGAAGACTGTAAATATCCCAAACCTCTTCTTGCCAATGCCCATCCCAACCATTTAAAACACCGGCCACTCAGAATAACCTTAGGATGCAGCCTAAAACATTTCATCTCGTCTCCTACCAGGTTATAAAAGTGAATTAGCATGAAAAGCGCCAGACTGATGAGTGAATTATGGTAATAATGAACCTTCAAAAGCAAAAATAAGTAAACTCCTTTGGAAACTGCAGCCAGAGAGAAGGCTGGGAACACCGAAACCAATTACGACTGCTTTAGTGTAACACCTGTTTAAATGAATGCCAAACCCAGCAGAGAATTATTTACATTATGCTATTAACAAAGGGACATATGAGTAATGGGAAAATAGAAATGGTTTATGCAAAAACAGGCTCTGCTGAAACCATCTAAGAACTTCAGGTATTTGTGTCAGAAAACAAGGCTGTAGTCAGACCTGTGCCCTTGAGTTGGGTGAGGAGGCTCCTACTCCCTCTCTAGTTGCTGGTCACTGTCCCCAAGCTGCCTGACTGATGCCAGAAAAAATATCCACGTAATTGCCCCTTAATGCAATTCAGTCAATGATTTTCTCACTTATCAATACTTGGAGTTTATTCTCTAAAACTATCTTGTTCAAGCAGAAGCATATTTAGGGACAAGAAACTGTGCCAGGAAATTGAAGAGGGATAGTCTTCTGCAAACACTTGGCAGGTGACAAGCAAATGGGAAGAGGCTGAGAGCATCGTCTTCTTTCCCAGACCATAGTCTTACTACAAAAAGAGATCAAGTGCACACAAACTCTTCCTCTCTTTCCAGTTTCTGAGGATTCACGTACCTACATACAAGATGGTTCCCCACTGTGTAAGACACTTCATATATTAAAGCATGTGACACACAAGAAAAAACATATTTCTAAAGAAACCAAATGCAAAGTTGGGAGCAGGAAGTGACTGAAGAAGCCTGGCAAGCCTGCCCATGGGCAGGGATACCCATGAAGTCCAGGTTGCAGCTCCCTCTCCATGGCATTTCTTCTTCCATATCCTGCCTTCCTCCCACCTTTAAGATCTTATTCAATTCCTGATGGCTTGGACAGGTGACCATTGACTGAAATTGATTGACGACCTGCAAGAGCAGGTTCCCAAACCCAAGCTGCTCTCCTCACTAATTTTCTCCTCACATTGAAAAATGCCAGGCCATCTCAGGCAGATGGCTATGGTCAGGCTTCTCCAACACTGGCTAGAAGCTAAAATCCCTTTTCTCTCAATTCATCCTTTTATCATGCATCACTTTAACTAGTTCAGAAATGGTTCCTCGAGCCAGCGGAAAAATCAAGCAGTCTCTTTGACTTCCAGCAAGCACATTTGATGGTTTTGACATGGTGGTAACTATTGTCCACTCTTGTCACAGCCAGGACACATATAACTCACTTTGATTGTTTAACTCAGCAATATGACAGAAAAAGACATTTCTCTCTTTTATACAAAGAAACCTTACAAAAGGGCTTATTCTATACAAAGAAGATGGTACATTAAGAACAGCGACACAATTTTTCACATTCAAGTTTCACTAGAGCAGTAAAATAAAGTGGCTTTCTTCCATTCCCATACCTAACACAGACAAGAAAACAGGGTTTTTACAATGAACTGAACAGCCTGCTGCATCCCAGCAAAGCTTTGGGGAAATTAAGAATGGAAATAAACGTTGTATAACAAGCTGCACAGCACAGAACAAAAAAAGGCAGAACTCAATGTTATATTCAATGCACATCTCAAAGCACTTTGCCAGATTCTTGCTGTCTCCTGAAGAAACGCTCATTCCAAGAATGGCTGAACACCACAGAGTGACCATGGGTTTCGACAGAAGTCTGTGAATCTGTTCCCAAGAAGCTCCCAACTGTGCTTCAAAAGCCAAGATGACTGCCATTTAAGGTTCTCCAGGGCTGAAAGAGCTTACACATAAGATTTTCCTCTCATAACCAGAACACCAGAACCCAGAGTTCCAGCTGATTTTCCAAGCAGTGAGTGACTGACTTTCTCAAATACAGCTGCTTTCTTCATTTGGAGACTAAAAATAGTTCTGCTTCTAGCAGGCTGACTTCCTTTTAAGCCTTTTGCCATATCCATGTGTATATTTCATTCAGTTTCTGAATGCCTGTGCCACCGTAATTCTATTTCAGCCTTTAAGTACATTCAAGAAATTTTTCATTTCCCTCTCCCATATTCACTCCAGATGTCCTGAACTGTCCAGAACTGTTTCACGTTAGTAGAATTTGTAGGCTTATTCTGGCATTCACACTGTTCCCATCTGCTTCAATATTTTCAGGAAAGATCAACTTTCTTCCCCAACTGTTAAAGAATATGGACAACGAGCGTATGGTTTTAAAACATCCATGATTAACGGTAGATGTTTGGCTTGTACCTTGTACGGTAAGAATAACTGAATACTACCATATCAGGCTTTCACTTTTTCCTCTTGGAGAGATGCTGGAGTGAGAAACTAGAGGAAGTAGATGATATCCCGTGTCTTACAGAACATATTGCAACAGCAGTAAACACTCCATGATGCTGCATCAGCATGCAAGAGCCTCACTGTGAAAAGCCACAATGAACATGAAGTGGTGGAGACTGGGGAGCACACTCTGCAGTGCTCCTTTCAGTCCCAATCACCTTGTCTTCCACATCAAGGGAAACAGGGCACTGCCACTCTCTTCTAGCTCACATGGTGGGCATGAAAATCAAAGTGCAAGAGGGATTGAAGGAAGAGAGGAACCAGGGCAGGGATATACTCCCTAACTCCTCCTAATGTGACATTAGCATATGCTTGGATCCATAGATCTCCGAGAGGTTCAAGATTACCTGGCCAGTAAAAATCTGTGGCGCATTCAGTCTTAAGTGAAAATGCCTAGTGTTGGACAAATGGTGTATTAAAAATGTCAATTTAAAAATGTCAATGACACACCCCCCAGAGCTATACAGCATCAGCTACATCTGTTTCTGCCCCAGAAGACTTCAACCTTGAACCTTTCACTGCAATTCTCTACATCACTTGACAACAAATAGCAAACTTTGTGATGATGGGAATTTAGTTTGCAATGATTTAAATTCAGTTTCAAACAAACTAAACAAGCTTAGTTTAACTCCTAAAGTTCTAAGCTGAGGTATATTTGCATTTCCAAAGATTTGGTAATAAATATGATGTGTTTCACTGAATCTGTCCAGGATGAAGCTGGGAAGCAATAGCGATCCTAACACTCAGGATATTTCTAAATGAAAAATATTTGCATAAGCATTATGAAACTTTGGTAACATTTCTGCCCATCCTTAATCTTGTTGCAAGTGTAGGTGTGTTATCTAATAAACTTAGAGATGTACAACCTTTCTAATACAGGTAAGCTGCTTGCAAAACTTTTATTCCAGGAAAGATAATTAAAAGAAAACTCCAGGTCCTTTTTTTTAAAATCTGAAGTTTCTGTCATGTGAACTGCTAACCGTGTCTCAGAATGCAAAGGTATCCACAAACCTTTCTAACCCTACTTACAAGAGTTGAGGTGATTTGTAACCTCTTGAGTCAAAAGTTGTCCTAGGAATGGTATTTCTTCAGAGTTTTTGAAGAGGAAAGAGAGAAGGGAAATGTAATGATATCGGCGCAGCATTATTTAGAATAAAATACAATAAAGAGTGTAGTTCCTGCCTCAAATATATACTAGATAAGTCCCTTTAGAGTAAATAGTCTTAGCCATTTTCCATTATGCTAAAAATGGAGGTTTCAGCTCTACTTTCTGCCTAGGTGCCTCTCCTTTCTGACAAGAATGCTAAGGCAAGTAGAAGCAAATTAATCCAGCCATGTTTTGCTATGAACAATGTTGCTGCACTCCTATGATAACCCCAACCAGGAGCAAAATTTGGCTTGCTCTATCTTCCCCCTCCAAATGTCTCACTCTGACCATACGACTGTTCCATTTTCTGGTTAAACATTACATGGAGTGTGTTCATTTCTGCTTCAACTAATTTAGCTATGCTAAATGCAAATGCTTCCTGTACTTATGAATACAATCTGTTCATAGTGAATAGTTTTGAAGATTTGGATGAGTTAAAACAGCAACAGTATCCATGTGGGACCAATCTTCCCTGGACAACTCTTATGCTTTGATTCATAAATTCTTTCCATAGGAAATATCTGTGGAAAATCTCCAACACATCCAGAAACGCTCAACTCAGTTGCTTGAGTTATTATGAGTTCTTAATACTTACTGCTTCTCCCTTTATTTCTCACTCTTACAACAACATTGGCTCTTGGGTTCACATGAGACCCCTTTTATGCTTATTTTCCATTATTATTGAATGTGTGCTTAATAACTGCAACAACATCCATCATTAGTACTACCCCATGAATCTATTAAAAAGCAACTTCCAATTCTGAAATAATCTGATTTCTGCATCTGATGGGTGTGCTAAGGCACCTCCTCGCCTGCTGTTACCATTCTGCATGATTGACTTATAGTATGGAATTAAGACCCAGTTTCTGGATTATGAAAAAAAAGCATACCATTCTCTGGTTTACAATACAGAATTTCAGGAAATCTTGAAAAAACACTCAGCTTTGTGAGATGTAGGGGTGACAGTGATGGAAGCACAATGGAAAACGCGCAAGTGAACTTCTAAGGCCTGTGGCATTCACAGTCAACAAAAGATGAAGCAGAAAAACAAAGAGGGGGCTGCTAGGATGTCAGAATGTACCCAGTTTGTCACAGATATTGGAAGGGGAAGGATTTTTTCCTCTTTAGCAGTTCCTTTTGGAAGTGAGAGACCTGTACTCAACTGCCTGGAATCCAGAGCTTGAACATACCTGGGTGGTTCTTTTCTCATCTCTGGCAATTTGTCATGGATCTCTGCCAGAGGAGCTTAGCTCTTTATACCAGATTTTGCATACTCCTCAGGAAGTCTCTGTCCATCCAATAACTGGTGAGCAGTACTAGGTGTTGTCTTAACATGAGAAGGAGTTCTTCTGTAGCTGAGTCTATTTTTATCAATTCTCCTTGTGATATGGTCCCATCAATGGAGTCCAACTCTTTCCTAAATTAAAATTTATATTAATTATAAGAACTTTAGGCAAAACTTGACAAATTGCAGCTAGCCAAGAAGTCAGAAGAAGAAACTAAAACTTCTGGTCCACATGGGTCCAGGAATAAAGTTTTTAGTTCCTGGTGGCACTACTTGTCAGTTAAAGAAACGAGCAAAAATTTAAGACCCTTTTGCAAATCATTTGTCTTCTCATGTTTGCATTTGACAGACTTCAACTGATTAAGTATTTCCTCTCTCTTTTTTTGTTTTCTGTCTTCTTCGAATGGTGTCTCTTCCTCATGATGCCAATACTCAACACTCAAGCAGGTTCAGGGGCATAAGTAAATGATGAAGGTCTCATTTCTGAGCAGCATTTTTCTCTTTCCTTTTATAATTCTTGACTGGCCATTTCTTTCCAGATTAAACCAATAACTGCAAATACCATCATATTTCTCACCTCCCAGACCAAGACAAGATCATAGCTCAGTCTTCCTCTCAGCAGGAATGCTGCTCCAGCAGAATTCTTTGGGCAAGCGTTCTGTGGCTTTCTTTTAAAAAACGAATTAGTCATATGCAGAGTATGTCTAGAGTGGAGAAAAGCCAAAGATAGAAGTCCTTTTACAGACCTCGTTATGCCAGCTGAAGATGATGATCTTCCCAGCTGCCTCTCACCCTTGCCAGAGGTTACAGCAATCTGACCTGCTATGGAGCAAGTGTGCTTCAGGCAAAATGAGTGAAGTTGGCTGGAAATGCTTAAATATTTAGTCTTTGTTCATTCAAGTTTTTTTTCTGATGTGAACAGGTTTAAGGGGTTCCCACGATGCCAACCCATAAGTCCGAGGGGACAGTAACTCTAGCTTGGGTAATAAGTCACCAGTATGGAGAGGGATATTTGTAGTAACCTTTTCAGCAGATAGTATGCAAGACAGAATGTATTTCCACAGTTGTGCACTAACATAAATATTCTTTACCATCAGTATTGTTCTTTCCATTCCCTCACTGGATTGTCTTAACAGTTTAAGCAACTTTACCATCACGTTTGCAGGCCTGGACCTCCTGAGAGACTTATACCACTCCAGTATCTGCTCAAGGGACAACACAGCAAGACAATAAGAAATCCAGGAGGTTTCTAGAGAGCATGAATTACTAGAGCCAATGACAAGAAATTTTCTGCTGTTCATGCCCACCAACAAGGAGAGATTAATTGGGAATGTAAAGATGAAGGTCAAGGTCAGCATTGATTATGAGATGGGGGAGTTCAGGATCCTGAGGGCAGAGAGGAGGGCAAAAATCAAGTTCAAAACCCTGGACACTTCAGGAGAGCAGACTTTGGCCGCTTTGAAAATCTGCTTGGAAGAGTCCCATATGATAAGACACTGGGGGGAAGAGATGCCTAAGAAAGGGATTATATTATATATATTAAAAGGATCATCTATCTCCTTCAATATTAAAAGAAGTCCATCCCAACAGTTTCAAAAAATGTCAGGATGCCTGCATGGATGAAAGAATAGCTCCTAGACCAACTCAAGCACAAAAATGAAGCATACAGAGGGTGGAGGACAACCTGGGAGGAATATGGAGACAGTGTCTGAGCACTCAGGAACAAAGTTAGTTACACTGAAGTCCAAATGTAACTGAATCTGGTGAAGGATATCAAAGACAACAAGTGCTTCTATAAGTGCATGAGTGACAAAAGGAAGGCTAGGGAAATGTAAGCCTGTTGTTCAGCAAGACTGGGGACCTTGTGATACAGGATATGGAAAAGGCCAAAGAACACTGCCTTTATCTTGTAGCAGGACTGGCCTTCAGGAATCCCAGATCCTAGAGACTGTGGAGAAAGGCTGGAACAAGCAACATACACCCCTAGCAGTGGAGAATCAGGTCAGGGAATATTTAAGCAAAGACAAGACATATAAATTGTTTCACTGACTCTCAGTAGATCCTAAATAGTTTAGCACAGAACTAGCAGTTTGGATTTCAAGGGCAAAGGAAACTGTTAAGAAATGTCAAAGTTTACCTTCCGTTAAGCTTGCCAGTTTGTAAACATGAAAGAAAACACACATGGCATTTGACTGTGCCCTGATACTTGATGATCAGTCCAAGCAAAAAGCAGGTATGACAAGTGTTCTCATTTAAGCTGTAGTCATTACCTCATGCTTCATCCCTTCTGTTGATAGCAACCTTGTCTCACAGCCAAACAACAACAACCAGCATAAGCATAAACAAAATCGATCATTCTCCTTCTTATAGTACAAAAACATACACAATAAAACCCATCAATTCCCACAGAGATACACTTTAAAACAGTTAAGTTGCCACTACAAAAAAGACATAAAACAAAAACAGGCTAATAGCATCTAAAGGTATTCTGTTGAGATGTTGGAAGCTGTAAATGGGTTAGTTTGGCTTTTTGAGTTACAATTTGCAGACACATCTCTACAAGATTATCATTATGATTTACTGTTGTGTATGTTTAATGGATTTTCCTCCTCTCTGGTACTGCAGGTTCCTAGTCTGGAGCTTTGTTTCTTGCCAGATCTAATCACCTACTACTATGTTTTACAATATTTACTTGTTAGCTACTAAATTTTGGATTCTCAGGCTTAGGAATGAAGGAGTGAGTACTACACATTTGATTATGTGAAAACTGTCTATATTTTCATCTGTTTGTGCTGTACATATATTTGCCTTACACTTCTCTTGCATCTCAGATAAATACAGTAATTTCACACTGATAAGACGCACCTATTTTACTGAAGAATCGAGCTGATTAAGTGCGGCTAATGAACGGGTGCGGTTTATTTATGGACAAATTCCAGTGACATGCCAACCTGGAAGTGCGAGCCGGCCGGGGAGGGAGCTGCCGCGGAGTCACTGCCGGCTTTCGTGCAAAGCCGAGCCCACCGAGCAGCCACTTTTGAGCGGCGCAGGGAGCCACCGTCGCTGCCAAGCAGGCGGGGAGCCACGGCAGCCAGCGCTGGGGGCAGGAGTGCTGGGGCCCACAGCACGGGAAGGGCGCCTGGGGCTGCGTTTAAAGGCTTCTCTGGTCTGTGAAAACTGTTTGCAAATTGAGCACCTGACACCAAACCCGTGATCACATGATTCTGTTACTAACTCGTTACTTTGTTGCACATGGATCCTTGCTTTTTAAAAAAAAAAAAAAAAAAAAGTGCGGCTTATCACCCAGTGCAGCTTATTTATGGACAAATTCTGTGGTCTTCCAGGCTACCTGGAAGTGCAGCTTATAACCAGGTGTGGCTTATGAGTGTGAAATT
Organism: Sialia sialis; assembly: GCA_009812075.1. Taxonomy (NCBI): domain Eukaryota; kingdom Metazoa; phylum Chordata; class Aves; order Passeriformes; family Turdidae; genus Sialia; species Sialia sialis. The sequence goes on along the minus strand of VRYO01001463.1, from coordinate 88,754,333 downwards.
ACTGTATTTTATATCCTTATTTAGATGCAATTTAAAGTATAACTGACTGTGTTGTCTTAACTTTACCTACTAATGCTTTCTTAGTAGCTCTTACACAGCTTCTAGACCAACTCAAGTAGCTTTAGCCACTTCAGGGTCCGATCTTAAAACCTCTTTCATGTAAATAAACATTATTGAATGCTACTGCATGTGAATTCTTCCTCACGCACTGACTATCTTAACTGATAGGGACATTATGAAAAAATCTGAAACACTCCCTTTGAATAGCTTTGGTTTTATTTTTTATTTTTTAATTCTCGATTGAATATATGGCTACGGCCTTATAGGATCTACAAACAGTTTCGTGATAAGCACCTTTCATTTTCATCAAACTGGATGCTCAGTGACACCAAGAAAGTGAATTAGTAAGGTATCTTTGCTATGGCTCAGCTTAGCCACTCCTAAAAGGAAGCTCTCAAAATGTAATCACTGACTTTAACTAAGATTTGGGATAGCACACAATGATGAACATCAGACGCAGTAATCTTCTGTGTAAGCTCCCTGCAGAGAGGTCACAAAATCACAGTTAATTTGAGAAAGAAAATTTGTATTGCACCATAAATTTAAATAAATGAAACCTACATCATCAAAAAAGCAGTTTAGTGACATCATCTCTGTTTAACAACCCCATTACTGAAGAAAACTGATAAAGACTAATTTGCAGTTTTATGGTGAGTATGAAAATCTATAAAATCAATAAACGGAGCTTTTGTATGGTACAAGGAAGGGACTGCTGGAAAAATTAATGTGCAGGTAAAGGATGAAATTTTTGCCAGGAGTCAAACAGCTTTTAACCTCGACTGCAGATGAACAGCACAGTGATAGTTTGATGTGGTTTTACTGGAGTAACCAAAGACAGCACTGTGAAAATTATATCCATCTTAGAGTCTCAGTTCTTCTTTGTACTACTTGTCTCTCAAAAGCACGTATTAAAGTACCACAAAATGCAACACATGACACCGATCAGCATCAAACATCTGTTGTGTAGCACATGGAAAATCACGCTACAGAATTTCTAAGGAAAGCTGCCTTGTGAATTCGCAGGAAAGCTTTACTGCCTCTCTTCTCTCTCTCAGTTAAAACCAAAATTTTTTAAATTAGGAAAAGTCTGTGTGGAAAGCAGGAAATGGCAGAACTTGGCACGCACACACTTCGCTGCCCCATGCCCTCTTAATACAGGAGTATTTACATTCCACAGCAAACAGCAACAGCAACCAGCTGCCTTTTCTATTGCCCCATCAATCACCCGACAGAGCCTGACGAGGGTATTTCAATGACTGCCTCGCGAACGCAGAACTAGGAGCTCTTCCCAGCTCTTTGCCGTCCTGCTATCGGCGGCTGTCAGTGCATTCAGACAAAGCGCGGCTGTGTACCACCTCTTCCCACTCAGGCTCGCTCCCCAGTCCCCAGGGGAAGGCGATTCGGGCCCGCGGTCGGAAGGGCTGGGAGCAGGGGAGCCGGGAGCCGGCTGAGCCGCGGCGCTGGCAGGGAGCTGCAGCCCTACTACGGGTTTCACCAGTCAGGGGGTCAAGTTACAGCATGATTCGGATGTGTGGGGCAAAGCAGGCTGCGTTGTAAACCGGCTAGGATTGGAAAGGTGATCAGCCTTGTCACTGCTACAAACTGAAACCATGATGTAAGAGGAGCAGGGACGGCTGCATTATTAATCAATGACAGGGTAGCATCTGCCGAGCAGACAAACCCTACCAGTCAAAGTCACGCTCTCTGCCGGCCTTATCGCTCGAGGTAAGCCAGCTAGAGGTATAATCCCTTCTGACATTGCTTCCCTGCTCACATTTCCAGGGCAGGCCCTAAACACAAGCAAAATACATGCCAGCTGTGGGCAGCCAGTCTTTTTCAAAGGCGCTCGATCGGAACATCTGCAAATCGCTCGCTCACGGAGGCGGCTGGGCCGAGGGCAGCACAGCTGGGTCCAGGGGTGACCGCAGCGCTCCCCGCAGCCAGCGCCGTGCAGCTCCCAGCCTGCCACCCACTGAATCCACGCTGGTTTCTCTGGTGTCTGAGCGAAACTTTTATACCCATGCCATGCGTAATGCAACAATTTATTTCCTAATAAGCATTTGATATTTATGTAACTGCAGACGAGAGAGGAGGGGGGAAAAAATTCTATCAAAAATAGCTTTATAGATGAGTCGTCTCATTGTCTAACAAGCTTTTCATTGTTTTTAATTTTAATTTCTCTCCATGGTTCAGGGCACTTTGAAAGAAAAATAAAATCTATTCAGCAGTTTCCCACTCATAATTCAAGGAAGAGAGTAATGTATTATAATAGAGATAATTAGCTTTGACTGAAAATAATAAGCTTGGCACCAAATATCCCCCACTACTGCACAGAATAACCATTTATTGTCTTACATACTCTCCATCATGCCTAATTACTGCAACAGTAATTACTAACCTGTTGAAAGAACAAAAGAAAATGCAACTAGCTCTGCACTGAAATAAGGAGAACTTTGCTGATTCTAATATGAAGTTCTTGGATGCCCTCTCTTAGAACACACTCACTTAGCATTTAAACCCTTTATCAACACATATGCCTATAAGCTCCAGAAAAGGAAACACATCCACAAATAGTCTGATTATGGTTGTTAGGTCTCACCCATTTAGGCCAAATGTCTCTTCCTTTGGACTGAAGGAATGGCACTGATGTTTGGATTTCTGGGAAGTTAAGAGGGCAGTGCCTGTCCCAGGCTGTGTGCTGCAACATTCAGACTTCCGTATGTTGTACAGATTTGCTTGCCTAATCTTCTGCCCCACCAAACCTCTTCCTGGCTGTTATTCTGTCTTGTCTCAACAGATAGGCTGCCAGTCATGCCAAAAGAAAGAAAACTAACAAACACAGCCCTTTATGTTCAAAGAATAACATGTGCTTAAAGGTCTTGAAATATAATTTTTATCTGCAGAAATCTGTGTTCATGATAGCATTTCTCCCTAATTCCACTACATCCTACTGTTGCTTCTGCTTAAATTCAGTCTTGGAGCTTCACCTGTGACAGCTGAGTAAGCCTTGGAAAAAGCAGCAAGTGGCAGTACCAACCTCTTTTGCTGCTCAAGGTCATAAAAGAATCTGAATTTGGGAGAGCATGTACAGCTACCTGAGAAAGTAGAGGGAAGTGTCATTAGTGTCTTTACATCCTATTCAGACCCCTGAATGGGACCTGTCCCTCTCTCTGTCTTGGCCAATGGGACTTGAAGATCTGTTGCCTTCCAGATACCATCAGTACTTTTCAAAATCCAGACTGCCACAGTTGTTATACTCATTGAATCCAGGAACTGGAACAAAGCCACACAACATATGTGAGCACTCACAGCTAATCAGATATTGAATATTCTCTGGGAAACTGTTCACAATCAATCCACAAATGTAAACAACACAACCTCCCACCTCCAAAAACCCCAACAAGCTATGAAGTAATTCATAGCATAAACATAACCAAAAAATACAACCTAGAAAACCTCAGAAACAGTAATCTGAAGCACTCAACTTACACACAGACACAAATAAAAAGACTTGTTTAAATCAGAAGTTGGGGGCTTTTTTTTGAATTCTTCCCTTTTTTGCTCCCTGCATTTTGAATCATTATAGTTTCAAAGCTTTTTCAGAAGAATAATGGGGACTAAAAATTACCTTTCCCCCTCCCAAAATTTTAATTAACTGATTTTTTTCCTTGGTCTCACAATCCCAGATGGTACTAGCTTTAAGGAAAATGCAACAAGGACTCCAAGAGTCACTTCTAATAATTGTGTTCTCTTCTTCCACTGGATATACACTGCTAGAAGGCATTCATATACTGGGAGGACACTCCCAAAATTATAAGAATACCAACAAACGCAGAAGCCGTAACACCTGATTATCCCACTGAGAGAGAGAGGGGCATGTTGTAGTTTTAAAATAAAGGGAAGATTTCATTGTGTAATGGCTGTGTCATTAGGGAGTTTGGTATTGTAGAACAAGATAAAATCACCAAAGATTTTTACAGAATTTCCTTGGATACAAACACTACATCAATATACATTTTAACAAAAATACACACACTTTACCTCCCCAAAAACCCCACTACCTAAATGCAATTTGACACCAAATTTTAAGATGTCATTGGTGAATTTAAGATACTAATAGCAGGATTAGTGCATTGCAGCCACTTGAGTTGTAAATGAGAATGTAAAATATCACTAATATTTTCTTGATGAAACATCTGATCCCTACCTAACAGTTAAAAGATACAAAAGCCAAAAAAAAAAAAACAAAAAAAACCACAAAAAAAACAAAAAAAAAAAACCCATTTACCATTTAGAACGACACAAAACCAAGACAACGCATCAAAAGCCAATGAAGTTCCATTTCGTCCCACATGAAAATACTGTTATGGACCCATTTTTCATGCCACCATAAATTTCCCCTACTAGCTGAAAAAAAGAAAAAAACATAATAGCTTCAAGAGGGTTATTAAAAAATTTCCAGTTTTCCCACCTTCCTGATCAGTTTAGTGTTTAACCATTTGACTGCATTTCTCATTTATTTTCCAAGCAACCCTTCTCTGCAATGGTCAATACATTGTCTAACAGGATCCAAAAAGAAAAGAAACAAGAAAAAAAACCAAAACAACAAAAAAACCAACCAGCCAACCAACCAAAAAATTTAAAAAAAGCAAAACAAACAAAAAAAATACAAACCAAAAAACCCCATAAACCCCCCCAAAGAATTGTAAGTTTTAGGCATTGCTCCATACAGAGAATGTTTCTATGGGCTTGCAAAGACAACAGGTTCTTCATATGTGTACAATTTATATAGTGTGACTTGGTACTCTTCCGGAAGCTGCTTTCACACACTCCAACCTTGTTTGCTTTATCCTGCATGAGTCACAGTGAAAAAGCACACTTGGGAAAAATATCCAAAGAAAACACAAGCTGACTAGTTAGTTGGAAGTAGGACAGGCCTATGCCAAAACCAGAGACTCAAACATATCCGAACTTTGGGAATCCAAACTTTAACTTCACATGTATTCCCCATCTCTACAGTAGGTCTCAGAAGATTAATTTGTGTAATTACTTCTACTTGTAATTATGCTGTTTGGTCACTAGTGCCTTTTGGCTGTTTGGATGCTCTCAGGAAAGGCAGTGGTTTCTGAAGACAAAGAAAAATGGAGCATAATTCATTCTGTTTAGAATTGCTGCTTTCCTTACTAATAAATACTTCTTTAAGCACTTTGAAGAATCTCACCACACTGATTCCCAGACACACTCAAAAGATGCCAGAAAAGTGATTGTGACGTACCTTTATGCACATATAAATCTGACTTTTTATTGAACAGAATCTGCAAGACTCAAGATGATAAACTTATAAAAATCTCCAGTTTTGCATGCATCCAAACTTTTGGTCAAATCTAAAAGAGAGAGATACAAAACACAGATTTTGCTTTCAATGCAAGTGCTCTCTGCATCTGACGATCTTTTGCCTGAATTTTCTTTTCAAGATTCATACCAGTATCTCTGTTTAAAATTTTACAGTAACTCTTTTCAGAATAGGTGGGTTATCTGATTATCTGAGGCAAACACACTTTTTACAGTCATTCTATTTTACAGCATGGGCCACATATACTAATTTCACACATATAAGGTGCACCTTTTTGACTGAAGTTTTGATCTAAACCCGGAAGTGCGCCTTATAATCTGGTGCGCGCACTGGGGGCAGGAGTGCTGGGCCCCGCGGTTACTAATTCATTACTTTGTTGCACACAGATCCCCACTTTTTTTTTTTTAAGTGTGCCTTATACGCCAGAGTGCCTTATAAGTGGGAAATTACTGTCCGCAGATTATGTTATAAACTTGTTCTTATATAGAAAGGACTGTTATGTCTTTCCAGTCTGAGCAGATTTTTTACTTCATCACAAATTGTCCTTTCCGCTTTAGATGCCTTCCTTAAGGATATAGAATTGGAAGAGAAACATGTTACAAAGACATTCTCCAAGTTATAAATGCCTATACAGCTCATTTAACAGGACATACAGACCTGGGTATCAAGAATAATGCACGCATCCTTATAGGTAGAAATGAAAGTTCTCACATTCTAAGTTAATACAGATCCTTCTTCAGAAAACTTTTATATCTAGGCTCTTTATTTAGTTTGGAATGTCTGTAAAATTTCACCCTCTTCTGGCTCTACAACATACCCCTCACGAATAATGTAATGACTGGACATGTCTCCAGAATTTTATGTACATTCTTTTACAAAAACTTTACATGTGGTCAGAGGTATTGTAAAAGTCTGAACAAAGCCGTCAGCTGGCCTGGAACTTAGTCATAATAAAAAAAAAATAACTAAGTGAATTAATGCTTACCTCTGTGAGATTCTCTGGCATGTACAAGTATCTACAGTCTTTCTTTATCAGGTAGATCCTCTCACTATGTGTAATTTGGCTTTGACAAAGCTTGGGTGCTGTTTGACTACCCAATCTATATTGACTCACTGTCTTACTCTGTTGTAGGAAAGGTCAAACGTTAGTGTCCTTGGTCAGGTATTCAGACTGCATCTTTCTTGACTGAAGGCTGCAGCCTGACCAATGCCTTTTGCTCTAAGTGCTGGCATTTTTAAGCCAAAACATGAACAGTAATTGATCAGTAAGTAACAAAACAATGCCATCCTATCACTTTCTCCAAAGAGCAGCATACAGGTTTCTTCCATTCTGCTTTGCTGTTTTAACCATAAAGTATTGCGATTTTTGCTGGAAGCACCAAAGGAGAAACAATTGTTGCTAGAAATACTCAGCCCACATATTTACTGGATTATAAAAACCCTACCTCTGCTGTAATCCACAGTGGACTCACAGACTCCTTCCTTCTAGTACTGCAATCATCTCATCCTACATCCTTTTGCAGTCTCTTTTCACCAGATAGGTCTACTTAGCCAAAATCTTGAAATCACTGCCTGCTCCTTGGCACCAAAAGCAACTCCCACACAGAAACCCCAGAGCTTAACACCAAGAGTATCTAGATATAACAAGATCTTTACATTTCCCTGCTCTAAACAATACTACCGTGGCCTGACACAAGGACAAGGGTTTCCATTGTCCTCTGTGAAGAACATTTAATGCTATCCCTTCCTCCTCCAAATGAGAAATCATGTGTTGCTTGATGTCTGACTGGTCATGCCCTAAAGCAAACACATCTTCCTTGATTAATGTGCCTGTATCGGCCAAGAAAGCCTGGCTCCTTTCACTGGCATTCCTTGACTTCCAAGTGTCCTGAATGAATCATCTTTCCTACTTCACATCCTATGGTTCTGCAGCTCCTTCAACCTTAGCTGTCAGTTCAGACATAAGATCAGCTCTGCACAAAATGACCAAAACTCCTGTGTCCATCAAGTTCACCGACAGACTTAAAAAACTCATATATCTGGGTCCTTTTCTGTTACCAACTAACTTGCATTTCTGGGTTTGCCTCATCCAAACCACATAACAAACCACCCCTCCCTTCCCCACCCTCCCCCAGATCGCTGTCAATAGTATAACATCTGATTACAAGGCTGTAAGTTTCCACAGTTCAGTGTACACAGTGTCTTTGTTCAAAGCCTGGGCTGCTGTGGTACAGAAAGGGAATTAATACCTCTTTTCCCATGACAGAGTGGTTGCTTCAGGCTACACTAAACACAGTTGAGTAGTGTAGCTTGCAATGAATAAATAACTCCAGTGCTGCCTGTCCTAGAACTTTCCCGTATAGAAATATTCCAGGAAAACTGTTGTTTATCTCTTACATACCTCCAAGATGGCATTTGTATCATAGTTGTGCCAGAATATCCCAGTTACACACCAATGGGGCCTGCTGCTCCACAGACATTTTTACAGTTATATGAAGGGTATTTGGATTTAGAGTCTTAATAGATACTAGGAACTGACTGCATAAAGGAAGCACAAAGCAGAGAGAAGGGCTCTGGGACCCAGAGCTGGGGGAGCTATAGCTGGTACAGTTGAAGTTTCTGGAACTAGATATTGTGTGTGCAGCATTCTTGAAAAATCAGCTCTGTTATAACAACAGGGATAAAAATTTAGTCTACATCTCTCTGTCAGTGGTACTTAAGCTCCAGCATGCCTAAGGCTTCTCTGAAAACAAAAATTCTGAGTCCAAGACATGAACATTTTGGAAAACTTTTCAATGAGATCAGCAGATTCAGATGAAATCTGCTAAAATTCCCACACACAGCTTCTGGCCAGAATGATGCCCACCTTGCCCTGGCTCTCTTTGCTTTCCTGAACTTTTGTGAGGCAGATGAAAGGGAATAAAACATTTGCTATGGCCTCCTTTCCCACCACCTCACCACCTTTTCTAAGTTTTTTTCAGAGAGGGAATACTGCTGTACCCAGCAGAAACAGGACCACATGCCTGGAGAGACAGCAGCCTGAAGCAGAGCTCACCTTCTGTCTGTGGCCAAGCCTGGATTGTGCTAATCCAGAGCCCACTCAGAAGTCTCTTGATGAAACCACTTTAACCCCAAACCCTGCATAAGTCCCTTTCTGAGCTATCAGTAAATACTGGCTTCAAAAAAGGGCTGGTTCCTCCCATGAATACGAGCAAACAGCTTTAGCAAACAGGTCCATCCGGAACTGAGAATGCTGAAACATTGTACTTTCTTGATCTGCAGAGTACCTGGGACTTCTGATGCACTAAGAAATAAACTCGGCATTTTAAGTAGACTTTAAACCCACTGGCTAGATGGGGTGGGGATAGGAAAAGGGGGTCAAAATGGAAGCTGCTGAACAACAAAATCTGTGAGCTCTGACCTTCCGTCTGAAGATGAAAGCTGAGTTGGATGATTTTTCTATAGATGTCATTAAGGCAGCTTTTAAGGCTACTCTGCTTGCACTCTTGGTTGCACTTCAGTGTTGTAAACAACTGCTGGAGGGAGAGTTAAGTGAGTGGAAGTTCAAAAAAGTAAGAAGCATTTTCAGCAGTGAAGAATATTGATCGCAGTGAGAAACCATTTATGCCCTGAAGGGCCATCAGCTGTCACTATTCCCTGGGCTCCAGAGCCATATTTAGGTATCTAATATGAATTAATTAACATATTCATTAATAGGTGGGTGGAGCTGTGTCAGTCTCAACAGACAGGGAACACTGACATCAAAATAGACTAATTAACATAATTTGAACCTGTCTAAACTCACAATTGATAGCAAACACAGAAACTGCATCATCATAGCAGACAACTGGCATAAAATCTATTCTATTTGATGTGCTTCCAATGAGTGGCCAGAAACAAGCAAGTAATACTGTCTGATGTGGTCAGTTAATGAATAATTGGCACATAGCAACAGCAGATAATTGATGAAAGGCTTATTCCATTTTGAACTCACAGTCCCCTGAAACAGTTTAAATCTTACCTAAGGCAGTTCTGGATGATCTTTATATCCTCAGAAGCATCTGTGGATAGCTCATGGCAATGCTTTCCACAGGCTTAATACATGTTATGTAACACTGCGTCACTTGACTCAACTTCAGATTTCCTGCATTCAATCTTTTCTTCATGTGATTAGAAAAAAAATGAGTAGTTCCAATACACAGTTTCATACCATTCATTATAAAGCTGAAATTCAGTTGTAGACATAGCCTAAATTTAGAGAGATTCCAAGTACTCAGCTCAGAGATAGATCCACCTCTTTTGTGCTGCTGAGCTCCCAATTGACTGATAATGCCCAAGGGACAGCAGGTCTTACTAGATCATTTTATTACAGCAGATACCGCATAATTTGAACCTGGAAGTCCAGTGCAAGGATTAGCACTTAAAAATAATAATTAAAAAAAAAAAAGAAAGGATTTTGTTCAAAACTAGCAATTAAAAAAGCTGCTAACATTTGGATATTGTGAGGAAGCAGTGAAAAAGAACAGAGAGAGAAAATGGGTCTAAAGTGAGATCTTAGCAAGTGGGAATGAAATCTCACTTGCTGGCATGCACTTCAGTAAACAGGTTGCATACTATACTCTGCTTCCCTACCACACTCCAATTCAAACACAGCTCACATACGGAGTGTGAATGTTCTTGTTCAAATCCCATAAGGTTTTTATTTCCTTTGCTTATTGACAAAACAGTAAAAACACTATGTTGAACAATTTTGCTACAAGAAAACAGCAGTTTGTCAGAACTACCGAATAAGGCATCCCTCAATGGAAAAAACCCACAATGTTATTAGGCAGTGGAATGTAACAGAGGAGTTCATTATAAGGATACTGAGAGATTTCATTATTTTCTTTTAAAACTTAGCATTTATACAAGTTATAAGTACTACAGGCATACGAAAATTACTTGAAAAGGAAGCAGAGAATGATATTGAGAGGTTAAGTGGGGTATTCCCCTTTATCTCCTCAGACAATACAAAGCAAGCTGATACTCAAGGAAACTAAAAGGCAGTGAATTTACCAACAACAAAAGAATTTTTTTTTATTCAGTGCATGATAAATAAGCTAGGAAACCTGCAGTCTTGAGACATTATTAAAGCCAAGAGCTTATCAAGATTGAAAATGAGATTTTTGTACATGCACACAATAGGAAACTGGCAATAGCACAGAGAGGTAGGTTCTTTTGAAAATTTCTGACAAGACCTAGAAGCTAAAGTTCCACCTTCAAAACTAATTTAAGCACACGGCAATTACACCCGCTTGAATGAACCCTGCTTTTGTAATTGTCTTCATCATTCAAGGCTGCACTGGTGGTAAGAGCCTCTTAACTCAAACTCGCCCTACTCTTGTCTGGCATCTCCAAGTGGCAAACCAGGCTTGCATTCGTTTGCTTCTGGTTTCCTGTGAAGACGTAATTTGTGGTGACTACACCTGTTGCAACCTCAGGAGGGATGATGGAGGTGATTACTCACTGGTAAATTCTCCTCCAAGATACAAAGATACAAGTTCTAGACTCCTAAAGAGGTCAGAAAGAAAACCCCAAAACAACTAAGGTCGAATACAGAACTTGGCCTCCCACACACACTGGCAACTGGCTCTGAATATATGAAAGGCTTTAAAGGCTATTCTGGATTCCTGTTTTCATTTTTAAACTACTTTGACAGAGAAGGGCAAAATGTTACCATACACAAAATTACTGTAAAGTGAGATGAAACATGAATTAGGTACAAAATTCAGCAAGTAACTACAGTAATTTCACACTCATAAGCCACACCTGGTTATAAGCCGCACTTCCGGCTAGCCGGGAAGACCACGGAATTTGTCCATAAATAAGCCACACCGGGTGATAAGCCGCACTTTTTTTTTTTCTTCTTTTTTTTTTTTTCCCCCACCAAGGATCCAGCTCTGGCCGGCCCCATCCTGCCTTGTGCCGGCACAGCTCCGGCCGGCCCCCCCCACACCGCAGCAGCGGTACCGAGAGGGGCCAGGCCCCACCCCCCACAGCAGCAGCTCCGGCTCCACCCGCCTCGCACTTCCGTGTTGACATTTCGCCAGAATTTGTCCATATTTAAGCCGCACCGGGTGAAAAGCCGCACTTCCGGGATCGGCTCAATTCTTCAGTGAAATAGGTGCGGCTTATCAGTGTGAAATTACTGTAGTTCAGCCAATGAGTGTAGCTTGAATTGTTGCAAAGTATATGCAGATGTATGCTGAGCTCATCAGGCAGTTTCATATAGCGCTGGTATCCTATTTCAGTAAACTATTCACAAAAATCTTACTTATGATTATCCCACTTATAAAATACCCAAGCACTTACGGCAGTTCATTTCTCTGCCTAAGTACAGGAGACGCCGTATCTGGAAGCATCCCTTTGCCACTAACCTACCATCTGTTGCCACTGTGCTGGGTACCCTCAAACTCTCCTCTTTGTGTAATTACACATTCACTAGCACTGGAGAGCCCTAACCATCAGGTTGCTTTAGTCTCTCACCAGTTCAATTTTCTGCCTCTACTCCAAGTAGAAGAATCCAAAGCTCTAGCGAAACCTCTTGATTTAGCTACTTGTAAACATTCAACTGCTTCTTGGGCTAAAGGGCACACAGAAAATGTCAGCTTAGCCAATGGCCAGAGGATGTGTGTTTAAGGTTCTATTCTTGCTCCACTAAAGATTGTTTAGGTAAATTTGAAAAAGATAATAAATGTACCAATTTATCTAGCAATGCCTAATAGCATGGTAGAATTGGTTAAAAGCTAGGAATTCAAAGCCTTTTACAGAATGGAGGAAAATAGGATATCCAGTCTGTGATGAGGTCTTGACTTGGACAAAGCTTTGAGGTTGATGTGCCTATGTTTTCTCCTACAGCAAGATCCCTAACAAAGCCAAAACAAATTTCAACGGAAAAATAAAATGCATATTTTTTGAGATTAAAAAATGCAAAAGTTTTTTAAACAGAGAAAACTCACAGCAACTTGTTTCTCTCTCCATAGCCAGTCCACTGTGCACATACAGGCAGGTCCTTGGTTATATTAAAGCTGGCACTTGCACTTTTCCCAGCCTAGGATTTCATAATGGGAGATCAGAGTGCAGTATCCCTAGAGAATAATGTTAAGTTCACTACTTGCCTGAATCTGTATCATGTAGTTAGGGTCAAACAAAACATGTCCATCTGCTATTGCTGTAGGGATGGATGTGTGTTCTCTTGCAATTGGTCATAAAATAATTTGTTTTTCTATTACAGAGCCTCCTATCCAGAAAGAGGAAGTGGTTTCTTGCTGTAACCACTGATTCCCTCTGAAACATCAACTGGGTCAAAAGGGAAGTGTTTAAGGATAATAATAAGCAAGCCTCTTTCTCTGTCATCTTTTTTTGAATAACTGTACCATAATTTTCACCTAAGGAGAGGAAATTACCTTAAGTCCTCCATACTCATTACAGTAAGTTCATGACCATACATGAAGTATGTCTTTGGTTCTTTCATCATACAGTTTACAGAGATGAAAAGAAAACTCATCCTCACAAAAAGGCAGAAGTAGCAGTAAGATGACAGAGATGCTCCTCTAAAAGCATTAGTTTGGGGTCGCCTTCTTACCACTAAAAAGGGAGTTGTTGCTGAACTTACAGAAAGAATTAGTCCACACAGCTGATGTGCTATCAGTTTCCATCTGAGCACCATGAACATGAACTTTTTTATGCAGACGACCCTAATGCAAAGAAAATTCTCTGATCATCTCTTGAACAACTAGAAAAATGGAGCTTATTTACCCAACTAAGAAGCCACTGGCTCTGCCAAAGTCAAAGCTGAGACCTATCTCTATGCTGAGAGGGCTGGGGCCTTTTCTCTGTGTGACTCTAGAAAACAGATTAATGCTACTTATCCATATCCCAGTGCTTTTAATGGGTTTGATCAACTGATGTTTATGCATTGCTTTGAGGATGCAAATACTCTTATCAAAGTTTATACTCATATCTGTTGGCAGACTATTTTCAGCACTGAGATCACTTCAAAATAACTATATGACATTCAATGCAACAAGGCTAGAGAAAAGTCAGTGTGATTATCTGCTGAGTGTACACGTAAGGACAGTAAATGGTTTAGATATAGGTATTTAGGAGACAGATATTTGCTGCTAAGAATTATTACAATGTTTTGGCAAAATATGGAGATTTGCCAGAAAGGAGAGCAGCAATATGTATTGTTTGGCACTTTTATAATTTGCCTCCCACCCCCAAAACCTGCTTGCCTTGACTGAATAACCTCTAATCTGCATTTATATTGTTGTATCTTTATCTATTATGCATTACATGCACATGAAGCCAAGTCTCTGATCACACAGAGATGCTATTTAGAGTACACAAAACTTCCCTGGAGGGTTTCCATTTAGAGAAAGAAACAGATTATGATAAGTCTCATGCAATGGTAAAATTACAAAAGGCTCAGCTACTTCCACTGCAGAGTATCAATGTCATTCCCATGTCCCTATTTTAATATATTCAAGTACAACAGCAATCCTCCACGAAGAGCTGGGAACAGGTTTTCAAGAACATCAGGTAGGAAATAGCTTTTGTTCTCTCTCCTGCTGTTGTCCAATTTATACTTCAGGAAAGAACTTCAGACCAAAATTTACCATAGTCTGTTATTCAACTCACCTGCAGCACTACAATTAGTGACTTCAGAAGGTTACAAGCTGCCTTTCATTTTCAGCATGCTTAGTCTGCACACAGGGATAAAAAAGGGGCAATGTAATCAAACAATACTGTAATAATTGTACAGAGCAAAACAAAGGGGAGAAATGCTATTAAAGGAAAAAATGTAAAACCCCATTTTTTCTATGTAAACTCATGCTGCTTACCAATCTCTCTCACAACAGAACAGCAAATCATAACTAAAACCAGGTAACAGAGTCATGCTGAAGGACTTGGGCTCTGGCATGGGATGGGCAGCAGAAGGGAAATGTGTGTGGGTGAGAGTTTCTGAATGCTGCTGGATCTTATCTTTGACACTTAATGTTGGGTCATTTGTGGGAACACACTTGGACCTTGGCCTCTCCCTACAGACTAGATGGGAATCACTCCATGGGGAGCTTGTTCCAGTAAGAACAACCCTCAGATTAAGTACATCTGTATATAGCCAGCTGGAGGCCCAACTCTTGAGACTGCAGAGTTGAATTTCATTCCTCTGGGACTCCATTAGTACCCCTGGCATAACACCAAAGATATTTCTTACAGAAAAAAAAAAAAAAAGAAAAAAAAAAAAAAAAAGAAAAAAAAAGCGTTAACTAGTTTGCCTTAATAGCCTTAAAAGATAGACCCACACTAGCATTCTCTTTTGCATTTTCATTGGGTGCTGCTTACGTTTCTTCAAGGAGGTTGCATCCACTTAGACATGAAGAATCAAACTGATCCTCTCCTATAACAGATTCATAAGATGATGAGTAAATAAGCATTCTTTTTTGGCCTCTATTGGTCACACTCTTATCAAAAGAGGTTACCAGGCATGCCTCATTCAGGTGCTAACATTAAAGCAAGCTTGTCAGTCCAACTAGCAGAGACAGAATCTCTGCCTCACAATAATTTCCAAGTTGTGACCATCTTTTCTACCAGTTTTGCTGACGGTCAAAGGCTGATGACACCAGACTAGGAGTGTTCAGACAGCACAAAATTGGCCCAATATAAATTTGCAGATAGAATGACCTAAAGTAAACAAATTACTGAAAAATCTTCTCACCCCTCTAGTTGATTCCCTGTCATTAAAGCAAAGCACTTACATCCACATAAAGAGCCAGGAGATCCAAAATTATCAGCTAAAGAGGGAGGGAGCAACTAGAAGCCTTATTTCTCCCAGCCCTGTTGAAACATCTTGTACTTTACTGAGCTAATGGGTATAAATAAGCAAGTAAGAGGAGAATGGTCTGTGCAAAAGGAGTTTTTCATTTCTGCTACATTACCAGCCTTGTCCCAACAAGGTCTAAGTCCCTTAAGAAGAATACCTTTTGTCATCTCAGTTTGTGTGGACAGTACAGACATAATAATTGGTCTGTACGTGAACATGTGCCAAAGGATAGAGTTATGTTTTTAAATATACATAAATAAGAAAGGGGAAAAAAAATGCTATTTTGGGAGGTGACAGGGCAGTGCTGAGTGTTGCAATCATAGATACTATGAACAACACAGAAAATTAGATTTGTTGTAATGTATAGTGACACTGGCTCCAAGTGCTTTGCAAACAAAAAAAGCTTGTGACTCCCTTCAGCGTAATGACCTCCTGCAATAAAACAGGGACTACTTCTTTCCCTCAAGGCCTAGAATTTAATAGATGCTGAACTTCTGGCTGCCAGGTACTCCTTACAATATTATCCACATGAAAGTCCATTTGCCTTTGCTTCTCTCAAGTCACCCCGTCTTCCATCAGGAAGAAAGGATACCTTAGGACCCTTGCTAGGGCTACAGTCCTGTAGCACACTGGAAAGGCAGTCTGTTACAAATTTCATGGCTTCTCCATGGCCTGAAAGAAAAGGCAGGGCAGGATGCTCTGACCTATGAAGAACATCTCCTCCATTTGGTCTTTGCCTCTATTCCAACTGACTGGAAGGATATCTAGGTCTTGGATCCTTATCCCTGACTGCAAAGAGTCAGAGATGATGAGAAACTTAATGTTTGCAGTTCTGCCAAAGGAGGTATACAGTTGCAGGAAACACTGACATGCCTTTTGAAATGGCCCTCTGTAGGTTAGGGTCTGAGGCGCTCTTTAATGTACACAGCTTTTGGCATGAACCCAGCCTCTTCTAGTTTTGCTGGTATCTGCTCATATTTCTGCTAAGAGATTCTCCCAGTAGCAAAGCCACAAAGCAAGATGCAGACATCGCATACATGAAGACCTTAATCCCCACTAGGCTCTAACCACATCCCTCTGTGCTGATACCTTGCACTCTATCATGTCTTTCTGGGACATCATCTTGATGGTGTGGCTTGGAGATGCTGGGCCTGATCAGATACTTCTGGAGGTATTTTTTAATGGGGAAGTAGAACCTTGATGTAAGATGAAAAGTGTACTGGTACAGCAGCACCAGAAAAGTGTACTTCGGAGGGGCTCCTTTCCATCTCCAGAGTTTTTCTAGACTTTCACAAGCACTAGTAGGAGGAGGTGGCCAAAGTGAGAGGCTGTCAATAACCTGTCTCTGTGCTAAAGAACAAGTGGCAAGACAGCTCACTCATAAAACCTACAAACAATTTCTCCATTTTCTTCTCCCCATTTTCTTTCATTCTCATTGTTTTCATACTCCCGTGAAAAGGAGAGTTTCCCAACATTTCAGACATACAAATCCCAAAAGATTACTCACGAATTACATGATTCCTCTCAATTCCTGGAAACTAGGTATAGCTGGGAAGAAAACCCTGATATTTGGACTTCAGATGTCATATCTTGAACATACCAACAATTTTCCTCCTCTTGTTTAAAAAACTAAGAGACAGAACAAATGTTAGAGATCCAATTCTCTGCGGCACAGCTGTATAAAAGGGGACTAATATGTTACTGGCTTAGAATAGTCAGCATGAAATGGTGGAAAAGGAAACACCTGGTACCTAATGAGATGTTACAAGCTTCTATTTGCAATGAAAGTACACAAATGTAAGAGGAAAATGGACTCATGCAGCCTAAAGCCAGGAAAATCCGACAAGTGGGGATTGATCTTTGGGCCTTCAACATCAATAGGACTATTCATGCACTTAAATACTACATGTGTATTTTAGCACCTGGCTGAATTAAAGCCTCAGATAGCAAATCAGGAGATGCCTGCTTGTTTTCAGCCTGCACAAAAGCCAACCCTTTTTGAGAACTGCACTGATTACCCTAGTTTATAATCTCCTTAATATCACAAGTTCCACAAAGATACATTTTGTTCCCTAGAGCTCCTCAGAAATCAGCTAAACATATGGACTGCTTGCTTACACCTACTACAGAAGGCTGAGTATTGAGGATTTATATATTTTAGTCTATGTGGTGTAAATATGTATAAATTTATATTGTGTTAATTTATGGCATACACTACAGAAGGTTTTGCGTGAGCTACATTGCATTCCTTCCCACGTTTCTGCTGAAATATTCATCTTTGGGTCTCTTTCTCCATGTTTTCCTTAGTCTCGCCACAGATGTTTGGGCAGCTTGTGTTAGAAGGGAGTGTGCCTTAGAAGTACATTTAGGAATTTAGGTGATGAGAATACCAAACTCAAGTGTGTGGCTACAGCCTGCTGGGGTTAACAGGCCTGGTGAACACTCACCAGCATCTCAGACCTGCCTTCTGATACCCCGGCAAACATCGCAACACAGCTTGTGAATTAGCACCGTCGAGGCAGACACCCAGCGCACAGAGAACTTCTGTCTCCAGGACTGCCAAACAAGTGCCTGACAAACATTGCATTCACACACAAAACACGGATACATAAAGCTGCCATGCCAAAGGAGGGACTGATTTGCGCAAGAACAGGCACCTGTGTACCAACAAACTGCACTCAGCATCAGCACCAGCAGTTCCTCCCATCTGCCTGCACACAGCTCTCCAGAATGAAAATGTATTCACATGTCCCAATCACTGTGAAATCGATAGGACTCTTGCTGTTGGATCAACAAGAGCAAGGTCAAGCCATTGGGCCAAAACACAGCCCTTATCTCCCTCTGAGCCCTTATCGCAACTCTATCAACACAGTCTTTGTGTACAAGGACTGGCCGTAACTCAGAAGTCCCAGTGCCAAAATGCGGCACCATTAAGAGCCTGCTGCCTGTCCTAATATCCATCAAGAGATATGAATTCATACAGAAAACTTAATTAAAGCATGACCTAATCAACAAAAGTGGGGCCCAACACACTGTTTATTTGCTTAACGTTCCATTTGTGCATCAACATGTTGCATTTCACTAACTTACTGGAATATGAAAATGCACAACTACATAAATAGTACCAGCGGGAGTTACCTGAATAAATCATACACAGCCAAAGAAATCTTTCAGCTCTTACAGAGTCCCAAATGCAACACTTACTACTAACTGGCAGAGAGGAATGAGTAAGAGGATGTGTCTGCAAATATTTTCTCAGACACAGTTGTGAACTACTTTGAATTTTGACCCTTCTCCCCATTCACTGTCCAAAAACATTTCTATGTTCTGTGTTTATGGCAACATACTGCAAGATCTGGGTCCAAAGTCCAATGCTGCTTCAGATTCTCTGGCTAATTCTGGGGAAGTTGCTTTCTCCTTTAAGGTCCTCTGGGAAAGACACAGACATTTTTCTCTAGTCCTCTTTGCCTTTCTTGTCTATCTAGCATCAGAATGGGTTTTGGAAGGTGTTCTGATTACTAAAGCTGCAACCAGTGCTCTTGCCAATTCCATCAGTCACCTCATTTTGCCCTTGAGAACAGCATGTATATCCTATCCCCAAGGGTTTGCTGATCCTCACCAGATCTGGCCCTCTGCTCTGGGATGGTGAATGCCCACCAACATGTACACTAACTAATACAGAGCTGCTGGTATTTCACAGGGCAATGTTAGAAGAATAAAAGATACAGTAGTAAAGATTTTAGTAGAGTTTAATTTAATTTTTCAGGATAGCATTTCCATTACTAGTACTACAGCTACACAGCACAATAGCAGATGCACCAAAATGCTGAAATAGCATTTTTGCACAGAGTGGTGAAAAATTCTAATTTAGCGGGCAAAATTAACAGCAATTCAATGAGGGTACAGATTATATTACCCTTTTATGTTGTTGTATGAAGGTTAAGAGACCATACATTTTGCTGGTTTTATTTTATAAACAGGCCAACTAAAACCTCATGTTAAATTAATCCACAACAAAAACCACAACCCTCAAACTACTGCCACACATCTACCTCACCCTTGTTGGCCCAACCCTTTCTCAACCTATTGCCCTGGCCCTTCTTGTCTTGAAAGGATCTCACAGTGGAGTCTAAAGTTGCTGAATTCAGGAAAAAGTCATCAGGGCTGAGCAAAGTGATCCCTGGTCCCACTACATACTCCTGCCTGACTCTCTCTTCAACAGCAAAGAACTACATAGCACTGGGAAGATGCTGTTTGGCCCTCTTTTCCTAGAGCAACAGAGCCACATGCTATGCTAGGGTCCTGAAATAGTCCTCGGAGATGAAAGAGACAGTAAAACAGCTTGGGAGTTCTCATGTGGCTGATTTTCCGATTCTTCTACTTTCCTCCTCCTTCCTCCATTCTCCTAGAATTTAAATGCTGACTGAAAGATTGAAAACAACAGAAGTTAATAATCATCCTATCATGCATTAGCAAAAACAGAACACACTCAATGAGTGTTGACGGCTTGAATACTTCAGTAGGCTGAAATATATTCAGAGAGCATTTCAATGAGTTTAGGTAAATGGGAAAAAATGTTAAGAAAAAACCTCAAAACAATAAAATTCAAAAAAGCAAAATCTGATCTTGGGTAATTAACAGTAGAAACGGGGCTAAATTAAAATAAATTATTCAGTGCAAGTACTTCAGACAGCTCTTAAGAATAACACATGGATTCATGGCACTCTTTAGGGGACTTTGTGCCTATAAACTAATTAATAGATCTAACTTCTCCATATGTAGTTTTTCCATCTGTAACAGATAAAGTATGGATAGGTTTCTTCATGTAACAGGAAAAATTAAAACTAAAGTTATTTTTGTAAGTTGTAGAATATTCTCTTAACTTATTCAGAACGCAAATGTGTGAAATACCATGACAGAATGGAAATTGATTTTGTAAAATGTGAGAGTGAACGACCGCGCTCTGAAACATGTGGTGCAAAGTCAGAGACAGGGCGCTCGGCTTCCTTCCCCTCCAACCACCGCCCAGGCGTGTCGCAAAACAAACGGCGCAGCAAAGCCAGAAGGGCACCTAATAACCCACTCCTTGCTACAGCCAGTAAGCAAGACAGCCACAACGGAAGCATTTTCATTCCAAAGCTGAAAGGCCCTGAGTTTTTGCCATCCCAATGCATTGTACAGTGAGGTTTTGCTTAAGCCTTTGCCAGCCCTTGGACTCTTTGGTTTAATCAACACAGGAGCTGCTCCAGTTAGTCCTTGGAGCAGCTACCATGCAGTGCATGTAGGAAAATGCTGCATAGCTCCCTAGGTTAAGCAGAGCTGGCATGCAGGAGCTTGTCCAGCCTTTTCAACTGGTTAGAAATCTGTCTGCAGCTATTACATCCAGCTAGGATGTGAACATTGCTAGAACTTGGCTTAGAAATAGCTCACTTCTGTTTTTGCAGATACCTCGCATTTCACATGATCGACCTTGACACTTGGATTTCAGAGGTAGCTTCCAAAATTTTTAGCCAAATTAATGTACATCTGTCAGGGTCACCCATGTACATTAACTGAATCCCATCTGTGAGGACAGACAGTCTCTACCATGCTTTCCTC
The DNA here is from genome assembly GCA_009812075.1 of Sialia sialis. NCBI lineage: Eukaryota > Metazoa > Chordata > Aves > Passeriformes > Turdidae > Sialia > Sialia sialis. Next base: position 88,733,457 of record VRYO01001463.1, on the reverse strand, counting down.
TCTGTGTCAGGAGGCAGTGAGAAGCTGCCATTCATACATGTATTATCATGGCTATTTATTTGTAAAGGTTACTTAAAATTGAGTGTATTAGCAGAAAGTGTCACAGTCTTACATTTTAATGTTTCAAAAGCAATAATTGTTGTACAGCCAAGTCACCATCAACATTCATAAACTCCCCAAATGTATACAGATGTTTAGAAACGTGGGCAGTTGTTTTATCTGACACCTTTTCTCCCAACATGTCTCATGATTCCCATCAACAAGTTGTCCAACAGTGGTGCCATGCCCAGCCACTAACTGTGCCAAGAATTAACCCCTCTTAGCCACCTCCCCGGTTCTTATCCCACATCCATCTCCAGCCCATACCTCATCAACCAGCAATCTGGTCACCTCCACAGGAAACAGCCTAATTTCCACAGCTTGATGCCCAGCCATGTTCCTGCCCTAGTCTCTAAATGCAACATTTGCTTGAGTGTGTTGACATCAAATCTCATTATTGACTTTAAGGAGAGTATCAAGAAGAGTTTCCTCCACTTCATCTTCTCTTGATGAATACAGACAACAAGCCCTGACATTTACCTTTAATTACCATGAATAATTGCAAACTTTTGGAGAAAACCTGGAGTTTCATCTAATCTCAAGTTAGGCCTTAACCCAAACTAAATACTCTTTAACATTTTTGAAGGCTGTACTCAGATGCGGGGGTTTGGTTTCACTTCCCCTGTAAACTGATTCTGCACCCAAGAGTGCTAAGATATGTTTTTCTTTTTATTCTAGCATTTTTTCCTCAGATTTCACTCCTTACAGAGCACTCTCTGCTGAATTGCCTCGTTGTCTCATTCAGGTCAGCCAGAAAAACAAAAAAACAACCATACACATCCACTTTATTCTCTTTTTTTGTGCTGGGGTTTGATTGTGGTCTGTTGTTTAGGTTTCTGGGGTTTTTTGCAAACCAATGTGTCTTTTTAACAGCTGGCATTCATATGTCCTTCCCTTTCTTTGTAGTTATGTGCATCTTCCCTTTGTCATTCTTAATGTGCTTTTCCCTTTAGCAGGCTAAGAAAAGAGTCTTATATGCAAGAGATCCAAATTTGTGTTAGAAAAAGAAGACTACAAGAACATTTCAAAACTAAAAACAGACAAGGTACTAAAAGAGCCTATTGTCTCTGCCATCAGTCCCCAGTCATTTAACAGGGTGCTCCATATGCAGAATTGGAAGTCTTTCACGTGGTGTATCATAAGAATAAATTCATTTGGGCATTAATAAATCCTTCCATTGTTTCATTTACCTTTCTGCTTAAGGAAACAAAGGTTTCCTTGGCCAGTCTCTCTGACCTCTATTTAGTACACCAGTTACAGAGTGAGACTGAACAAAGCTGGTTGTGTGTGACTGCTCTCTAGGTGCCGGCACTCCCATGGCTGAGGTGAGGGCAAATGGGGGCAAACAGGAATCCCATCTTCTCAGCACTCATCCTGTGTAGGCTGCTCTTATCATGGAGTCACTATGCATCAGGGTGAAAGCTGCTCAGCAAAACCACCACCTTCTCCCAACACCACAGGGATATCTCATTTCCCCTTACAGCTGTGCAGTGAGTAAACACCTGCTTTGATATCACACGCTTTGTTGTTTGTAAATGTGCAGCCATTTAGGCTCAAATGCACATGAATGCAGCCCAAGACCCTATTTTCAGCCCCAGCCTCTACTCACTGGCCATGCTGCGGGAGGGGGGGTGGGGAATAAAAGAAAAGCTCTTCTCTCTGGGGACTGGGTTTGTTTCCTATACAGCAGCTTCACAGAGGTGAATCTTTCACTAACCTGGTTGGCTGACACAAATTGTACTGGAAACAACAGGAGGCTTGTCAGACTGTTCTAGCATACAAATGAACATAACAGATGGGTAGCAATAAACTCACCTAAAGATAAAATTATGATCTTCAGTCATTGAGAAAGATGATAACTTAACCACAGGATGTATAGCAATTAGTTTCCTCAGCAGCCTACAGAAGCAATATATACAAATTACAAGATAATCTTCCGCAATTTGAAACCATTTAGGATCTTTAGCATCGTATACTTGGATCAATTTAAATCTTAAAGTTGCTATCATCTTTCCTTCTTACTCAGATATAAATATCTCCTCATTTTCTAGTGAAACACAGTAGATGTTGTTTTCATGTGGCCTATACTGTATTCTTTCTTCAAGTTAGCTGGTTGAACTATTAAGAGCTCCCCAGGACTGTGGTTGCAAAGCACAAGGAGCGCTGGCTGCGGTAATACCTGTGTTGGATTGCCCCCAGTGGCAAGGAACTGTAAAAGACTTTGGCAAAGAGAAATAAAAATTTCTGATTGAGAAATAGGTCTGCTGGTGGGAGGAAAATAAATAAATAAATAAATAAATAAATTACCCTCTGCATGTGGAAATCTTTAAGCTTTCATCCATTTCTAGGAAACTGAAATAGGAGGAGCATGCCTCCTACTCTTAAAGACATCTGCACTGTAGGGTACAGGGAAACTACTGCAGCACAAGCAAGGTTTTGGCAAATTAAAGCTTGTCAGAATCACACTGAGCTTCCCGTTGGTCTGGGTCTACTTATACTTTCATTACAATTCTGTTCTTCTTTCTGCTATTCCCCTCTGGACACATAATACTTAAAAACTAGCACAAGAACTTGATTCTCTGCAGTGTACAAAGCAGCCAAAGTATTTCTTTCTATGGTCTTTTTCTTCTTCCTGTCTTTTTTCAACTTAGCATCTGGCAAAACTGGAAAAACTCTGGGACATAAAAATTCCCTTAACTGTGAGTAAGCCCTCATTATTATGTCTTTCTTTATAAACTGACCTGTCTGATTAATGCCTGTTTGCCTGGAAAAGTCTCTCTTCTCCTTTGCTGTCTCCTGCAATTGCTTTGCATTTTAGTGTCTTCTCTGCCAAGGGAGAAATGCTGGATTCTGGGTTAAATATTGCCCCCCTTCTGAGATCTGTGGGACTTCCGTTGTTCCATGGCACCAGGACTTCACCCTTATTCTTAACAACTAGCAGTGGCCTACCACACCACTTAAAGTTTCTGGAGCAAATGACTTGGACCAAATTTTCTATTTAAAATACCAGCAATTTTGCAAAAGCCTATTTAATTCATTAGGCTTTCTCCAGTTCACTCAGCCTTGTTCACATGAATCCAGTAAGCTGTGTTCTTTCATGTACTCTTGCCTTTCAAGTGACAGAAACTTTGCAGACTGAATACTTAACCCAAGCAAGTCGAAAAATTAAAAATCCTTCCCAACTGAAATCTGAGGCTGATACTTGGATATATGATAATTTTAGAGGGACTGAATCTTTGCCATAGAAAAATGCCTATTTAAAATCTAGGCCAGGAGAACAGCACTTTTTTACAAATTTTTTAAGTTTATGGCAGCCAGTAACAAATCTGCAAACATTTATGCACTTGGCAATTACGGGCAGCTGTCTGGACACTCAGCCAATGGAATTAAACATTTGAGAGATTGCAATTCTATGATATAATCTGGTTATGAAGCTAATTACACCTCTTGTCATTGTTGACAATGTATGATTATTGAGATAAAAATCTTAGTTCTGTTAGTCAAATTCCACTGAGAGGTATAGACAGGGAGAAGGAAAGGAAAGAAAACTAAAGAAATCAAAACAACTTTCTCCTCGTTGAAGAAATTACTATCCGAGTCCAGAAACAA
>VRYO01001463.1:88652554-88729739 GCA_009812075.1 Sialia sialis | reverse complement strand
AAAAAAAAAGAAAGAAAAGAAAAGAAAAGAAAATCACACCAAAGAAGAACACTGAAGTTCCCCTAAAATACTAAAGGAGATGACACATGGACACACGGAGAAAAAGGTGTACAAAGCTATTTACAATTAATCTGTGAATAATCATGTTAAGTTGAAACTTCCAAAAAAGCTAGCATGGAAAAAAAAATTATGAAATAAAATCTTGAACATAACACAGAGTTCTAGCTTTGCAAGTAAGGCGATACATTCCAGTACATCATGCAGATGCCAAGGGTTCTCTCAGACAAAAGCACATCTCTTTGAGAATCAGAAGTCCTTTTTAGAAGCAACAACTGAATTCACTGCCCCTTGTGATCTGCAGTCTCCTAGCTCCACACATGAAGCAGATTATACAAAGCAATTATAAGTGTTCCATATTTTCCATGGCGTTGCTCAGTTTGTATGCTCAACCCTTCGTTGCTAAATCTAAACTTTGTTGAAATGAAGATTAATTTCTGAAATTATTACACCATAAAAACGTGCTTGCCCTGAAAGTTATGGCTTATTTCAATAATGATTTTTTTTTAAAAGCCAACCACTATCAAACATATTTCTGAAGCAGTAATTGAATTGATTTTTATTCTGACAACAATAGATCCCAAAGTATAAGGAGTCTGTTTCTTGCAAAACTGAATTTTTAAACAAGTCTAAATTTTTTCAAGATCATAAGTCACTGTACTTATGGAAATTTTTCAGTGACCTTTTAAAATAGAAAAATTTTATTATTTCTGTTTGTAGAGAAAACTGAGAGCCAGAAGTAATGAACATCAAAACAAGTAACTTTTTAAGACATACACACACAATTCTGAAAAATTTATGAGAACAAGGAAAAGTTCATGATTTTAGAGCTTTTGCTCAGCAAACTACTACAGAACAAAAGACAAAGAAGTAGCTACAGAGAGAGTCTTTCACAGTTTCAGAATTAATATTCTATGCTGGCCCCAAAGACCCTGCAGGTCACACTACAATGTTTACCTGGCTGCCTTGATTCACTGATCTTCATGGCAAAAGGTAAGGATAGTGACATGGCTTGCTCCTGCTGTTACTTTAGAATGGTATGTTTTGTTCATTCCTGATTTATCTAAAAGTGACCTGGACACTCAGTTTCTATATGCCACATAAATGAGAAAGGCACTTAAGTTTCTCTTTGTATAATTATCCTTATCACCAATAATTTCTTCTAGCCCACAGCAGATGGACAGTAGAGGTAGGAAGGAGACCAGATTACTCTGTCCTCAATAATGCTGCTTCCTCAGTTTTTTTATATTGATACTGCTGCTAACGTTTTCTTTCCAAAGGAGAACCTGGTAACTGCAATTAAAAAGAATAAAATGAACACTGCACTTAGAAATGGTATCCTTCTCTTCTGATCAGACACCAGTCAGCCCATATTTTGTGCTTGTACTTGTTTGTTACTTTTATAATGGTATTTAAATTTGTCTTTGAATTTAGAGTGTGACTGCACTCAGTCTCCAGAAAGCATAATTGAATTTGGAATTCACAAAGCAAACGGGAAAAAATGGTATGTTAATGTTCCAACCTCTAACAACCTCTGTTAGTGTTTTAAATTTGGAAACTGCTATTCTTTTAAGCATAACTAATAGTTTTGGAAGCAATACATGTAGACTGTACTTAAACTAAACTGTATGTGATTTATATTCTATTCACTCAGAAATTCAATGTAAATGTTAGAAACTTTAGGGAAAACAGGGCAAAAATGTGCTCAAGTATGCTTATGATGATCAGGTTTTAGAAAAGAAAAGTTGCATGTGCACCTCAGCTGCTTTCACACCCACAAGACAACAAAGCCTGACTGGTAGTGCTGGCTGCCAACTTCTAGTGAGCATTTAAAGTGTGATAGAAGATAAATCAATGTTTTTTTCTGTGAATAATAATCTTATCCTCTGACCATTGAAATGTGAGCTGCCAACAACTGTGCACACAGACAGCCTGGAAAATGCCATTCCCTTTCATGGTTGTAAACCAAAACAATAAATCATTTCAGTAAGATCATTTTCTGTCTTCTGCTTGTTCCTACAAATAAAGAAAGGCATCAGCCTCTCCCATTTTCAAACAAAAACAAAACAAAATTATTTGGGGATTTAATAACAATAATTTAATTTGTATTAACCGTAGTACAACATAAACATTTTCCTCAAGGCTGAAGCAAAAACAGCTTACACATATTTTCCATGTGTGGGGGTTTTTGTGTCTGTGAGCTTCTGAGACTTCTCTCATTAAAGCAAATTCAAAAAACCCACTTCCCATATGAATCAGAGTTTCATATTTAAACTGCAGGATTCCTCTTTTAATGGTTTACTTGTTGATTGAATTAATATGGATGTTTAGCAAAGGTGGGTCAATCAGGAAAACAGAGTAAGAGGACAGGGAATATATTAAAAAACAGAAACAGGGGAAAGTGAGACTGAATCAGTATAGTGCCAGAGCAAAGAGATACAACATGAGAACGTGTACTTTTTTTTGTCCCCTTTTTTCCATCAAAATCAATTTCTGACATGCTTCCATGGCTTATGAAGTAAAGCTTTAAGGCAGGACTGTGAGAACAACCTTGCTTAGAGCCACTGACAGAAAGTGATAAAAGACAAAGTACATTAGTTTCAGCTCTGGTAGCTGGTCTTGGAACTGTTAATGTACATCGTTCAAAAAATCTGCATTAATGAAGCCAAGTGTTTACTTAAAATGTCCTTGCAGTTGATACTGCAGCTTTTTTGTCTGTGAGCTACATGGTGGGCATCCTCTTGGAAAGATGGCAGGGTAGGCAGGAAACTGGGTAGTAAGACTGGTGCTGCAAAACAAGCAACTTGTAGCTGGGTCACCAGAGAGTTCCTCATGAGGTGACACTAACAGACCAGTGAAATCCTCAGAAAACACAGCAGGAGGGTACAGAGAACAGATATGGCACCCAGACCATGGGCTCAGCAACCCTGCATATAGAGCTGAAGGGCTGAATGACAGCTCTGGACTCCCTTCCCTCCCATCTTAAAGCTATAACGATCTCCCTGGGCTGTAGAAGCCCAATGTTTGCGGGACACCCACAAGATTAAGGCACTTTTTGAAAATGTCTCAGTCAGGATCTTTTAGTAGCCAGTCTTTTTCTTTGCCTTAGGTGTGAGCTTGGTACAATTGTTACTTCTGAACGCTTCTCCTATTTCACAGAAATCACTACACTGACTCAATTTAATAGGATTTGAACTTGCTGCTGTTTTCTGCCAAGAAAGCAGAATCTTTCAGCTTTCTGTGCACAGAACAGAGATGTTAAAATTAGCCACAAGCACTATATTGCTCCCTGAATACAAAAAGAAGGTATGCAATTTGCTGCACAAAGGCAATTAGTTAAAACACGAATCCAAAAGTAACAGTAAGTGTTCCCTGGTTTGCCAAGACAACTACCATGCACACAGACATCACACAAATAGCAAAATGTGTATGTTCAGGTTTTGTTTGAGAACCCCTGTGAGGTCTCAGCAGACAGCACTGTCACTTATTTCAGCATCTTACAACTCGCACTGAGAGACTTTTTAAGCTGGGAGACACAGAAACTCAGGTCACTTTCTATGTCTCATTGTTTCTGCTGGTGGAGTAGCCACTTCAGCAGTTACCGCTTCAGTCAATTCCTGTCCCATTTCTGAGGCCATTGGGGGAGCTGAGTAATTTCCACCAGTTCAGTAGGTTCTAGCAATCTTGTTCTTAAAGAATGAGGAGGTAGAGAAGAAAACACCCTCAGAGTTCCTGCTCAGTTGGATTCTGTTCAAACTAACTGTGAGACATAGCTGCAAAACCAGACCTTACAACATCCCAAATAGATTGTTTCTGCTTCCCATTCCTAGGCCAGCAGAGCTGCCTAAGCTATGATATTCACATGTCTTACCATGCTGGGGACAGACTGTGAAATAGGAAGTGTGTAGGGAGGACAATGACTCCTATCTCCATGTGCTGGCTCAACTCGCTAATCTGCAGAAAAATGAGCCCAGCTAAAAAGAAGAGGCTTGAAAGGTCTGAGGGCCAGAGCTCACATGAAGACAGCTTGGTGCAGCCAGGATGGAGGTGGTGGAAAGTAACAGAGGGAAGGCTGGGAGTGTGGACTTTCCATTGTGGATAGCACACTGGTAAGGTTGGCGTGGACATTAACAGAACTGTAGCAATGGTGTGTGCAAAGTCCAAAGTGCTCTTTCTCTCTCCTCCTATAACTGAAAGCAGCGGATATTTTTAAAATGTAAAAGTATGTAGAACCATGAGCAGAAGCAAAATTTATCAGGATTGGTAAGAGCTTTTGGACTTCCTTACAGACAAATAGCTCTGTGAGCGGTAGATCCAATGAGCACCTGCATCACAGGGCTTCCTTCCGCCATAGGCACTCAGGTTTGATAGTCTCTGGGTTCTGGTTCCTGCAGCCTGGAAAACTTCTTGCTGCCTTCTCCCTTCTCCCTGACCACCTGTTTTCAAGTACTTAAGACACTTAATCAACCCTATGCCACTGTCAAATTTGCTTGAAACATTCTATGAGTTCATAAAACATTCATTTGACCATGTGGAAGGAGGGGTTAACAATTAATACAGTCTGTCCTAATGCATAGTGACTTTTTCATTAGGAAGCAGTTCTACAAAAAGATATGAACACATTCCTGCTCTATTAACAACCACTTAGAGGCCAACTTACGCTTCTGGTTATACAGCTGTAAGCACAGAACCACTCTGATTCACCACTTAACATCAATGACAGTGAGGAATAACCTGAAGCACCAAACCAGACTGACATATACACACCATCTAAGTACTGCAGTTCTCGGACTAGCAGGCAAGAGTGCATGCTTATCAGAAACAATGAGGGCAGCACATATTAAATCTTTGAATGACTCCTCATTTGTTGTCTGGCAAAGTAAAACATCTGAAATAGCAGGTTAGGAGTAGAGTATGACATGTCTTCATCTCCCTGTTTTAGTAGCACACCAGAAATAAGAATATTTATACACGTCCTAGAAAAAGCTGTACTCTGCTGTCTGAGGTACAGCATTTTCACAGGACATTGCTAATCTAAGAAACATCACAAAGTGAACAAAGCAAAATGAATTTCTTTTGTTACTGACTACTGCTACATTACAATAAAGGAATTTAAAATCTGAGTTCATTTTGTTCAGCCATTGTTTTATGCCTACTTTTGTATTCTGTTGGATTAGAACAGATTAATTTGTTTGAGTTTTCTTCCTAGACATTTTTCATGTCTTGGCTCAAGAACAAGGCTCCATTTAAAAAAAAGAACAAAGTCTCAACATCTTCTATAATTTTCTCCTTCATGCTACAGTTGCTTTCAAAAAACATAAAGATCTTAACAAGTTTAATATTTGGACTTACACTAGCTGGCAAAGTAAATTTCCCAGTAAATGACAACACTTCCTCACTTAGTTGTCTTCAGCCCATTTTTTAACACTTTATACTACTGCACTGCCACAGGCCCCAGATCATTTATTCCAGCTAGTTAGCTGAATTCTTGCTTCTACCTCTGCATTGATGGCTCTGACAGGAAAACCTCTGTTACTGCCAACAGAAAACCAAGATGTGACAATGTTGAAAAACAAGCTTTATGAGCCCTCTCTCTCCTGACTCAACAAGCACCTCCATTTGCCCTGAAAGCCACCTTGCTGGTCAGGCAGTGCTAATGTCTCTTATAAAAGCCGGGAAGCTGTCCCAGACACGCAGCTTCTCCTAACCGTGAACCGGGGGATCTTGTGCTTGTCGCACCCCGGCAGTTGCTCAGCTGCTGGGCCAAACTGGCACAGTCTCCTCATCTGACCTAAGGGCTCCCAAGAACACAAAATCCCCCAGGCAGCCTGCTCATCTTTTGTCCTTAATCAAGTGGGTTGATGGCCTTTCATTTGACCACCTGGATGCCAGCAGGCAAGTCAAGGGAAGCTTCCTCCACAGCAGGTCCCAGCTTGTGTCATTCCATTCCTGGGCTGGGCTGTAGCAGGCAGAGGGAAATGGCTGAAACTCTGTACTATAGGAAAACAGGTATGGGTTCCCCTCCATGCCATCTCAGGCAAACCATCTATCCTACCTTCCAGCTGCAGACCAAAGATGACTGCTTTCATTGGCTGTTTCCATCACAACACTCTTCCAATGGTCACCAAGACATGGTGCACTGCGGCCATGCTAGTGTTTGGAGTCTCCCAGTCCTACCCTCATATAGGCAACAATAGCAACAATGGGAAGCAAAGGCTGGGTTGCTTTAAAATCTATGCACTGAATAGAAGTGCTCTCCATCAGATTCAGCGGGATTTCCTGCAGCACATAAACCAGTGCACTTTTACCCATGGGAACTCACATTTGCACTAGCCTTGTTTCCAAAAAGATCAATCTGATTCCTTCCTTCCTTAACAAAAGAGTCATCTTGGATGACAGTTATTAGCCTATAAATTAATTAATCATACTGATAGTGATTTTTGGAAATACTATTCTGGGATAGCAACAGAAATCCAACTGGACAAGACCCAGACCCAGAGAAAAGTGAGTGACTTGCCCAGAAATGTGTTTTTACAGTATTTAATTACAATTTCCCTGATAGAGGGAAAGGAAAGAAAAATTTAAGAATTACATACTAAGCCTAAAAACACAACAACTTTGTCCTGTTGCCATTTCTTAAAGTCATTAGCTCCTTTCCCTATGAAAAGTAACACTGAAAACCCCCCACGCTCTAGCACGCTCTGGCAATGGCAGCAATTCCTTGGCATTCTGTTCATGGATCACTGTCAACTTTCTGAATGCACTCTGGGCTACCACACGGCCTTGTAACACCAACCTTTTAAGGCAGCATGGCTTTGCAAGCCACTAGCGATCTGTGAAGCAGAGCTGAGAATCACTGCTCTTGATAATGTGACTTCAGCAAATCTTGAGTGGACTAATGACAGAGCTGTCTACATCCAAGGTCAAACTATTCTGCTGGCAACAGTTCTGGTATTTGATTTCTGAAGCTGAGGCAAGTGGAATGATGATGAATCCAGTACTACTTTGCTTAGAGGTCATTCACTTAAATATCAAACCACTAACTTCAGCTGTAACTCCTCGGATTTGACTCGGTGGTTCAGTCTGCAGTATCTTGCTGTAGCAGTGGCAGCCTTGAGGAAAGCAATAAGCCTTATCCTAAGCCTTCTCCTGGAATCAGATTGCACAGTAACAAGGAATTCCTGGCACTGGGGTACAGTAAACAGTTCTCCCATGTCCAGGATGTAACACCAGAAGAGATGATAACAAATAAGCCACTTCAACAGGGCTGTGAAAAATGATCCATGACATATCTGTAGCGTAGCAAATGTCATCTCAGAACAGGCTTGTCTGGATGCCTACAGGAGAGCACCAACTGTCTGGCTCAAATTCGCAGCCTACTCCTGGTACGGCACTGTGAGCAGATTGGTGACTGACTAATTCCGCACAGCAGTTCCCTACCTACAGAGCACTCATTCCAGCTATTAGTGTCACAGCATATCAAACGGGCTGTCACAAACCTGTTTATCACCCTTTCCCAAATTCTGGCAGGTATCCAGCAACAGCTATTCGGTATGGGTCTATGCACATGGTAAGTGTTAGCTCTCTGGTTAGCTGGACCACTGCATCTCATTCAGGAAAGAATTACAGCCCTCCTGTATCCTGAGATCACCAATGCACGGCATTAGAAGTGCAGCTCGTAACATTAAAAGTCTCCCTTCACCATCCCTTTAAGAGCTGTTCACAAAAACTATCTCCAGCCTGGTGGGACCATTTTTCCTTCTACAGTCAGTGGAGAAGTGACCCTGAGAGAGGACAAGATCATCCAGAACAGACGCCCAACCTAACTGTCCCAGAGGCCTTCTCTCTGTTCACTGCTGAGGAGCCTTTGCAAATGCTCCCTCATTTGATGCTGCCAACTCCTAAGACTTTATCTCAGAGTATTTGATGTTTCTTTTGAAGGCTCTTTTCTTCAAGTCATTTAGTTTTCCAATAATCATATATTTTACTGAATACATACATACATATATAATTATTATAAAATACATAGGCCTTGCTGTTGTGGAGAAAACAGATTTAAAAAAAAAATTAAAAAAAAAAAAGAGAGAAATCAAAAGGCAAAATAAAACAAACAAGAAATTACTGCAGCTTTTTTTAAAGCCAAGCTCATGACACGTCATGCCTTTACAGTAGCAATACTACTATGTTTTACTGCAACAGTCTAAGAAGTAATTTGAAATTTGCAAATGGAATATTTACATTTGCCTTGTGTCTTTTTTCAAATATGTTTGGTTTTCTCAAATTCTCACATTTATTAGAATTTCATTTTATTTGTCATTTTAAGACAGAATTAGCTTTTGACAGCAGATTAGGGAAAACTCTGCCTCCTTTTAATATCTGCACATGTAAGAATTGTAATCAGCTTTCCCAAAACATTATGAGCGTTAATAGTGACTGACAGTCACAACTGCTTTAAGTAAAACTTCCAAAATGTATAAAACTCTGTTCATTCTCAACAAGCATCCAGTAAAATGACCATTTCAGAAGCCTTATCTTTAAGGTCATGTCTAAAACTCTGGATGTTGCTCAGAGAAGGAGCAGTCTTAAGTGCATGCTGCCTTGTTAGATGATGATTTACCCACCATGACATGAATATTTTAGGTCAGTTCCTATTTTCCCTCACTTGGATAATATTCATGGAATATCCTCTTCTGCTACTATCACTAGATGGAAAGAGGGAAGCTGCTCCAACAATTTAGAATCATTCACTTTTCCAAAGAACAGATGATTCAATACCTTAAGTTTACCCTATAACCACTGTATTTGAGGTGAAGAGGACTTTATTTTTCTTTCAGTACTGGAGCTCTTAGAACTACCTCAGACTGAATTTTTAAAAGTTAATGCACGTAACTATTTAACTCCCATGTTCTCTGGTAAGAGTGAATTAATGGGATTTATATTTATTTCTTGGAAGAAAATTCACAAAGGGATCCCCCATACTACAGGCTAGCATTCAGCCAGCAGCAGTACCTTGCACAGCACCTGAACAGGGCTCCAGCTCATGATCTGCAAACTGGCACTTCCAGGAGAGCTGTATCTTGCCTAGGCAGGCAAGTCCTAGACTCTCACTCTTACAATCTCCTTTTTGTTTGTTGTAGCTTCAGGTTACAACATCAAGAGTTTTCTAACTTTCTGTAGCATCAGAGGAGGGGAGCAAAGGGATAACCAGTACAAACAGGAATTCATGATATGTTTTCTTGATGCCATGTGCTCTGTATCTTAAATGTAGTACAACAAGGGACCCCAGGACTTGGGATCACAGGACATAGAGGAGATGAGGATATACTACAAGGTCTCTCTTCTGCCCTGTATTTTTCACACATAACTTCTGTAGTATTTTGAGAAATAAAAAAAATTACCCATTTTATTTTACATCCTCTGTGGACCACAGAAGTCTGTTCTGCATACCAGTGGTTACTTTTAGTAGGAAATTACTCAACACACATTCAGTCTACATTTTCTTATATTAAGCTATTGATCTTTCTCTTCGTTCCAACCTTTGGTTCATACAAATCACAGCCTTCTGTTTTTTGGCATTAAAATCTGAAGATGATTAGCAGAGCATTGATGTAATCAACTTTCAGCTATTCAAAATGCATACAGGGACATTTTGTTTTCTGCTACTTTTTCTAGACTTATTGTTATGGTGAATAGCATTCTTTATTTACTCTCAAAAGGAGGACGAATAGTCTCCCAAGGGGAAGAAACAACTTCCTAATACAAAAATAAAGCACTACAGAAAACAGGCCTAGCCCATGTATAAACAGATAGACATGACATGTGAGAAACAATGGGAAAATGCTTTTTCCCTTGGTAACTAAAGGTCACAAGCAGTGATGTATACTACTCCAGTTTTACATCATTTCCAAGGGGAAAACAGAGGAAACTTTCATCTCCAGACAAGTCCCCAAACACATTGTTTGATCTTACTGTACAAGCTGAGCCCTACAGTCATCTATGACCCATAATATACCCACCTATACACACAGCACCAAGACCTTGTTGATTGTGACATAATTAGTTTACCCATATTCCATAACCTAAACTGGTTTCTTCATACCACTGGTTAATATATAAACATAACACACAAATACACAGTAACACACAAATACACAGAGAAAGATCTTGTGTAACTGGTAAATACTTGGTTTGCTTAGCCACAGTGGACTTGGGGCTGTCACATCTGTAGGACTGTCTGTATGCAAGTTAAAGAAGCCTGAACGGTTAAAGTGTGTAAATACCATGTCAAACAGTCCTGCTATGAAAGAAAATATGGCAGCTCCACGTATGTGGGAACATGAGTTTCAAGCCCAGTAAGGAAATCCTCCAAATAGGCAGAGTCACTTAAGCAGCTGGCTGAAAGAGTGGGATTTGGTTCAAGATTAAGGCACTTAATATGCAGTAGGTATATGAATTACACCTACAGTCAAAGGAAACCTACTCAATACAATCCATGAAACTTATAGAACTATTACTGTTGACAGCCAAGATGTGTCTGCTCCAAGGTAAACTAAATCATGTGATTCCATAAACTTCATTAATTTAATTTTCACTGACTACAATGGGAGCTGAATGGGAACATGACTGGTTCTAGAAATTTATACATAAGTATCTACAGTTACAGTAGTTCTCTAAAAACCTCATCTAGAGTTTTGATCTGGGACAAAATTCTGCTCCAAATTGCAGGAGGCATCTTCCATTTCCACATGGAAGATGACTTGCAGAACCAAAGGCTGTGTTACAATTGTAAGACTTAACATTTGGATGCACACAGTGAACAAAATCTCTGGGATCATCAGTGAACAACTCGCTGAAGATGTTGGCTGCACTACTCCAAGAGACATAAACATTGGAAGCTGCTTGCTTCCAGAAGACTCTGGTAAAGAGACACTCACATGAGTGACTTTATTTAAAGCAGGGTTCTGAACATTTTCATAGCTGCGGGGTTTGGCCATTCTGACTTCGACTGACAGTCTGGTCAAAGATGGACCAAGAGTCCTATGGACACCTTCAGATGCATGCAGCTGTGGGAATGCAATAGTGGGTACTCAGGTCTAGTGAACTGCTGCAGACAGCCTCAAGGACAACGTTCCTTCTACCTCAAGTACAACACCATGTGTAAAAGCCTGCAATGTGTAAACATGATCTCTGCACCTTGCTCACAGCTACACCTACACATCCTGCTCTGTGACAACAACAGCAGCTCTGACCAGAGGTCCCAGATGCAGAATTCAAGTTCTACCCACAGCTGCAGTCCCACTGAAGCACCAGGATCAGTATCTGAAGCATCAGGGTAATCCAGGGATAACTAGATCTAGAAATATACAGAAAAAGATCAGAAGATGTATTTGAATTACTGGTTCCTCCTCTTCCTTTCCTTGCCAATCCCCTTCTTTCAGGAGAATATGTCATCAGCCTCATAATTACAACACCCACATCCCTATTACCATAAGAAAAAAAAAGCAAGGTAGATGCCCTTTTTGTGCTCTTTCCAAGTCCTCTGCACATTTCATGCTACTCTCCTAGGCATCATGGGCCAGAGTTAACCTGTTTCCTCACCTGCTGACTTTGTGACAACCCTCAGCAGACACTGTCTGCAAAAGCTTTTTCCCTGCATCACGGCAGAGCCAGCCTGCAGCAGATCTATTCATAGAGCAAGAGAGAAAAACCTTCTCAGGATTGGAGGCTCCTAGGTGAGCAGCAAGAGTAACTGATCCAAATGCTTCCCTTGTATTACATGATCAGCAAGAAGATGTGTTTTCATTTGAGTTTTCACCCTTTGGTTTTCTGCATCTGGTAAATACTAGCAAAGTAAATGTTAAGATGTCAGCTCTCTCTCCTAAGAAGTGATTGACAGTCCCTGAGTGCTCTGGGCTTTTTATAACCAATGTGACTGACAGCTTTTAAGTGGAAGCACTTCGTGCAAGTTTCAAATGTTAGTTGTCTGCACGAATAACATGGAATATTGGCTTTTCTTGTATCTATCTAATGGCATTTCCTCCTGCGCCAGCAGCCGCTCTAAACCCTCAGTTGTTAAAAGAGGGGGGGGAAAAAGTCTGTGTTCTCTGCACATTTCCAAAGCTCTCAGTGTAACAAAGGCAGAATAAAACAGTGCCTGTACTTTAAGTTCTTGCATTTCACAGCAGTGCAGCAAATAATTCATTTCTCTTTGTATCAGGCTTAGCTAAAAATGATGGTGTCTTGTACAGTAATATTTCTATTTTATTATTTTCAAGCACTGTACACCAAAAACACTTTCAAGAAACCCAACAGTATTATTACTCTGTCAATGCACCCAATCAAAGCACTAGCAACCATGTTACTCAGTCCAGGGTATCTCTTGCCCTGCCCTGCTAATAACTAAGGAAAACAGATACACTAAATGTTAGACATAAAATTTAATGTACATACCAGAAATGTACGCGCCATTTCTCAAACAAATGTGCCAAAAAAAGCATCTTGTACAATTCCATATTTGAACTCTAAGCATGGATAAAAGTCAAAATAGGGAATTTAATGCATGAAAAATTGTTTGATGAAAGGCATCTATTTTTAGTTTGCAACAGGCAAGCAATTTAAGCATTGTTAATAAGCATATTTAAACTGTGAGAGTAACTTGTAAAAATGTTGCTGGCCTTTCTACCCAACAAAGACACTGAAGGTTTGAACATTTACTGAAAAAGTTTTCCAAAATGGAGTTGAAGGACAACCTGTTTTTCAGAGCTACAAAAATATCCATCATTTGATTTACACTTCTACACTGAAGGACTTTAATTTTGTATTTCTTCACCACACTTTTGTATTTCTACACCATGTAACTCTGGAAATGTTTTCAATGCGAGCACTTCAGTGCGAATCAATCAAAAAACATCTTGTGCTTTCTGAATAAAGTAAAAGGATAGAGGCTTTACATAAAGGTAGGCCACTCAAGATTAAAAAGCCCATTACCATGGAAAAATCAAAGAGTGAGATCCCTTTGTCCTTAGCCATCATGACGAAGATCAGGCGAAGGTGCACACCCTTCATTCTTCCACGAATGTATTTTCCAACACTCAGTTCTCAGCACCCCATCATCCCTATCCAAAAGTCTACCTGCGCCTGAGAGCAGGGAAGGCACAGGCTGAGCCACCAGACAGTCGCATCATCCCTAGTGCTCTTCTCCCCTGACTGACATAGCCCTGCAGCTCACGTGGATGATGCAGGGTACATACGAGAGAAACTTGCTCTTCAGCTGCCTCACAAATTCTTTTTGCTGAAATGCATCTCTGCCTAGAAATAACCTTGAGGGCTCAGAAAAGTGAAGCTGCAGAGTTAGTGAAAACAGTAGGGCACTATTTAGATTTTTGCCATGCTATCATAAAAAGATTACTGTTGGGTGATGGAATGGACTTTTCCAAACCTGTAAACAATGCAGTCTTCTTAGTGGAGAGCCTTTAGCTTCCTACAAAAGAGAAATCACTTGTACACTTAGTGAATATCACTAAGTACTCACTTTTTTATAGGTTTTTATAGTTACTTTTTCTCGTTCAGTTGCATGACTTCAGTGGTTGTTTTTTAAGGAATCTAAGTAGCCATCATTTGTTAACTGTACAACATAACCTTCTCAGAGAGTAATACAATTTCCTGTTCAGCTTCTCATTTTTCTCAACTTTAATGCAGCTGTGTAAGATTCTCTCCTCTCCAGAGGGCAGACAATAATCAGGTTAGGTTGGTATCTTTATGACAACGACCTTAAAGTTCACTTAATTTTTTCACCCATCCTCCCCCACCAGCCTTTCTCAAGTCCTTTCCAATATATTTTTTACCACTGAATATACCTAAAAAATAGGAAATGGACACAGATTAATAATTTTACGTCAAAATGCATTGGTTTGTAATATAAACAAATTAACTGCCCAGCAAAGGCAGAAAGATACTTTAATTTTTAGTATAAAATTTTTATAAAGAAGAAATTTCATCCTGGTAAAAATTAGAAAAGAGACAGAATACTAGTTTTGTTTTCTTTAAAGAAGTCACTTAATCCTCCTAAGATAAAAACTTCTCTAAGTTTTGGAGAGCAGTGCTTTATTTATACTGGTTTTAGGTACTATAAACAGTTCAGAATTTTTGTGCTTCCTTTGAGTAATTGACTTAAACATGTGCAGCAACATCTATTAGTCTAAGCCACATTATTTCTTGGAAATGTTTTCTTTATGTCTTTCATCCTGCAAATTACAGCCCAAACAGAGCTAGTGAAAGTTCTACAGAAGTACAAGTTATTTTCTCAAATTTCCAAAACCTCCTGCTGCCCACAAACAAGTGGCAGTAAAAGTGGAAGAAGTAAGTCTGCACTTGAGTGGTTTAAAAAAAAAAAAGGAAAAAGAAAAATTTTCCCATGGATATAAGCATTTCAAGATTCTACATGAAGTAATTTGAATTTAGGATACTTTTAAATTCCTTCCTCCTCAAACTGTGCACTTCATCACTAATATGCACCACCTGCATTTTTAGAGGCTAGAAACTCAGGATTAGATCTGACAGCATACATTTGCTAAAATAACATATTCGTATATTATATTAGCTAAGATTTAGCTAGCAATGCCTTATTCCAGAACATTGCACTTGGTATCCGCTAGACACACTCAATACTGCCAAGGTTAGCTACACAGGAGTTTTCCCTGATTCCAACCTTCCTTCCAGAATATTATAGGATGAGGACTCCATACTTTGTATTGGGCATATGATGATTACAACAATCTGCAAATAAGATGCTCTTCTGAGATTGCTTCATTACCTCTCCAGTAAAATAAAGAAGCTCTAGAAAATATGTAATGTGAAAAAGAAAAGATAATTCTAGATTTTCACAGAATTCTTCAACTTACCATAACAAAACTTCAGTTACAGGAAAGCCACTGGTGAGATGGTCAGTAGCAGAATATGAATTCCTGAGCCACGAAATGGGAGAAGATAAAGGCTTTACAAGGCCAGTGATGCTGGTTTCTAAAGCTGAGACTTTCACCTTTATATAAAGGAAGCTGGAAGAACAGGTTCCAGCTACTGCACTCAGTAAGAGGAGAACGTCCAAAGACATGTGGTGTAAATAAACATGGAGTGAAGAAATTTGTCCTTGTTTTGAGCTATAGCCATGCACTGCTGCACAGAATGGTTCCACACACCCCCAAGTATGTGACTTTGGAGGAATGTAGGTTTATATACCCAGCATCAGCAAGGTACTCTGAGTACCTTGTACTCAAGTGCACAGATTTATCATTTGGTTTTGTTCTGGTTTTTAATGATGAAATTCACTTCATTCTTCGGAGTGGGTTTTGTCTGGTGTAATCTGGTATCGTTCACAGACAGAGACATTTCTGCATGACAGTAGAGTTACGCAAAGGCTCTGCGTCCTTCCTGACTCAGCAAGGAATAGGTTGGTAGGGCTGGTATGAGTCAGCCTGTTTGGAACTGCTCAGAGACCACGAATTACACGAAGAATGTCTGTAGTGACTCAGGGATGTTGTGCTTGCAGAGGCAGTTGGGACTAACCTTTCTTTGGTGAATGCCTGGTAATGTGTTTAAGCTGCAACAGGGATTAGGGAAAATAATCTTAGGTTAACATGAGATGATCTGGAAAGTTCAGTAACAAACACTGGCAGTTTACAACCTTAACGGGAATTTTTTTCCCCCCGACCAGCTGTTATGTAAAAGAGAGAGAACATATATATAAAATTCAAAAAGATATTAGAAAGCTAGAATTTCAAACCACTGGGGTTTTTAAATGTTCATGCTTCCCTATTCTCTTCTCTTTTACATATCCCAGATCTGTCATATCTGTAAAAAAGGAAATAAGCGTAAAAAATTCCTATCCTTTGGGAAAAAATTGAGTTAGTGTAATGTAATATTCTCTAGCTAGCCGTCAACAGCTATAACTGCTTAGCTGTAACAGCTTCCTGATCCACTTTTCGAGGAACTGATTCTTGAGCTGACATATTCTAGCTATGATACCTATGCTCAGGGATTCTAGAACCTAGTTTTAAAGTGGTAGATAACTTTAGCTCAGTTACATTTTGACAGGCCTATAAATTCCATACAATTCAACTCCATAAACTAGATGCAGAGATCATTTCAAGGCCAAGCTGTCTCCGCAGATTTACATTTTCTTTACTATGCATCTCCATTGAAGATTAAGGGTTTTTTTAAAAACAATAGTTCTGGGAAGCTCTCAATCTCATGGTGATATGAACAAGACAAGGTACACACCTCCAATTTAGAGCTCAAAGTACAAGTCACGTAAGTTATTACTGCACTCAGCTCACATCTTCAAATTTGTATTCAAAACTATAAATGTTAGGAACAACCTTTATTCATTTACTTTTCTTGTTGCTCATGCCATGGGAGAGGATCCAAGAGCACGGAAAATACATCTGCTGGGTTAGCAGGATCTATCTTGCCAGAGGCTAACTTATATTTCCTAGGTACCCAAGCTGGTCCAGTTGAAGACATCAGAACCAAAAAGCTTCCACCAGAAAACAGGTGTAAAGAAGGTGGCCTATTTTAGCACAATACCAAAGTAGAGGGACAAGAACAGAGCTAGTAGGGAAGGATAGAGTTAACCAAACCCATCTAGGGTTTGTCAGAAGAGAATCATGTGCTGTTCTGGATTAGCAGAAGACCCACAGTCTCACTAGGTAAAAGGCTAAGGAAAGTTGGGTCAGAACAAATGTGGTCAATTAAGTAACAGAAAATGGCTCCTTGGCTTGAGTGTGGACAGGAAGAAACTAACTGAAAATGCCTTCTTTGGTTAGACAGACTGGTGTTTAGAAACCAAGCTAAGGAAGCACTTTGGTCTCAGCTTAACACTGTCCCTGTGGGTAGCCCCATTTGTTTATTTTGCCTTGAATCTTCCAACATCCCCTTTGCACAAATCATCTGGTCTACAAACTCTTGGGCACTGTCCTCTCTTCAACCACAGCTTTCCGGCTACTTCTCAAAGCTCCAGGCCTATTATATGTCAACCTGCTTGTCATAAAAGCCTAACAAACTCTTTCAATAGCTTCCCAACACTTGAGAGTTACTGAGCTTTTAAAGCTTCCTCAGCCTTACTTAAAAGAGACTGGTACTGGAAAACTTAATATATTCAATGTGACAGGGCTGGGTTTACGAATATACTTGTCTGGTTTCTACTGACATTTAAAAATAATGTTAGTGACAAAAATGTAATTATTCCTAAATTATGGAAACAAGGAGCCAGGCATACTGAATGAACTTTTTTTGAACCTCTATTCATTTCTCTTCAGATTTTGGCAGAGGGTTCTGCTGGTTTCTATTTTACCCTAACCAGTTTATCCATGTTCCAGACTTTATATGTTCTGTGGCTGTAAAGCTTTCCTGTGGAATTTGTCCATTGCCACAGAATTGTACTGGAGAAATCCAGCTCAGCTCTGAAAAATAAGAGAATTTTCTTATGCTCACATGTACAGATAAAATCAAGAACATGCTCTGAAGCATATGCTGACATAGCTCACCCTCCATCATGTTTCAGGCAGCCTCAAACTGCAATTCTGAGAGGTGTGAACTACCTCATCTATTTCAGCTGTGGCTGGAAGGATTTCCCTTTTCCAATCTTTAGAGTCTGCTGATTTGCACTGTGTCATGGAAATTCATTCTTACTATGGAATTCTGTTTTACTGCAGTCTAACACTTTATTTCCTTTCTCCTGACTTTGCTAAAATCCAACTACACACCTGCCTCTTCCTTTCTAATTGCAGTGGGCAGAAATTAAAATACAGGGAACTTCATTTAAATGCCCTTTTAAGATAAAACTTTTACAGCAGGTATGATTGGACACTGACATAGGTTGCTCAGAGAGGATGTAGCGTCTCCGCGGTTGAAGATATACAGAACATGACTAGACAAGGTACCTGGGCAGAGCTGAGCACTGGCTGTGGACTATTTCCAGTGGTCTCTTTTCACCTCAGATGTTTTGCAACTGAGTGAATTTCTCCATGGAGGAAGATGTTTGCTGTATTTTAGCATTTGTTGTGCCTGCACTGTTTCACAGTCCTCTCCAGCAACCACCCAGGGACCTAATGAGACTATACAGGTCAAGTCCACAGGTGTCAGCTTACCAATCCACTGTCCTACTGCAGCCAGAAAATGATACATCAGCAAAGCCCTAGAAAGAAACTTTCCTGTCAAACTGGAAGGGCGCTAAGGGTTCCTCAGAATTGCTGGGGTAGGAAGCAGAGAACTGCCTTGATGAATACCTGCCACCCCTCCAGCTGAATGAATTCACAGAGAGGAAAAAATGTTGAAGGAATAAAGATGAGTTTTGGTGCAGAAAGATTATAGGACACTCACAGATGTAGAAGAGGTGATGTTTTGGCAAGGAATCTATGAGTCAATGACTTGTGTACATACCATGACCTCCAAAAACAGCTGTG
This sequence comes from Sialia sialis, assembly GCA_009812075.1. NCBI lineage: Eukaryota > Metazoa > Chordata > Aves > Passeriformes > Turdidae > Sialia > Sialia sialis. Next base: position 88,711,224 of record VRYO01001463.1, on the reverse strand, counting down.
TTGACTGGATTAATTTCTGGTTCTTCCAATCTCCCAGTACAACAAAAGCAACACTGAGACTTACATAAAATAACAGAAGGCACTTAATTGCCCACTTTCAGCTGCACAATGCTCACTGTCAATCCATTTATTCCACCACTGTTACATTTTGCCTTAAACTGAGGTGCGATTTTGCTTGGACAGATTTAGCAATCTCAAATTTAAGTACTTAGTATCAGCTACTCATCCAGGCTCCCCTTAGAACAAATCAAAATAAGCTGATGTCTCAGAAAACCAAGATTTCACTTCTCAGAGTATCTGAGACAGGTGGAAGAAACAAAGGTTCAGAGAAGGAAGTGCATCTAGGTTCCAGTGGACAACTATCAGGTACCAAAAATTGGTTCACACGCTTCCTGTGATGGGCACTTACCTTGCCTTTGTCACAACACTAAAAACAAACAAAGAAAGCATTCCAAGTTTAGTTAACTACCACAATAAACATTTTTACGCTACCCCCACAACACTGGTCATCTGAAGTAGAGCAATGCAAACTAAAAGCCTCCCAGCAACTAAATATTTTAGTTCATCTATGAGGAGCCCAAACAAAAGGTCTGTTATCTCCTGTTGGCTGCAGCTCGTAAAATTAGAGTAAAGCCTGGTCACCATATTTTCTGGCATTGTCTAAGAAGCAGCAGGTAGTGATCAGAAAGTACTTTAAAGCCACCAGCAGGAGCTTCACAATGGACCAAAGAAAATTCAAGATATACTTCATTAACAAGTGGAAATGAACCAGGGGTGGGAGTGGTGAAAACCAATCTGCAAAACCATTAAGAAATGAAAGCTATCTGTGAGATACCGTGACAGCAAAAGTTCCAAAATTGAATGAAGCACGAAAATTGCTTGGAAGAGTAGGACACAGGTGGGAGTCAGAAATATTTTTGCCTAATTTTGTCTCTGATGCACTGAAATTACTTTGGCAGATCTTTTATACCCCTTATGCCTCTGTATCCGCATCTGTAATTCAGATCACAGCTAACCTGGTAACGTTTACCTCACAAGTACATAAAAAGGCTTGAAAGTTGATATCCACGATGTAGCTTAGGAAACACAATAATTAAAAACATGAGCACTTGGGACATGATCAGTAATTGCACTGGAAATATTATAAAATCAGGAAGGGGTTCAAACAGCTGAATTTGAAGAAGTGTGTCCCCAGCTTAATTGCTTCATGGAGACTGGGACTTCGCTTCATTTCCAGAAGCACACACACCAGCTGCCGGCCATATTGTGCTATTAATCAATGCCTAAGTGCAAACCAAACAACAAAACCAAACTGCCCAGACCTCACCAGCTGTGACTTCTTACAGCTACACCACTAAGGTCCAATAATATCTTTGGTGGGAACAAGTGTCCTGAAAGTAACTAATCCACAGCATAATGAACTGCACGAGTAGCAAACAGCAAACTGCCCACAGACATTCAGATGACAGCACAGGTAGCAATTCAGCCTTACAGGATGCAGCCTCGTTGAGAGATGATGCACCCTGAGCAAGCCACTCCCTGAAGGTGACAAAAGGAAATGCTGCAGGATTAATTTACGTTCCTACCCCTCTTCAAACATCATCTGTATACAAAAAAAAAAAAAAGTGAATAATAAGGTAATTGAGTTACCATAATGAAACACTGCAATGTGAGCTAAGAGTAACAGCCGTCCTTAAACTAGATGAGAAGACTCATTTCCTTAAAGACTCAGTTCAAATGCAAAGCTGTCAGTAGCTTTAGTGGTAACTAATGACAGCAGGAATTTCATCCCATTTACAAGAGGCTTTTTTCACTATCTGTGAAAAGCTGATGTAGTTAAGCCATGGGAAACAGAAGAAAGTTACTGGAATTAGTGAGGGTGCATATGTTTCTGGGTTTCTAGGAAGGCTGAAGTATGAGAATTTCACAAATGTGTGGAAACTTCTGATAGCATTCCAGTTGAAACAAACTTGCAACAAACCCTGCAGAGAGGTTCATTCAACAGGATGAGCTAAGCAATAAAACAGTCAGTTCTGGCTACTTCCACGGATATTTGCAGCAGCTGTGAACTCAGTAAACAGCCTGGTTTTCTGGTTGTCGAAGAGCTGCTAAAGCAGATGTGAAATGCATCAAAAATAGGTCACAAACAGAAAATATGCAAGGGAATGCATCAATATGAGAGTGATCTGAAAATAAGTAATGCAGGAACATCTCAGCAGCGTTTATAACTCTGAAGTGTACCCAGCTCAGAGCAGCACCCAACAATAGGCTGCTTCACAGGGTTCTTATGATAGGGCCTTGCAGAGACAGGCCTGTCTGTGTGACTAAGGGTGCAGCACTCTCAGCAGCTGAAGCATCACACAGAAGAAAAGGTACTGAACTGCACCCTGCTTTCCTTTGAATTAGGTTTTCTGAGAGAGGCTTTCATTCCTGTCTTTCTCCTCACCCTCGATCCCAAACTCTATAATTAACTCAGACTGAGGTATCATAATGAGCCAAGCGTGGAATTTGCCACTACAAACAGATTACAAACTCACTTTGTCCGATAGGCAGCCTTCATGCAACAGTCATTCCTCCAGGGACTGGAATCGTCGCCAGCATGGTAATTACATTCTCCCTTTTTTATCCCTTTCCCTTTTTAAAAGCCCATAGGACCCATTCCTTGTAATTCCTTCATATGGTGATCCACTCAGATGTACTTCTAGGACTCTTGCAGTACTTAAAACACTAAAGTTCCTTTATTACCAGGTATATAAGGAACAAGATTTAACTCTAAAGGGGCAGTTTAAGAAAGATAATGTACTTGGGCTACAACAGGACTAAACAAGGCACCTACATGTCCCATCATTCCCCCGCGAGACTTTGTGGCCTTCACAGTGCAGGTGTGGGATGGTCTTTGGCCAAGTGCCTTCAACAAGCCGAGTCCAAGCACTGTAGCCTGAAGCAGGCTCAAATACTTCTCCCAGCATGCAGGTGAGGGCAGACACTCCTTTATCTGATTGCTTTTACTTCCATTGCCATAGCAGGTTTTAACCCTCCAAAACCTAATGACATTGTATCATAAGCATTAATATATTAAGACTAATCAGACAAAAAGCAAAATAAACAAACAAAACAAAGCTGTTGATATATTCCATACATGGTAAGGTCAATTTTTATGTTTAACTAGGAACATGCATCTTAGGTAAGCATTCAGCAACTAAATCCCTTAAGTAGCAATGGCTCTGAAACAGCGTTTAACACAGAAACACTGAAAAGACTTCACACTATTGATGTTTTAGACCAGCAACCAAGCTTCCAGAATTCATCTTCTCTCCTTCAGAGGAAGGGAGGAGGGAAAAAAAACCCAACCCACTCATATCCAACTTAAAAGAAACCCTTAGTGGCTTGCATTCAGTTGGAAGCCTTTGCTGAAACAAATGTTCATTTTAGCATGATTTCTTAGAGACCAGAATCTAGGGTGAAATGTGGTAATTGACAATGAGGTTAAAACTGGCAAGATAAACATAATAATTGTTATCAGCACTTATGTGACAGTGCTCAAAGGTTCTTTTTTTTTCTTTTTTTAAAGCTAGTCAGCTTTTATTATTATCATTCATCTAAGCAATAACTCAAAAGTAGTCATGCTTCCTAAAACCAGCAGTGTGAATCCTGGAGGCTGAAGCATCCTGCTGCACTCCGCTCTTTTCAAGAATGGTTTTCTAGAAAAGGAGCCTGCAGAGGGAGAACAGAAAGCTGTTACTTTCCTTCAAGGACATAAAAGGATTGTTTCATTCTTTCAGAAGAAAATGGGTTACGTACTTGTATTCAGTTCTTGGCCAGCTTGTTCCCTCCCCTCCTCATGGGGCAGCATGTTATACACATTTGGCCACGGCTCTCCGAGTGCCGTGAGTGCTTTCACTCCAGCAGTGATGTGAGTTTGGGAAGCAGCTTGGGTGGGTGGGGACAGCAGAAGATTTAAACTTTTGCTGACAAACCATTTAAGAATATACTTTCTGTCCCTACAGGTTGCAGTTCATGGGTAAGTGCTCACTTCCAAAAACAGAGCAATATGCATTTTTACCAAGTAAATATCATGCAGACAAATCAGATGGCAACTATTTCAGAAAACTTGGCGTAAGTTCTGTTTACGCAATGCTTTCCAAATGTTCCATATTTGCAGAAAAAAAGATTAAAACTCTGGTCTTTGTAGTCTGAACTTGTCTACTTGGTTTACTTTTCCTTTTTGGCCTAAACAGAACTTTTATGTATGTGACTTCTGATTTAATACAGCAAATCTAAATAAATCCCAATGAAAGAACTATCAGCTGACAAGGATTGGCTCAGAATTCGGGGCTTCTAACACTGGAACTCTATTTTCTCAAGTTGCTTCGAGATGCACTTGAGCTGGACTGAAAATGAATCACATAAACTTCTTCCTTGAATTTTTACTGACTTAGTGACAGAGAAATCCTTCCTCAAACACAACTCATGAACTGCTTGTCATCAAATCCTGTTACAGTCAGGCACTGAGTTACCTTTTTTGCTATAATCTGTTGATAGAATGTTTGAAGCAGTGCTTACCCCAAGATTTCCACTAGCTGCAGCATGTTTTGAAAATCTTGAAATAGCTCATTTCAACTTGTCTGCAATGATCTGTGTTTGTCTACTAGGAAGCATAAAGAAGTGAATGATTAATTACACTCTTCCTAGTAATTTAGAAGTGCTGATGAATGCCAGGGAAGATTGTAATGAGTACTGAAAAAAAACCCAAAGGCAATACATTGGAAGTCTTATTGTAACTCTGCTAATCAGACATCACCTTTTAAAAAATAAGTAACAATAGGTACATTTCATGCTGTCCATATTTTTGTGCAGAAAACACAAGCTGAGCACATACAACTGTAGCCAACAATTGTTCATCATCACAACCCAGCTTAATCTCAAAATTAGCAATGTACATAGACATACACACAGTTGGATAATTTCTCTTCCGTAGACATCTTTCAGTCTGTCATTTACTAAGAAGCTCTGCACTTCAAGTGCAGAAAGTATTTCTGTGTTTCACTTTCATCTCAAACTAGGAGATCATGTAAGGTACTTTATTCTGTTACTGAGTTCACATAATCTTTTGCACAGATCAGAGGGGAAAGTTGCACATTTGGGAAAGAAAACACACTGCATAGTTCATTCAATTATTTGGAAAAAATTAATTATGTACACCAAGAATCTGTACAGGATTGGTAAAGTTGAGGATTTTCTCTGAAACAACTCAAAGAGATTTTGTTGTTCTATTGCCGCTATATTAATTTCAACACCATATTTTATATAATCAGCTTAACAACTGTACAAGGTCTCATATCTTCACCTAATCACATAATTCTTTACTGTGAGGGTGGTGAGGCACTGGAACAGATTTCCCACAGAAGCTGTGGATGCCCCACTCCTGGCAGTGCTCAAGGCCAGGTTGGATGGGGCTTTGAGCAGCCTGGTCTAGTGAGAGTTGTCCCTGTCCATAGCAGCGGGGCTAGAACTAGATGATCTTTTTAAGGTCCCCTTCCAACACAAACCATTCTGTGATCCAACACGGTTTGCAGATTTCCCTGAATTTGAATGAACTGAGTTTTAGAGGTCATGCTTCAGAGAGCTAACAGGAAAACTATGCAGCTGCAGCCTCAGAATATACCTGCCCCCCGCCCCCCCCCCCCCCAATATATTTTTATCCCCTCTTGATTACTTACTATGATGTTGTGGTTGAGGAACACATTCAGGTAAAAAGTGAGCCTGACATAACCAGGAAACAATTCTCTTTGAGAACTATCCAGCATCCTTTTTTTTGTGCTTTCATCCCCACTCTTCCACTGCACAGCACTGTTACTCAGAAGCAGTACTTTTAAGGGGCAAATTCCAGCCTTCTTCCTTAAGAAAATAACTAAAACCAACTAGCTGCAGTGTCATAATAAAATCCAAGGACAGTAACAAGCTAATAAGATGCTGAAATCCAAAGTAAAGCTCAAGGTATAAGTAGTGAGAGAATATAACAGGCAGACATGTCGCTATTCTGAATGTCTATAATAAAGACAAGATATTTTTTAAACTGCAGAGGAAGAAGATCAAGTGTCGTTACACAGCAACATGCCACAGGAAAAAATCATCTGAACATCTGGGAGGCTACAAACATCAAGGCAGGGCTTGGTGTATAGCAAAAGGACACGCTAAACACAATTCCCAGATAGATGTGTGGAGATGCTTCTGACCCACTTTAGGGCAAGTGCCTTAACTCTGTACATGAATTACCAGCCATCCAAAGAGCATTCTGGACACAGAGCACAGAGTGATCGGAGATGCTGCCAGGACCATCCTGGGCAGAACCAGCACAGGTCTAATGGCAGAGGGATGGCAGAGGTGTCCAAAGCAGCACAAAATACCAGCAGAGGAGAGAAAACACAGTCACAGGCTGTGTGCATGCCCCTGTGTGAGCCCCTTCATGCACGTGGAAGCAACACATGGCCAACTGTGCGCCTTGCTTTGTGCTGCACCTGCTGCAGAGCTCTCAGAACTACAGAACTGGGGGGGGAATTCTCATTATACACTCGGGGGACAGAGCAGAAAGCACATTTTTAACTGCCCCCAGGAAACGTTTAACCCAGCCTCGAAGGTTGAAGAGGCAGATGCAAATTGTCTTCCCATCCCCTCCAGCTTCAGCAACAGTCTAGAGCCAATATCCTCCCCTACTGCACATCCTTAAGAGTTCCCCAGGGAACAAGAGACTCTGCCTGAGCTGAAGTCCAGCTAGCAAACAAGTTCCACCCTCCCACAGAGAACGAGTATGCAGGGTCACCAAGAGCAGGAGGAACCAACAAGTGATGGATCATTTGTAGCTGTCAGCCTTCCCATCTCAGCAGTTACAGATTTACACAGACTGCTTGTTCTGCCCCAAAAGAGCAGAAGTCGCTTGTCAGAGCACGCTCAAGTTCAGTTACAACCTAATTAACATCTTCACCACTACCCCTTGCAAGACAAGGTTGACCTTCAAGGCAGACACTCCAACTTGACATCCACTGACCCTGAGTGAGGGAATTTAGTTCCCCATACAACATGTGGATGCTTCTGCTTTGTAAAAGACACGATCGATGGAAGTGACTGAAGGATCTCTGACAGGCATTCTGAATCCTCAGTCTGGATAGTGGGGGGATCAACCAGGAGCAACCCACTGGGACCCAAGGCTTACACCGCAAAGTGAATTCCAAAGAAGCATATCAAAGTTACATGGTGTTACAACCTGCACTATGAGAAATCTTGCAGAAACTTCTATTAATGCAGAAAAAAAAAAAAAAATCCCAAATTTTATTTGTAACATGCTAGAGACGACTGAAACGATGCGAGAGCCTTGTCCAAGCCCCAAGTAATGCTTCATGGAACATGGAGGACAGAGATTCACTTTAATTTTATTAGATAGTTACCTGAAATCAGTTGATTGAGGAAGAGGCTTGACCTAAAGATAAAAGCTCAGCTATTTTTACCTCCAATACAAAACACTGCTGTAAGGATTGCAGCCTGGGGAAAAAAAAACCTATGCTATAAAAAATGCAGAAATGCTCCCAAAGATTTCATAAGTGCACCCTGCAGGCACTCGAGTAGATGTGATCGCTACACGTTATGTGATACTTGCATTCACTTCAGTGTGGCAAACTGTGGAATGTGTGACTAAATATGAGGGAATATAGAGAGGGACAGAAAAGCTGAAAGGGTTTGGAAAACATTAATGAAGAATGAATTTTAAAATACTTGTTTCTTTCGACAAAGAAAGAAGAAATGGGAGATGGCAAGAGGTTTCCAAAACATAAGAAGTTGGGCTTTTAGACACTAAAAGATTGCACACGACCCTCTGCACATATATATTACCACGAACACAATGTTCAGTAAAGAGGAGTGAGTTAAGTATTAAGAGGAGAGCCTTTCCAGCTTTAGGTAAATTACACAGTAGAACCCAGGGGATCGTGGAATCCTCCTCGTCGGAGTAGCTTAAGTTAGAAACTCATCTGTCAAGAGAGTTCAGGTGCAGATCCTGACTAAAAGCTGGTGACGCACAGGTTGACCTCCTGAAGGGCACTCCAGGCTGCTTTTCAGCCGCGCTTCGCATCTCGCAGGTGTCAAGCAGGCAATTACCGCCCGGCTCCTCACAGGCCCCCATCCAGGGATGTGGCGGCACCGGGCGCCCGCGCACCGACCGGAACCCACCCGTTCCGCTGCCTCTCGCCGCTCCCTGTCCCCTGTGTCCCGGCCCGAGCGGCAGCGACCGTCCGGATCCCCGCCAGCAGCGGGGGGGGGCTCGGGGCCACCGACGAACAGGGCGCTGCTCCCCGCTACCGTGCCGGGGGCGTAGGGGAAAGGGTTAATATAGCTTAGAAAACTACAAAAAAATTGGAGGGGGGAGGTGGGAATTAACCCTTATCTAGAATTGCTCGCAGAACATTGCACTTCAAGTGCCCGCTACCGTGCCGAGAGCCCGCACAAGCCCCTGAGCCCCTCAGAGCCGCGGGCTGCGGCGCGCAGGGCACCTCTGGGTGGGCGGCGGGAGCTGCGCGCCCCCTGGCGGCCGCGGCCGCCACCGGCAGGATCGCGCGCGAGACCCGCAGCGCGGAAGGGCACGCGACCGGCCGCGAGACCCAGCGCGCGACAAAGCACGAGCATCGGCACGAAACCAGGCACGCGACAAGGCACGCGCACTTGCGCGAAACCCGGGCACGTGAGAGAGCGAGGGACATAACGCGCAGGACAAAACGCGCACGACAAGGCACGCGCACCTGCGCGAGACACGAGTACGTGACAGGGCACGTGGCCCGGGCTCGCGACAGGGCATGCGCATTTGCGCGAGACAAGGCACGCGACGGGGCGTGAGATCCGGGCTCGCGACAAGGCACGAGACCTGGGCACGCGCACCTGCGCGAGACGCCGGCACGCGACAAGGGGCATGTGCACCTGCGCGAGATATAGCGGGGACAGGGCGCGAGGCACCGGCGCGGGACGCGGGCACGTGCCAAGGCCCGCGCACTGGCTCGAGACCCAGGCGTGCAACAGAGCATGGGGCGGGGCGCACGATAGAGAGCGCGAGAGAGCGGCCGTGCGCTGTTGGCACAAGCGCAGCGGCCGCAGTGGCGCCGGACAGCGCCCGACAGCCACAGTGCGGGACCTGCCGCGCGACAGGGCGCGAGTGGCGTCGGAGCGGCTGAGGCGGGGACGCTGCAGGGACTCCCAGCACAAAGCGGCACAAAGCCGGCGCGGCCCAAGGGCAAGCCCTAGCGAAGAGTCCAAGAGCAAAGATCCCGTGAACACATTACCCTCCGAAAACCACGGTGAAGAAGAAGGGGAAAGCAGCCTGCCTTAGAGCCAGCTCAGTGCCGAGTCCAAACCCCGACCATGGCGAACAGGGGTGGTCGGAAGGGAAGCGAAGCAGAACAGGCTGTGAGGGCAGAGGAGCAGGCAAGGGGAAGACGCTGGGTAGGAATGCATAGAGGCGAACCTGGGATGGCTTCAGCTCACACCCAGAAAGGGAGAATGAATTTGTTTTTTAGGCTGCGGCTGTAGCCCCAGCGGGATTTGCGCCGTCCTGAGCTGCTGCTGCCCCCAGTCATAGACTGGCACCAAACGTGACAATAAGACACCACAACACCCCCCGCCCCTGCCTGTTCTTTCCCATTGGGAACCAAGAGCCCGGTTCCGGACTCATGGAAGCGTGATTTTCAAACCATAGCCTCCCACTGTAAACCTTTAACTTAACAAAATAAAATATTACAAGGTGTTTTTATAGTCTTCTGGGACTTGTTGCTCTAAAGTGATTTGACAATATGAAAACACAAGGAAAGCTCATGTAGCAAAGTCAAAACTACATAGTCAAGAATGAACATTTTAATCTGAAGCTTCAACTCTAATTTGTATCTTATGATAATTGAAATTCAGCTTGGGCTCATTTCTCATTTTCATTTAAAAGTTACACACACTCAAAAGCCATCAGGTGCTTCTGCTCTAGAAGTATTCCCACACTTGCCTCTGCTTTCTCCTCAGCAAAAATTAGCACCGTCTGCCTTCTTCCATGCTGGAGGGTGGGAGGGGGAAGGTTTCGGCAGGTTGGAGTTTCCCCACACACCCCAAGGTCATGTCTCACAGGGTCAGTGATGTTATAGCTCCTTGTTTAAGGACTCCCGTGGGGCTGGAGGCGTGGGCCTAGCAATACCATTTTAACATCATAATAATTGTATCTGTGAGCGTGTACAGCTTCCCTGCAATTTAATTTACTGTTTAAACAAGCACAAGCCTTACAGAGCATCTGCCCTCCAATTACTCTAGAGGTGGTTCAGAGACACCAACTTCCTAAAAGAGATTCAAGGACAGCAGAATAAAGCAATACAAAAAGTTCTACTCATTTCTAAATCCCAACCACAGGAAGTGACTTAACTGAAGAAATAGGGACCTGTTACTAGCCCTACATGGACAGAAAGGAATACACATGCCCCTCCCCACCCCCAAGAAAGAAAAAACCCAAACACCAAACTCAAGTCTGACAGTGGGATCCTGCAGATTTACTAACCAAAGTCCCACCAATATCGGTGTGACAAAGAAAAGGCAGAGCTGTCTTGGCACCAAGCGCCTTACAGCATTTGTGAAGTTTTCCATAAATGAAAAAGTAGATGTCAACTGCTTACAGCTTAGAAACCTCAGCATTTTTTAACAGAGGTTCTGATTTCTGTGGAGTAGATTGAAATCCCATTACAAGAGTCTTTCTTTTATTTACATTTAGCATCTCCTTCAGAAATCATCTCAGGTCTCCAGATTGGATCACCAGTTAAATACTTTCTCAGACACAGTATATGCTTCATAGCTTAGAAAACCTAGCACTACCGGGCAGGCAGCCAGAGTCTGTCTTCAGACTTTTTTTTTGACTGGCATGACTTAACAGCATCCCTTTTATTTATTTATATGAGGTACTCTTGTGACAGAACGGGGAAGACACACACAGAGATGTTAAGTATCTGTTCAGCTCTTCCCCATCATCTGTATCCCGCTGGCACAGTGCCTTGCAGAAGGCACTGGAGCCTATCCATTTGCATCCTTGGCTAGGAGTGGATTGCCAGACAGGGTGGAACACACCCTGCTTGTGCGTTCCTGTATTCCTCATAGGTGATGCTCAGAGAATGTCAACCTGCAATCCCATAAACAAATACTTGGGACGTTGTGCATGCTACTTGCATATATTTGAATAAGTGCATCAGTATTTATTCCTGTGTGCCTGAATATGAAATGCAGTATGGAGCACTTACTGAAGTACCTCTTCCCTGAGGAGAGGTATAAACAGGTAGGTGACTAAAACAATTTAAAATTCTCTGCTCACTCAAGGACTGTGGTCTGAGAAGCAAGTGTGCAGACTGGATGCACACTCATCATTCTAACTACAGTCCAGTCTGTGCTTGTGCTCATTCCAGCGCCCTGCAGAATTCTTCATTTTTTTTCCCCCTCCCAGATAGAATAATTGCTGTGATGGAATTAAAATATGACTTTCTACCTACGAAGCAAGCAAGTATGAGTTGGGAAGATAGCACTGCAGAAAGATGAAAGCAGTAGAATGATGTGCAAGATCATAGGAAATCCTTCTTGAACAAATGGAGAGAAAAGCAGCCCAGAGGTGTGTTTAACTTTGGAGAAAGCAAGTGTGGTAGGGAGAAACCCAGTTTCCCACTCTCTGCTATAATACCTCATAGTAGGGAGACTAAAGCAACCAAGGGAAAAAAACAACTGTTTAACATGATGTGAAATTATGCTGTGCTCGTTTTTCTCTTTAATTTTGTTTTCAGTTTTGTAATTAGCAGTTCATTGTGTGCTCTGCTAGAATCACAGCGTTTCATTTTCAGCACAAAGAGTGACTCAGGCAAGCAGCACCTCTGAGTAGCAGAATGCCACAGACAAACTCCTGGGCGCTCAGGGGCACTAGGCCATACTCCCATCCCACTGATGGTGTCAAGTGTGCACACACAGATAGATTTTCCTCTGTTGGGTGTTAGCCAACACCCTCTTCTTCTCCAGCCCTTGAGAAGGAATGACACAGCTCCCTGGCTCTGTCACCACAGATAGCTCACCTGCAATCTAATTTTCAGGAAGCACACAAAAGCTAACTTTGCCTTTCTCTGGCTAAAGAATGGGGTGTGATGCACACACACGCATTAAATACCTTGTTTAAAATCAGATCCTCTGCCACAAGAATATTTTTAAATGACATTTTGTGTCAGACACAACCACCATAGATTGCTTCCTCTGTATCCTGAGAAACATTTGCCCCCAGTTTTCAGGCAAGCAGCCTGTCCCATCGGTTTGCTCCAAAGCTTCAAGAGAGTGACAGAAAGCGGAAAAAAACAAACAAAAACCAACACCTCTAACTCTCCCACATTTCATGCTAGCTGGTAGACTAGGCTTTTGTACCAGAGGAGATTATCCAGGATCTGCAGTAGCACAGACAAGGATTCACATGTGTTCTGCTGCCTATAAATAGGCTATCCACTTAAGAAAAACACAACCCAAACAGCCAGCTGTTAACAACTAGACCACGGAGTCTAGGCAGCAATTGCTGCTTGCTGAATAAATCTGTGCAACCTACTCATGCTTCAGTTGGCAAACGATACAGATTAATGTTTGATGAGAGGTGATAATATTAACATGATCTCTGAAGAGGCAGGAGTGAAACATGCTAAGCATGAAAACAATCTTTGAACTGCTGCTCAGCAGGGCTGTGAGTGGGACTTTCCAGAAGTGAGCATTTTTAACTCACAGCTTGCCACCGGCAGGTTTGGCAAGAACAGTGAGGGCTGGCAAAGAGAGGAAGACCACCCCCACAGCTAGGGAATTGTCTTTGGCTTAAGGCTTACCTCTCTCACAGATTTCTTTGGTGATCAGCTACCCAGCTCTATGCTAAAGATTCAGCAGTACCCTGGGCTAGCTACAGGAGTATTCCAAGAATGAGTGTACTAAAGACAGGAAAAGCCGAACTCTTCTCCTAGCCCTAAATACAGTCATTGCAGGGCTGACTTGGGTCGGCGAACAGGAATGCAGACAAAAGTTTGCATTGTGCTAAGCTCAGCTGAGTCTGACAGTTTTACAGGAACCAGCCCTCAAAGCTATATTGCAGGTATTCTGCAACAAAAGTAGAGTTTGATTGGGTCATGGGAAAGCCAGTGCTTCTGGAAAACACTTTCTCCTTGGTGCAGACTACTTGCCAGCACTCCAGAACCTTCGTGCCATTCCAAGTCTCGTGTGTTGACCTGACTGAGGCAGGACAGAGATTGACAAGGCCAACCTGGTTTGATTTCCTCATTAAAATAAACCAGCCAAACAAAACACCATACCACCAAAACCCAACAACATGAAAACCAACCCGCTTCCTTCAGTAAAACGTTCAAAGCCTGTCTTAAGGCTGATTTTGATGATCATTTGGGCCAAAAGGCTGAGCGAGATGACCCCCACCGCTGGGCTGGGGCCCTGATACAGAAGATAGTCCTTCTGCCAAGGCTGTGCCATGACAAACTGCTGGCTGACACACAAGGGACTTCATTTCAGTTCTATGCCTGAGCTGGAGTTAAAGCTACTGATTCATCTTGTTCATATCAGCTGTGCCAGGAGGTCTGCAGCCCTGGCAGGCACATCTGCTTTTGAGTGTTTGAACCAGCCACGCAACAGAGGTCCCCTCATCACAAGAAATAGCAGCTTGGACACCAGAATATCTATGTACATAAAATACAGCATAACTGTACCAATACCTAATGTCTTGCCTTTTCCTTTTTTTTTTAATTAGGGTAACAAGAAGGAAAATCTTTACAGCTTAGTTATTTAGGCCCTGAGATATTTTCCTTTAAGAGTCCCAGTATGGATTACAGATTCAGGCTAGGCTTAGACTGCAACAACTTCAGACTTCAGAAGCAAGACTCTGCTTTAGGTAAGCAAAGCAGAATTTTGCTGAGCATTTAGAGATAGCAACTGTTACAGAAACAATCCAAAAAATTCATATGCATCCAGAATGGCCCAACAAAAAACTTACAAATCCCTTAAATAGGCACTGCTGAATTTAGGCATAGTAAATCCAAATTGCACCCTCTTCCTTCTCCACTTGGCTTGCTTTCACCCAGAGGTTACTGCTCCTGGAATAGGAATGAAAAAATACTGCTCTTTTATGTAGTCTTCACAGGCAGCTTATGACAAGAATATAAGGCTGTAACAGATTACAGCAAACCCTGCAAGTTCTTACGTGTCAGAGCTCTTAGAGAAAACTACTAAGCCTACACTTTAAAATTTGTTGTAGCATTATTGCTTTAAAGGTTGTCATAAAGTTTATGAAGGACAGAGTGCTTAGTCTTTAGCCACCCAGCATGGACATTATCTAACTAAGGGCAAACTCAGTTGTAAAGCTTTGCATAAAACGACAAACTGCATTAAAAGCTTGAAACTCTTTTCAGATGAAGCTAATACAAGTCAATATATCTCAGCAGAACAGCATGGGGATATGGGAGGTAATTGATGGTGGAAGGTCAGAGGGCAATTTTTACTTCTTCTGGGCTGTGAGGTTCTCATCTGGGAACTGGGTTTGGCATCTAAAGATATTCTTTCCAGAGTGTGTATCAGATAACAGTCAGCTTTAGAACAGGCCAAGTGTGAAACACCTTGAGAGCTGACATTGTATCAGTAAGCCATATGTTCTTTAATGGCCACAGTGGGAGTCCCTTCTAAACAGGAGAAACTGTCATGGATATTTAAAGGCTGAACATTTACTTAATTTACTCTGAAGAGAAACATTACTAGTACCATTATGTTGGTCATATGTTAAACTATGTACAGCACTGAAGATTTATGGTGACAGGTAATTCAAACCAAATCACAGTCCCAAATGGTCTGAAGTCCATTTGCAATATTCCTCTGCAAGAACATAAGTTCCAGAGCTCAAAACATGACTGAATGACTTTATTAATATTTTTCATCATTATAAAGTGAATACAACTGAAAATCCTTGACACAAATGCGCAACAAAACATGATTTCCACTCCCACTATGCACCACTATACATTGCTATAAATGCACCAGTACAAATTGCTAAAACATTCCCAGCAAGGCTTTTATAAAATTCATAAAGGCTAGTTCTTCACAGGTCTTCAAACTGCATTGAAATCCTTAATTTTCAAGTGTTTTTCTGTGTATATTTCAGTTTTGGAAAAAAAAACCCCAGGTAAACAGAGTAAGCTGCAATTATGCTTTGCTTTTACAATTACTCTAGCACTTCTCATCAGGAAAACGCACATCGTGGAGGCTCTTGCCAAGTTTAAACAGTTTTACATCTCTATTCTCTGCTAACTGCTGCAATAATATTCTTTAGTAAACTAAGTCACCAAATTCCACATATTATCGCCCTCAACAACAGCATTTTCCTGAGCACACTAACTTCTTTTTTACAATAATGAAGCTAGTCTGGAAAGAAGAAATACACAAATGCACACTAGGAATACACAAATGCACACTAGGAAAAGGCATAAGAATTCCAACAAACATCAGCCACACCGTTTTTCTAAAATAAATGAGCAATTGAAATACAGGAGGCAAGGTTTCTACTGTGTGTTTGCATTCTGTTTTTTCCATTTACAGCAGAAACAAACTGTTCTGCTGCACTCACATGGTTCTTCACCCATTACACTTGCAAAACTCAAAGCCATTTGCAGACGGAAATCAGCAGAGCAGCTGTCAACAGAAGAGTAAATGTGATGGTCCTGGTGTCATCACCCAAGCAAAATGCTGACTTTGGAACTCCAGCAACCTGACAAGACTGTGTAAGCCAACTGCAACCTTTTGTTGTAAGGTTTCATGTTAGGATTTAATCTCCAATTGATCACACAGGTCAGAAAAGCATGGGATTGTTGTTACTGCTTAGGAACACGGCACACATCTTGTGCATAGAGAGGGCAGTACCTGGTCAGAATCTGTTAAATCTTCAGGAAAGGGGTTTCAGCAGCAGTAAAAATGCAAGTCTTTTGCTGTCTCTTTACACAGGGACATTTTCCATCCTGACTACCAGCTACTACATCTCAGTGCCCACTGTTACAGACACATGACAGAAACAGCCCAGTCTTTGCACAGCAGTGTTTATTTCCAAATCCGAAATTTCAAGCTTGTAAATTTACATGGCAATTTACAGCATTTACAGCTTTATGAGCTCTTCTCCAATGAAAAAAATTTTGTTCTTTGTTTTTAGACTGCTCCCCAGAACAACCTTGCCGACTTCTTTCAAAAAAGCATAGAGATCTGTCTTTGCTCCTCTGGTGGTACTAGTTTGTCATCAGTCCTCACTTAGTAAATTAGCAAAGTCATCTGTGAAGTGAGCTGGGAAAACAGCATCATCCTGTGCTCCCCTGTGCAATGCCGCAGCACACAACTAAAAATAGCTGCTGCCTTTCACTCCAGAGATGGAAGCTTCTTGAGAACAAGGCATTTCTGTACTGGGTTACAAGCATGATATGCAGCACACGGATGTATCACCACTTGTCCATATGTAAAGTGAATAGATTTGCAATATTTCCCCAAACAGAAAGCTATCCCAGCCACACAGCAAGTATGTTTCTAGTAAACACTCTTCGGCCTCCACCCTGCAGGCTTGAGCAGTTGCATTTTAACTCATGTTTTTTTAATTTTATTTCCACAACTGCCAAAGCAGTTCCATGTTTCTGCTACTCTTTTTTGAAATAGAAGAAAGTGAAAAATGTTTCAGGAAAAATTTTGGAACATCTTCAGATTATTTTTTTTAAAAAACATATTTTGTTTAAGTAGAAGCAAACAACAAGTTTTTGATCCCAGCTCTCACATACAAATCTGGACCATTCCACATTTGGATGGAAAAATGGAATCAATCTATTTCTGAACGGAATGGGCTCTGGCAAGAATAGGCAAAACATGAAAGCTGCTCACTCAGAAGAGGGCAAAAGCTGGAGGGATGTTCCCTGGGCAAAGGGATAGGACACACTGAATCAAGGGATGGAAGAAGGGATCACAAAGGGTTCAAATGTGGATATGGGACTCTGAATCAGTTAAAATAAAAGAGTCTGGGAGGCTGTAGGAATTTGCTGTTGAGCAGAAGAGCAAAGCTGTGGCACAGCTTCCTTAAAAGCTCTGAGAATTTTGCGTTAAACATCTCCAAAAACGGTATTTGACCACTGTGCCAAAAGGACATCTCTGATCTGTGGCTCCCAGAAAGGAGAGACTGCATTTGGCAAAGCAGTAAGCCACTCTCTGCCCCGTGTTTCTACCAGACTCAGGAGAGGAGGAGTGCTGGCTCCACCTCACTGCACAGCCAGTCTCCACCAGCACAGAAATGCCACCAGGAACAAGTAGCTCCTTACCTCACCATTTCTGCCTGCCAAGTAAGCATGAGAGCCCAGTGCTTTGCCTGTTCAAATTCAGGAAAAAGGTGTTTGAAGAGTTTTGCTCAGCACAGCCAGCATTCTGTGAGCAGTGGCAGAGCTCTAATTAACTGCACAGACTTCATCTCAGCAAAATGTTTTAAAAGAAATTTTAAAAGTACATGAATACTCCCAGTTAATCCATAAGGCAAAGAGCTGAATCACAGACTCTGACAAGGCAGTCCCTGGAAAGCAGATAGATATGTCATACACTCCATTTCTCATTCCAGGAGCATCCCAAGTCCAATGCGTAGCAGCTCTATATGCATATGAGCTGAAAGGAGAATGCCAGTTTCCAACACCCATGAGGAAAGTTCAAATCTGGAGTCTAATTAACTTCACAAATCTCCTTCACCCCTAGCATAGGAAAGCTGCAATGGAAGATTGATTTGACTACATGCCAGACATGTAGATTCCAAACAATAGCATTTCCCCTGAGCTCTTCCATAAAGCTCAAACTGCAGTCAGGACAAGGAAGGACACCAGCTCACACAGGCTTCAGGGCTGTCCACCAAGTGTCTGGGTCCCTTCAGAGCCAGGTGGTGCTCTCTTGGGACAGCATTTTTCCAGGAGCAGAGCTGTCCTGTCCCACAAAAGGAGCTCTAGCATTACTTCACAACAGAGTAAGGCTGATGCCTAGAACATTCCTGGTCCATTCCAGCAACTACAAGTGCACAGGCCAATTTAATTCCCTTCAGAATAACCTGCCCCTAATTACAGTCCTGTCCTGGTAATGAGCGGAATCTCAGGGTGAAGCTATCTGTACATCCACAATTCCTTCTCCATTAACACAAGATCTCGTGCAGCTTCTATCCAGGATTGGAGAAATATTGCCAGATCCTCCAATTACATATCCTTCCGACCACACATGTGGGCACATCTGCAGGTTGGGCAGAAAGTGACTGAGAGCAGCCTTCCAGAGAAAGACTTGGGGGTAAGGGTTGATAACAAATTCACATGAGCATAGTGTGAACTCACAGCCCAGAAATGCAATGGAATCCTGGGCTGCATCGAAACCAGCATGGCCAGCAGGATGAGGGAAGGGATTTTGCCCCTCTGCTCTGGTGAGGATCCCACCCAGAGTGCTCTATCCAGCTCTGGGTTTCCCAAAATAAAAAGGACATGGAACTGTTGAAGCAAGTCCACAAAGTTGTTAAGAGGACTGCCCTATGAAGGCTGAGAATGTTGGGGCTGTTCAGCCTGGGGAAAAGGTTGTGTGGATATCTCACAGAAACCTTCCAGTATTTGAAGTGGGTCTACAGGGAAGCCAAAGAGGAACTCTGTCAAGAACTGTAGTGATAGGACAAGGACTAACAGGTATAAATTGAAAGAGGGGAAATTTAGGTTAGAATATGGAGGATGTGAGGATGGCGAGACCCTGGAACAGGTTACCCAGAGAAACTGTGGATACCCCAACCCTGACAGTGTTTAAAGCCAGGCTGGTAAGGCCTTGGGCAACCTGATCTAGTTGGAGGTGTTCCTGTCCTTGGCAGGGTATTTGGACTAAATGATCCTTAAGGTCCTCTCCAAACCTTAACACTCTATGATTCTAAAAGTATTTCCTATTCTGATACGGCTTTGGTTTGCCCTTGTGTAGGAGTTTACCTTTCCAGGTTCTTGTATTGCCTTAGGAAAGTGTATTTCAGCTTGGCTCAACAGTTAAAGAGGAAAAGCTTGACAGTTTCTACTGTACCTTTGAGAATTACTCATTGGCTTAAAATCAGATGTCAAACCTGGCATCAAGTGTTCCAGGTAAAATAGTTGGCCTGGGGAAAAGGCCAACTCAGCCCAAACTGATGCAACACTTCTGAACTATCCACAAGCCAATTAACGTGCATTGAATATTTTCGGAGAACAGCTGCCATTACAAGTTATTTCACACCTGCATGGTATGAAGTCTGCAAGGACTCTTCGGTATCAAAAACACAAGCCTTCGCAGAAAACTGTGACATCCACCAATTCAAATAGGATCTTGTTGAGACCATTAGACATACTCAAAAGACTCATAGGCAATTTCAGCAAGATGGAAGAGGCCTGGTGTATTCAGACTGAAAGCAAAAGGATCTAAAATAGCCATGAGGAGCAGGAATTTCTTGCTGTTGCTGGAGAGGGGGGAGAAGAATACAGAGAGATGCAGATGTACTTCAGATAAGCACGACCCTTCAGCTTTATGAAGTTTTTTCCTAGTTGGATGGGAAAGAAAAAGCTCTTGTACCTCTCAGGTAACCTGTGTTCTGCAGAGAATTGGATGCAAAGGTGGGACACAATACAGAGGTTCTGAACACCATGAAGATCAGTCCTTCAAAACTTACAATCAGATACCCACGCCTCCCACCAACACACACACAATTAGTACTTAACCATATTACAACTAAAATCATGAGAAGCCAGTCTGAATTCTTGTTCAAGAGAGCACAGGGCAAAGGTTGCCTTGAACATTACAGCAACATTCCATCCCCTGCTCTCAACTAAGTAGCATAGTTCTTGACTCTATTAGTAATTAATAAGCAAAATAAACTTTTTTTTTTTCTTGCTGGACAGGAAGGAAAACGGCAAGTTTTAACAGAAATACCCATTTTTTATTTTTAAGATTTTTCTTAAACTATTCCACATTTAAGAGAAATTTGCAACTCCAAAGAGAATACTTCAAGCACCCTGACTCCTAGTAGCAATTCAAGTAGGGTTTCGGTGCTATTCATTTGAATAGCATTCAGTCAGTCAGGGAAACTGAAACAATAACATATGTGAAACAGCTTGAATCTTGAGGATATGATCTATACAGAATTAGTTAACAGAATTTTTTTCTTTTAACCCACACACTCACCATAACATTCATTTAGTAAATCTGAATAAGAACTGCATTCAACAGAACACAATCTGCATGTGAACATTCTGTGAAGAGAAAGAATGAATTCCATGAATCAATAATTTGGTTCAATTGTCTTGGTTCTGTTTACTATCTACTCTACGTTTGATGAGTCTTAACTTATTAATGCTGGACATCCTTTGTTTTAAATCTCTGTATAAGGCTCAGAATGAACACTGTCTGTGTTTACTTTGACTCCAAACATAATTAAGCATCTGCAGAAGAGTTTTCCAGACTGAGCTGGACTTTATTAGCTCTGCTGTCATAAGTTCAGAAAAAAATAATTTTCTATGTCATGTCAATTTGAAGCAAGAAGCCCTTCATTCAGTATCTCTTATTTTGCAAACAATACTTTTTCTATAATGTTGGTATCATATACAAATTGTAGTTAACATTAGCATAATGATGATGACATATGTGCTATTACCATTACAATGTTGGTGTGTTAATTTTTAGTTTTGACAGAGCTGCCCGAAATATCTACTGTTTACAACATTTGTTCTAGCTAAAGAGATTTGGTAGCATTTGCTAATCAAATGCAACCACTTCCCACCCATAAAACTGATGCAAATAAGAGAAAAAAACAGCTAGAGGGATCCAAAGACACAAACACTTTTACTTATAACTCTGTAAAGAGAAATCCCTCTCTCTCTCCATATGGCTTTCTCTTGGCTCTTAATCATCTTTTCATTGGCTTCCAGCTGGCTGTCTCACTATCAAGACCAACTTGTTATGCCAAAGTCAGGCTCAGAAAGATGAGAGCTGCAGAGTGGCATAACTGGATGCAGCAGTCTTTACTAGGGGCAAGTCTAGCATAAAGGATGCATAGCGGGGTCACTTCACTTGCCTCAGCAAAGCACCACTGCTGTGTTCCCAAAACACTGCAGGAGGTCTATGTTCACACTTTTTAGTAACAGGAGCAAAGAACAACTACTACAATTGAAGCTACAGGGAAATTCTGCAGGCAGAAGTGTAATTACCTGAGTGGGAATTCTGGCAGAAAACCCAGACCTCTTTCTCTCCTTAAATAGAAACAAATACTGTGCAGTCACCATGGAGAGATTACGTACAGCATTTGGATCACATACAGCACTGAAATACAACACACACACGAGAGCCAGCCATGGAGCTGGTTTAGCAAAGCACAACCAAATCAGGTCTCCTCTGACTATTGACACCATTTTAGCCATCACCTCAGTCTTACAAATATTAAGCTATCTGTCAAAATTCATGCTCTGCATTAAAGGTCAGTTCTGCAAGCTGTTTTGTCCATCTGGAGCCAGACATGACATGAATGAAACAGAGGTGGAAACACTCCCAAATTGATCTACCAGCACTCAGGTAAGATTTTAAATTAAGAATATAAGAACACCACAGGGAAAGAAACATCATATAGTGCCTGTGTGTGAAGGCCTGTTTGGATTTAGCTGAGCAGCCAGTCACTGAAGTGCAGCAGTTCTTGTACAATCTGTAGAGGCTTTGACTTCAGTTACAAAAATTCTTTGTTTTGGTCCATGTCCAACACCTTTGGTTTCCAGTCATCCTATGCATCCAAGCCTACCTCCCTCTCTTTCTCTAGCCCTTCCTTATGCTCATTCCACAAGCCAACTCATTTTTTGCCTGCTGCACCAACGCCCTCCAGACTCAATCCCACCTGCTGCCCTGCTCTCCTGGGGTGGAATTTTCCCCCTCCACTTCATCACCCATGTCTCCACCAGACAGCTTTCTCTTTGGGGCTGTGATAGCACCCCAAGGGGAGTCACCAAAGCACAGGGAAATGGGCACCCTTTTCCCTCTTCAGGCACAGTATGAGCTGCAGCCTTGCAGTCTTTCTGGCTTCAAACTCCTCTCCAAAAGACTACTTGTGTTCACTAGTTGTCAGGGCACTTCTTTAGCCACCTGACTATCGAGTCCTGTTTCCAAAGAGAAATATGGCTACTCAGAGTCCCTGCAAAATCCACCATCACTTTCTGTTGTTCAAAGTCAGCAAAGTCAGCAGAACTGTTACCAGACTAAAAATCTTAGAAATTTGCCTCTCCCTTTCAAATCAGCCAACCTTTGCTTTGTTAATAACTGCAGTCAGCTTCCAAACCTTTAGAGAATGTTTTTTATCTGCATACATGTCAGCATGGTGATACTAAATGGGAAATAATTTGCTTAGCAGGACTGGCAAAACCCTGCTGTGTATCAGAAATGCCATTCCATGGAGAGTACTTTTCTCCCCACTCTGCAGCAGCTCACTAGTTTAGGTGCATAAATCAGAGAGAGTTGATAAGATCACAAATACGAAGATGTCCTGCCTCCCATTTAGTTTTCCTAAGCATCCTGCAAGCCATCAAACAGCTGCAAACAGCTTCAGATTTGGAAGTTTTGAAAACAGTTCTCCTCATTTTAAAATATTCATACATTTCAATTTCTTCCCTATGCCACTAGCAATTATAGAAACAGCTTTCTGATTTTATAGTGATTATTCTCCAGCATGCACGTCCCTGTGACTGGCTTTTGTTTTCATTCTCACACGACAAAGCATGGAGAGACCTGCACTTTCCCCCCCACCCTTTCCACCATTACTGGCCTTCTCACAGCTCCTCTTTCTCTCCAGTTTCCATGCTGTGCTTCTCATAGGCTCCATTTCATGGGTTTCCTTAAAGGCAAATATCTTCATTTGTATTTATGAAAATCCGCTATTTTTTTCACATACCACGCATCCTGGTGCCTTGACTGTACCGAAACTTGCCTGTTTTTAATGTTACATATTAATGAAAAGCTGCTAAAATGAGAGAAGGGATTTTGTATCGTCAGTCAGCAATAGCGCAGTCTGCTTTTGAAAGCCTCTAGCTCTGATTGTTCAAAAACATACTGTTCACCATGTCAGTTGAATCACGTGCGTCAGATATTAAAAGTTCAGACTCTAAGTGCACAAATCCTGTTGAGATCTGAGAAAGTTCTTTGCCATAAATATTAATTAGGGCCAATTTCATGCCACTTGTTACATCCCATGTACTCTTATTTCTTCAAACTATCACTTGTCTTGTCTTTCATGTGCCAATAATCAATTTGTAAAGCATAAGTCATAAAGCTTACCTAGTTTTTCATTATGCTACAGCCTATGATTTTGCATTTAATCAATTTTCTTACTTTGATAAGTGACATTATTCCATTTTATCCTCTTATCTGTGTGTGAAGGAACAAATAAAAGTCACCTCTTTGAAAAGGATTAAAATTTCACCTATTATTTACTTAAAACCAAGTTTTAGAACTGCACCATCATAGTAAGCATTTAATCAGAAATGCAAACAAGAAGTTCAGCCTGTACATCCTGTTCTGCCCTACATCAGGCATCAATCACATTCCAGCATTACCACAGGCAACCTGCAAACATCTGCTAAAGAGAGAAGACAGAACAGCAGCAACAACAAAATACCCACGCACCAAAAGGTTACTTGACTTGCATTCAGTGTCAATTCAGACCGAACACAAGAGTCAGGTCCCTGTTGATCAGGGGTAAAAAAAAGAACAAGATGTTTTGGAAGACAGCTGTTTCTCAGGAGACAGCAGGTGCACATTTGAGAGTGCCTTGCAGCGCCAGGATGCCGGCACAGGTAAGTACAGCCACACACATGCTCCGAGCTCGGCAGAGGCATTTGCCAGAGAGAACCTGGAAGCCCTACAGGAACCTTAAGGCAGTGCTTTGCACAGTCAGGCAGGGCACACTGGGACAGATCACTTCAGGCTCCCTGCCATGCAAAGAAGTTTATTCAGCTTTCCAACCAGACCAGCTGAGAGCTTGGACTGAAGACAAGAGCGATGCAAAAGGCTGCCTGCAGCCAGCTGGCCAGAGCGATCACTTAGGCTGGAGTCACCCTGTCTCAGCAGTGGGGTTCATTTGATTCTGAAAGTCCACTGGCCTTACTATTTAAAAGAGACATTAGTCACATAAACATTTCCCTTTCTCATATATACACAGAAAACATGATAAGTTTTAAAGAAATGCTGCCACTCCAAGTCAGAGTAAGGTCAAAAAGGGACATTCCTTTGTTAACAGGGTCTCAGGAAGTTAAAAAAAAATAAAATTCCTCATTGTTATTAACAATTACTTGAGCTTTTTCTCCCCTTCAAAAGGTTTTGAATCCTCTGTTCATACAAAGAATCTGTTTCATGTAAATATTTGGGGGAAGAAATTCTATTTCTTCTAACTATAACTAGCTGATGATTTCAGCACAAGTGACCCAAGACATGATCTTCAACTGACAGCAGTGACTTAACATTTCTTTTATAATAACTTCTTGAAAACATAAACTACGTCTGGTTTTTCTTTTTTAAAATCTCCTACAGACATCTACTTGTAAGGATGTGAAAATGTTCAAGAGTAATCAAGAAACTGTACGATGATCTCAAAGGATGCTTAAAACATTTTCCCTAGTCACAGCCTGTCCCTATCTCCCCATGACATTTTTTCCTATTTAGAAGCTTGTCGTACTGCCTGAAATTCCAGATTTAGAACTGATCTTTTTCCATGGCTAATGGTGTTGAAGTATACTTAACAAATTCAACCAGACATTGAAATGCGTGTATTTTACATGACAGTATCATTCAACAGCTTGAGTTCCCACAGGAGGCTCGCTAACACCCTGAATGCCCTGTACAGACTTGGTACTCCCAGAACAATATCCCAGCTCCACAGATGAAACAAACTCCCTCCTATCTTCTGAGAGGAATGTCTGGACAGGGACAATGATGTCTGCATGTCTTATGCCAGGACATAAGAAAAAAGCTTTCTGTGGAGTTATTTATTGTAGTAACAGACCCTGGCAACAGTTAGACTCCATAGTGATAACAAATAACCAGGCTCTCAAGAAGAGAATTGAGCATTCCTACTCAGTGGACTTGCAGCAAGGAGCAGATGGTCACTCTTTCACCACAGCCTACAATATTGCTATCCAGGCTGCAGTGGCACAGCTGCCTTCTGAGGGGCTACAGAACAATCAGGGAGTCAAAAGCCAGGTGGTGACCTCTTCCCCACAGACTCTGAAGTGCATTAGGTGATGCCTTAGCACACAAGGGTACCAGGAGGACATAGGCACACGGAAACATTGTTCGGCTGATGTTAGGGGTAGCTCTGGCTCTGTCAGGGAGCTCTTAAGGAAAAGGGCTATCACTCACTCAGCTTAATATAATCCTACTGCTACAGGGGAAGCAGGTTTGCCATTTGGCCACAAGCATGATTTGATTTCACAGCACCTAAAAAGTTGATTTTCACAGTCTGCCCCACTTGCCTCATTAAAGATATAATTACAGACACTTATCTCCCACAGCAGTGATGAATTACAACACTGCAGCAAGGTAGATTTTGCCTCAAGAAGTTATTTTGAGGAAGGGGCCTGTATATATGCAAATATTACATATATATACACATATATATATATATATATATGTGAAGCCACTTTGTGAAGCTTACAGAGTTGAGTTGGCTTAAGCCCAAATACACAGAGAAGAGACAAATTACATCTGGGCTCTAGTCCTGCATTATTAGGAGGTTCAAAGCTATTGCTTAGAAGGTGCACAGGTTAACACCTTAACAAGTGCTAATTTAAAACTCAGTTTTAAGTTTCTAGGCAATGTTCTGCACACAGAAGACACTAAAAGTACTGAAACAATACTCCAATAGAGTAAAATGGATTATGGCCACATTTAAGCTTAAAGTTATGCTTTGTTTTGGAAATGGAAAATGAAAAATGCATTTTGAAATGGTCCAAGAGACCTTCACTCACTATCAACCTGTGACAGAATATGGATAAGGTACCCAGAATGCCTCTGCCTTCCACTGTACTCTGAACCTCCCAACTCTATAGGTCTACTCTAGACAGTCCCTTATGCATTTAGAAGCTCAAGGAGCTTTTCTCATTTGTTTCTTCATCTTGCTGTAAACTAGAAATGACAGTATTGATGGAACAGAGACAGACCCTCACAAGTTGGGGCAGCTTGACTAACAGGGACTTCAAAGGATAGAGCCAAACTTGAAGGTGAGACCAGTGAGGAAATCTTCCCTGAGGAACCACCATGAAGATTTGCTTCTTTTCAGATAAACAGGAATTCCCAAAGTACAGGTTAACAATAACTGAAGTCCGTAACAGCTCCACACACACAGAACTAGAAGGAAATAATCCTGAAGATCTATTGCTAAAGCCAAGTTCCATGCTAGGAATTGTGCTGTGACACCACACAGACTGAGTTCTTAGAACTGGGTTAAAACCGTGCCATAGTAGCACAGAGTAGCTGATGACTCTGTTCTTCAGCAAGAGTCAACCCTCACTACCAGAACAGGAAGCAGGGTCGATACTTTTCTTGGCAGATGTCTGGAACAGACCAAGAGAACAAACCCAGCCTTGTTCCTAAGGGTAGGTAGCCCTCTCTAACTGGGATTACAGTACATTGGGGAGGCTGCCCACAGGTGGGCCTTAGTCTGGTGTTACATTGAGCCAGTTTTTACCACAGTCAATACAATGCCCTGACAAGCAGCAGGTAGAGACAGTAAGTAAATACTCTTATTTCTTCACATTTGCAATCAGAAGTTGCAAAGCCAGTTATAATATGGAGGAAAAAAAAAACCAAACAAAAAACTCCTAA
The DNA here is from genome assembly GCA_009812075.1 of Sialia sialis. Taxonomy (NCBI): domain Eukaryota; kingdom Metazoa; phylum Chordata; class Aves; order Passeriformes; family Turdidae; genus Sialia; species Sialia sialis. The sequence goes on along the minus strand of VRYO01001463.1, from coordinate 88,684,275 downwards.
ATCATTATGACAACAAGCAAACGTGTGCAAAGAATTTTTTCTTTTTCTTTCAAATGCAAGTGAGCACTTAAACACAAACTTTTCTATAATCTTAAGATACCATTGCAGTAAGAGTTGCTAATGGAAAAGCAGCACCTTTTTTTGTTTAACTCCCTAATTTCTAAGTTTAACTCTTGTGTTTTTCAAGCACTGTGAACATCTTGCATTTCACAAACATGCTAAATGGAGTGTCTACAGTGGTTGTTTACTCTTTATAATAAACAAGAGTTGTAATAAAGTTTTTCAAATAGAACACAAAAAGAGTAATTTGTGGTGTTTGCTAATAGTTAAAAAAGACAACTCCCAATATCACAGGCGGACGCGATGAAAGGATTTCATTTCATATTGAACAACATTATTTGCTCTCTCTGAAAGGGTTTAATTTCATTTTAACCTCCCTTTCTTCCCACTTTCTAAAGGATAACTTCACAGGAAATTTCTAAACAAAGTTTTGAAATCATGCTTCAATTGCCTTCTTCAAGACCAAAAAAAGACATACCATACCAAGATACTTCAACTACATTTTTCTCCTGAATGGATTAGTAAAACCAATACAAATTCACATCACTTGTCAGCGTTGCCTACTCATCCTGCTTTTATTTTTTGCCAGGATGTGTTTTGCTGTATACTGGCTTCTGACATTTGCATGTTCTGACTGACAGCTGAACCCCAGTGTTTTTCGGGTAACTGGTTCGGTTATTTTAGGATCAGTACAGAGTCAGCTACGGGATGGTAGATGTTCTGTATTTTTGTTTTACAACTAAAAAATAAGACAGCGTTGTCATACTCACTCTGCTTATGAAGACTGGCAGATGTCAAATATCTGCAATTTTTATTTGGTCCAAGCATTTTTCATACAAGACTCTCACTTCTGCCAACAGAGATTGGGCAGATGGTAGAACTGTCAGCCGAGGGCTGCAAAACCTGATGGGTCTTGGCCTTAAAGTTGCTTGTTGTTTATTCATGTCTAATATGTGGAAACTAAACAGACACTCAGAGGAGTTATTTGATAACTTGTTTTTTAGTCCTAATGATGTCTATAAATACATATAATTGTTGAAATGCTTATGATCAGACTCAAATGCAGCAATACTGTTACAACAAAAATCACATACCACAAAAACACATGAAAGCTTGTGTTTGTTTAACAGATGCACATAGTGATCTTTACAACACGGCTTATTAGTAGGCTTGCACTACACCATCCTAGCCTGGCTTTCTCCAACCAGATCACAGAATCCTTAAGAATTCAAACTATCAAGAGCTCCTAGGGACCCTGTTTGGGAATATGCTCAAAAACTGGCTTCACAGGTCTTGAGCATAAGCTTCCCTGCTTTCCTGAACGTGGTCCTCTGGGTGTAACTGGACTAGGCACCTGCACCATTCTTCAAGCCACTAAGATGTTTACTGCAAACTTTAAGCAGTAAAGAGAGGCTTCAGCTAGCCTTCTCCACTGGACAGTGTCAGTATGCAGCCTCTTAAACAAAAACTCTGGCATTGGAAACACATAATGAAGCTTTACTTAAATGCCAAGTGCTGTACAGGTATTGAGTTTTAATGTTTACTTCTTTTGAAGACATGCTGTTCACCAATGGTTCATCAGTAAATCATCACCCTTAGAGGAAACAGAGGCAAAAATCATCTTTCTTGAGGAGCTGAGATGCAGGGAATTATCAAGAGTCAAAGTAGCACTGCCAGAACTGTAGAAGCTTATGAGAACAAAGTAAGTGTCAAATGAAACAGGACTCCCGCTACAGCTCTGACTGCTGTGAGCACCCTGAGATGAAGCTTCTGCATTCAAAAAGCATCCACGCATTCATCTTCTAAGACTTTTAGAAGCAAGTTGTTTAATAGAGAACTGCATTGTAGGAGTGTTAATACAACAGAAGTTGGCAATAGCTTCCAGTTGTTCACTGTTTCTGGACTTGTTTCAAATGTGGACAAAGAAAATAACAAAACTAATAACTTGCTCTTTGAAAAACTCACTGGAAGTGCATGTTAGTAAGGGGGACAAACTTGTTTCTCAGGCCCACGAAACTAGAAGAAATGCTGCTATCAGGACTGAAAATTACTCTTAAAATATCAGAAATCTACAATTTACATTTGATCTCAGCCTAAGAAACCATTACAAAATTGATTTTTAAAAAATTATAGAACTGATATTTGACTAAGAAGCTGGTGTCCATTTTCTCTGCATTCTGAAAGATAACCTGTGGTTTTTTACAGCTTCTGAACTCAAGTTTGTTTTTTTGAGTACAGATGTCAGGAAGGAGAAGACCTGCAAGACATCTGTAAGAATTTTAACACCTTTATGGATCTAAATTGTTCAAAGCACGATCCCATCACTGTTTGAACACAGGAACAATTCAAGCTTGAACACAGTATGATTCTGAGTAGATTTATCATTTGAGGGAAGCCATTCACACATCTCTAATCTCAGCCACTTTATTGAAAGATCAAACAGCAACTTTCATACTCTGCGATAAGGACTAAACAAGCAAGGGCTGCTTCACAGTTTGGCCACTGGTGCTGCCCAACACATTTCCTATTACCAGCACTTTGGAAAATGGGGATAGAGGGTCTCCAAATACAGCTTCTCTACAGCTTTCCCTTACTCCCTTCAGACAGATTTTTGAGTATCCAAGAGGACTGGACCCTGTGTGGCTAAATTTAGGTAGCATACTGCAGGCAGGTTTGTTATTTTTCTCCTTCATAACAGAGGCAAGTGTCTGCTCTTTTTTTCCTATTGTATTAAAAAGCTGCCTGGTATTAAATTACACACATTCTTTTATTGACAGAAACTCAGTCTTTGCTACGTCTCCTTAGAGAATTCCTATTCTCCCAACAGGAAGAAAGCTCTTTTTCCACTCTTAAAATGAGTACAGCTTTTCAAATTAACTTCATATTTTTCACTAACAAAGCCAACTTTTCCTAGCAATACTTTATATTTGAGCTAGACCCACTGCTGGGTAGCCTACAAGTGAAAACATAAATCTGTCACTAGCTGTTAACTATTAGCTCTCCCTTAGCAGCAATAGAAAACTCAGCCTGTGCTTCCTTCCTGAAGAATAACTTATTCCATTAGGCTCAAATCTAACAGATTTCCTAGGAACAGAGATTAAGTGCATCAAACACAGACACAGTAGAAAAGGTATAGTACCTAGACATACTGCAAATTACAACATGCAGCTCTGGATTTTGCTCATTAACACACAGGTAAATTCACATCTGAAACTTTGGAACTGGCCAGGAATAAGAATGAATTTATGCCAAGTTTCAGTCCTGGCAGTACTTTCAATGAAAAAATGAACACATGGCCCTCATAACACCATAAAAGATGAGCATAACCAGGTTTAAGATTATTTTTATAGTAATATTGGGGAGGGAATCTTGCTAGAGCTTTCTCTCTTCCTGTGCATAGTTCTACTTTATGTAAGTATCTGCATCCCTTAAGCCTTGGCAGCATTACCCACCTTCTCCAGATCTGCTGCCAGGACCAACACTGTGAAACAGCTACATTAGAAGCTTCAGCTTTCTGACCATCCCTTACTTTACCCTGAACAAAGGAACTCAAATCAGTACTAGTTAGGATGTCTTGTTACACTTTTTTCTAAGCATTACTGCTCTAAAGGAGCAATACCTTTGAGAGCAACATTTTATGGGTCTAGCATAACAAAGCCAAGGAAGAGCCATACACACCATAGGATAAATCAACCTCTACAATTTTCACAGTGGTCCTTATTGAAAAATTCTAGCTGAGACAGAGCTTTCACCTAAGTCACAGGTATCTAGGCTTCTCTCCATTATTACATTTTAGCACCTGCTGGAAGATGGGGGCAGGGGGAACCTCTTTTACCCTTTATTGCTTCAAAGAGATTGTAAGTCATGGGATATCTCAAGTTGGAAGAGACCCATAAAACCATTGAGACAAATTTCCTGCCTTTTGCAGGACTACCAAACACTGGACCCCATGACTAAGTGCCGTTCAGATGCTTCTTGAACCCTGACTGGCCTAGTGCCACTTCCCTAAGGTGCCTGTTCCAATGCCTGACCACTCCCTCAACAAGGAACTTTCTTCTAATACCTGAAGTATCATAGCTAATGGCAAATATGAAGATGTTTAATTCTCAACTCTGAGGAGTTACATTAAACTCTTAATAGACACCCCTTCTCCCAGGAGGTGGCAGGAGTTGAACTATAGGCAGCTATAGGATGTAATCTATCAGGTACCTTTGTTCCAAGTCTATTTTTAAAGGCACTGCTACTTGTACAAACTTTTGGAGGATAAGCCAAAGCACCAAAAGCTGTCATTTCAATGGAACGGTCTGTGGGAATTTTATCTCCTTATCATGAGTTATCATTACAAGGAATGTGCTCAGGTTATTTTAGTGCTTCTATTGCTGTTAGCTTTCAGTATGGGTTCATTGAAGCTACGAGGACTCTTGATCTCCAAAACTGTTTAGCCCAAAGACAAGTTTTTTTCTTAGCTTGTATAGACACAGAACAATCTGGAAAGCAACCTGCTTGCTGAATACTCCGCTTTGTTTGGACATATTGGGAAGAATTTTCCAACCATCTTTCTATGCAATCTACAGTTCTTTTCAGGTAAGGAATAACATGGTCAGTATGCAACACCTTTGTGCTTTGGGCTTTCACTGAAATGGTCTTTCTCATTAAATAGAAGAATTTCTTTTTTTTCTTTTGAAAAGAACCCCTTTTGATTCATTTTCATGATGCTTGAACTTTGCTTTGTTCAGACTTTTTGTGTCATCTGCATTCAGAACATCTCCTTTGTATATCAGTTTTCTTCCTACTGATTCATGCTCCACCTTCATCTCACTTCATGAGTCATCTTCTATACTATTTGCAGCTCTTAACACTTCTGGCACTGAAGCCTGACTTCTGGAGTTATTTATGGCAATAAAAGGCTGAGGAGCAGATAACTCAGGAAACTTGTAGCAGGATAGTGATTACCTCAACCCTGGGTCCTCAGTGTGGGTTTAACACTGCTAAACCTCGTAGAAAGTGGCAGAATTCAGCCTCCTGGCTAATCACATAATCACCACATCTTTCAGGACTAAGTGCTGCCCTCGGCAGCAGGGCTGTGGGATTGGGCTGCTCATTTGTATGCAGCAAAGACCAGTATTATGATTAGGAAGCTCTAAAAAAAAAAAAAAAAAAAAAAAAAATCATTCTTAAATCTCTTCAGCAGAAATAGAGTAACTTCTCTAAATCTTCAAGACCTCATTACCAAATCCCCACGTCTTCTGGCTGCACAGCAACATTGCAAGCTCCACAGACACATCACTCTCCAGCAAAGGGGAATTCTCACTGCAGACAACACTCCCTCATGAGTGAGCACTGAGGTTATTAGCACATCATTATTTCTAGGCTTTCACTGGTAGTGGAGTCCCATCACATCCATGCATGAAAAAGAAGCAGAAGGCAAGCAGCAAAGTGTCACCACAACAAAATATACCCCGCATTAAAGCTTTTAATTTCTCTACAGAGAGATGCCCTGGGAGAGACACTGAATAAACCCCCAGCTAGGCTGGAAAAGAAAATGGAAATGTAGAAGTGGGTGATTTTACAGTGAAGGATGTGAAGGCTTCTGCTGAAGCAAAGAAATATGTCATTTAATTCTGCTGCATATTTTTTCAGTGTTTGCTTTATTACCCGAGACCCTCTACTTTTTCATAAATTAAGCTAATGCAGACAGTTTATGTACAATCTACTACCAAAACGTGATCAATTGCAGTACAGTGGGTCTTATATTCATCTCACAGATGTTGCAAGTCTGGGTATTTTTGCAGAAAGCTTGGAAGATTACTCTAAAAATATTCACAAGAGAAGAAACATCTGGAACAGTCTTTTTTTTTCCGATAGCAAAAAGATTCATAGTCTACGGACACCAGAACAGATTGACTAAATTCAGTGACAACTGGAGTAATCTTCTGATCACATTTGGGTGGAAAGAAAGAACTTCTGCATGTTTTTGACAAATAACTCCTTCCATCCTTCATTACAGAGCATTGCAAATTCTGTTGTTTTATTCTAGGTTAGGGAAGAGGAAGTAAACAGAATGCCACAACGCATCACATCATTTTTTCCCCCCAGAAACCGCTCACCAAACCACAAGGAAACAGACTGAAAATGACTGCCCAGGTTTTGAAAGTCAAAGAAGTACAAACACCCCGAGCCCTCACCTATAGATGCTGAGCTAGGGCTGCTACTGAAGAAAATAACTGCAGTCAACACCACAAACATTTATACTGAGGAGGACACTGTCACTGAGTCGTGATAACTTACAGCTGCATCAGTAAATCAATCCAGGTCTGTCTCGCAAATAAGAGCTCCTGTATTCCCTGCAAATGTCTTTTTTGAGGGCATAAGTAAATGATGTATCATGGGGCACAGCTGAGTCTTGCTGCTACCTGCCTCACCTGGAAAAGTATCTAATCTGTGTGTAACAACACACTAATTAGAAGAAACAAGTGAGAAGAACCAGGAAGAGGCAAATTTGTAATGAGCCAGTCACTAAATTCAAGCACACACCTATTACAATGACTCTATCAAATTTAACTTGCTATTATTATATTATTACATTTATCTAACTTCTTTAATGGCTCAACGATAATATTCCCTTTCCCTAGGGATCAGGAGTTTGAAAACACGTTGTATATACACAGGAAGACACAAAAGCAGGAGCACACAGGGAAAAAACTGTGAGCAGCAGGGATTTGGGGCAGTAGAAAAATGTGGTGGGACCCTAAGAATTTTAACTTTCTGTGCAAAGAGACCAGCAGAGAGGTGAGACCTTCAAACAATAAGGTGACAGCAGGCCCCAGAAACATTTATTTGACAAGCGTTGAGCATACGAGGAAAAGACAGAACAAGTACCAAAATTATACTGTAAAAAACAACTGAGATAGACAGAGCACAGATGAATTGGAAGGAGATGACTGTGTCTGTTCCAGAGTTGTGTTTCCGGTCAGTCTCTTGACTTTGGAATCCCCTATGCCCTGCCTCAAATGGGCATAAAACATTAACTATAGCCAGCCCTTCCAAAAAACAAGTAAAACCATTATGCTATTTGCAGTCTCCTTGCTATCAGCCCTGCCACCACGTCCTTGTCAGTGCCCACTTCCATTTGGGCCACTGGCTCTGCCCACCTCTCTCACTAATCCTACACCATGCTCACCTCTGCTCCTAGCCTGGCTTTTTACTTTTCTTACCTTCAGCTACAGGTGAGACATTCTTCCTTTCCACTTTCCCAGCCAAGGAAATCCAGTTGCAGCACAGGACCACTCTTCTCTTAAATCACAGGCCAAGCACTGCAGAACAGATTAAAAGATAGCCCCTATTTTTACAGCTTTGTGGCAGTTTTCCTATCACTCTCAGGAATAAAAAAGCTTTCCTGCTTTCTCCTCTCTTGACAGACTTGTACTAAATCACTAAGGGGAGGAGCAAGAGAGCATCTCGTTTCCTAAGCAGCTGAAATCCCACCTGAGAAGCTGAGAAAGGCAGCCCATTATACCTGAAAAATCACCCTGTATTGCCTGGAAAGAACAATGGAGAAACAGGAAAATGAGGAAAAAACCCTTCCAAAATAGAGAAATTTTACTCAGTTGGTTCAAAATTTTCCAACAGCCTGACAAATAGGAAAAGTAAAAGGCCTAAGGGTACATTCTTGCAACACAATGAACACAAGCTGTTCCTTGATTTTTGTTTCTTAGGTACATTTAGCTAAGGCTACCTGGCCAGGTGTGGAATAAAAACTGTTGTATGCATATACACACATCCATACAGAGTATTCCACTGAGAGTAATTTGTCTGTGCTGGCAATGAAGTTACTCAAGTGTTAATAGTTTCCCTGTGCCTTGTCATGGTTTCAGAAGCGTGAATGATCATCTGTTTGCAGCCAATGCCATTTCTTCCATTATTTACTGGGCAAGAATTTTAACTCCCTGCAGCACAAAGCCAAATAAACCCCTGATGATACAGAGAGAAAAGCACAGCATCAGGAAAGGAGGCTGTATGTTAATCTCTCAAATCAACTATGCACCAAAGATACCCTGGAAAAAGCAACAAGAAGTAGTACTGATAGCAGACTACCTCAGATAAACTTCCTAGAATCAAAGATTTGAGATGAAGCTGGGGCATGGTGTAGTTCAACTGAGACTGGTGGGCTGAGAAATGATGCTGTCTAGCTTGTCAGCTTTAATTGGGGAGGGCACAAATCTGTTTCAGAAGTAAAACACCCAATTCTTCCTCCTGTGCACATCTTAAGCCCAGAGCAGGTAACTTTTCCACATGCATCTCTTGGGGCAGGGTACATGTTAAAGGTAGGTAGCCTGGTACATGCTTTGTGAAGGCGTTTTTGTGCTGTTTGCCTGACCCAATTACACCAGGGGGAGTCACATTCTGAGTCTTTCTAGGATGCTTTTTGGAAGAAGCTGAACACTTTATAGAAGCAGTGAAAGGCAACTTCAGGGGGAAAAAACAAACAAATGGATTTCTTCTTTTACAATCTTCACAACAACTTTAATTATTTCCTTTACTAGGAGGATCTGCTGAAATGCAGAATTTCATGCTTTTTGACACATAAGTTTCTGAGCCTCTTCCTGCAATAGAAGATACAAACTCTTGGCTGGGCACATAGTTTAAATATTTTCTGGATTTGGAAATTTTAAAATAAAGACCAAATGTCTCTGTTGAGTAAACTAATTTCTGTGTTATTAATAAGAGAAGTTAAAGCCTGCCTTATTGAATTGTGTATTTAACTAAACACTGATCTAACTCCCTTTGAAAACCATCCATGTCTTTCCATTACTTTCAGTGGATGTTGGACTTGTCTCTTGATGCTTAAGAGATCAGCTAAGCAGGGAGAACTAAGTTACATTTCTGAGCAAAGAAACAGCTTGCTGTTTTGACTTAGTTCAAAGGAACAGTACATTGTGAATGTTCTTGTATGTAAAATTACATTGAGATGTAAGTGACAACTGCAGGGCTCCTGCACAAAAAAAAACAAAAAAAGGAAAAAAACACACAAAAAAATAGAACAGCAAAGAGGTGCCAGGTATCTGCTTTTAAAATGTCTTCAGGTATTAGATTTTCTCCTGTTAGACTGCTGGGTCTCTTACTAAAATCCTCGGGGCACAGTTCAACAGGTCCCATGATGAAGCTCCACGGACTTGTGTCACAGTCACATTTGCACTGCTCCCTGTCCCTTGACAGGTTGAAAAGGCACCAGCTAAGCAATAGAAGCCCGTACCAACACCATAGCAACTGTGGAGGTCTCTCTGTCAGTGGCCATCTTTCTCTGCTAGCCATGCATGAAGAGACACACAAGTCCAGGCAAGGGTGACTTGAGCAAAGATGCCTTTTCTCCCATGCCAGGGCTGAGATAGGAGGGGAGGCAGAAGCATCTCAGGAGGTCAGCCCAGCCGGGGCTTGCCTTTCTCAGACATCACCATCATGGACCTGTTTCCATAGGAGTAATTTGCGTGAATTTAATCCCTTGATCTTTACCAGAGGGCAGCCAACTTTCTGAGACTGAACACGAGCTGGCTGAGCAACCAGGTGAACAGAGTCGGAGCTACAGATGTCTGAGTGCATCAGCATCACTGGTGCTCGGTTTAGGTGCAGGCCAGAGAATTCTGAGCCCTGCTGTTTGGGGACAACCCCACAGTCCTGCTGTAAACCACGGATGCCCTGCGAGAGGCAGCGAGCCCTTACCTCAGGCAATGTGTGTGGGGAGGCCTTTTGGAGCCTCCTGCTCGCATGATGAAGAGATGGTCGGTGCACGATGCTGTAACACGTAGTCAAGCTCCTCTGAGCACACAGGCTTGAGTGCAGCTTGCTGCTGCTGCCCTGGGATTTTCCCTGGAATTCCAGCACAAAGCGCCCCCGGCAGAAGTCACCCTGCCCCGCAGAACTCTCAGGTCAGGTGTTCATTCCCTTTTTTCCTTTTTTTTTTTTTTTTTTTTTTTTTTTCCTCCTCTTCTCCCCGCCTCCCCAACCCGAGTTTCCGAACAGGAGGGGAGAATATTCTGTGCGTGCTGTACTTCTGCCGCCGTCCCTTTAAAGTCAGTTTCCTAAGATACCCAGCTAAAAGAAAGATTTGAATAACTATTCGTTCACACTGTCACCAGGAAGAAAAACGGCAGAAAAAATAGAGTTCCAAGAATACAGAACGACAAGTTCAAGGGAAGTAAAATTATGTATGTACTATCAGTTTGCTTTTTCTCTTACTCCAGAGGCTGCTCTGCCACAGGAAGCAGTGCCAGCCATCCTCCTCAGAGAGTTTTCCTGCAAGAGTCACCTCTGTCCAAGGGAAATGTTCTGTGTGATGCTGAAATGAAGAGTTCAAAGGAAGGGAAGGAAATACGCAAAATAATCAGTGGATCAGGGAGCAGTTTTGCTTTTATGGGGGTTTGCATCAGTGCGAAGGAAAGGCAATAGCCAGGATCCTGTGCTGGTGGGAGCTGACAGGGTCAGGCTCCTTTGCCTGAGGCTGACACTCGTGTTTGTCCATAGAGCTCATTCCTGGGCAGGTGCGAGTGCTGCTGGAGGTCCCTGTGGGGTATGGTCCGAGATCCTCCCTTCATGAGTCTGTGTTTCTTCTCCTCTCATACTGATTTTATCTCTTTCTCTTCCCTTCCTCATTTTGTTCCTCTGTTCCTCTGATACGGTTGCTTATGACCCAGTTTGCCTTCTCTCCAGCATGCAGAGGAGTCACTAGGCTTTTTCATGTCCTTGCTGCACTGCAGTTCTTTATACACAGAAGAATGTTCCATTTAAAGTATCAGTCCTTGCTGTTGACCACCAAAATCCTCCAATTTCAAAACAATATCTGAACAGCTGAGACAAATGTTCTCACAAAAAGCAAGACAGAGTTGACCACTATGCCCTACATCATCAAGAGGACAGCTAGACCAAATTCTCAAATAAGCCCCTTACATTTGATTGACGGAGTAGCTGGCAGGAACTGAGATGTCTCCAATTTTGAGGCATTTGAACTCAACATCCAAATGGTTTTATGTTGCATAAGTCGCTGTTTTATAAACAGCCTGTAGTGCTAAAACAGTGTGTTGCAGCAGCTCTTGGGAGCTCTCTCTCATGAAGCTGCACGGTTTCCTAAATTGCTCTGTTCTCACTTTTAATATCATCCAGAATGATGAAACTAAATTTGTTCCTTGGAGCTTTGCATTAGCTGCTTGTCTCTGTCAGTGCACTTCAGACCAAGCCAAAATACTGAATGGTGGGAGCACTATTGTGCTGCATAATGTGATGCTTTGGCATGAGTTCAAGAAGCTTAATGCCAGAAAGGGTCAGTAAATAATGTCATTACTTCCTATATGTACAGAACTTTACATTTAATTACTGTAGTACTAAGGGTACGGAAGGATTGTAAATGGAAAAAAAGAAGAACCAGGAGCCTTCAACCTCCCTTTGTTTTTCAATGTTATCTTTATACTTCAAAACAACTCATCCTCTTTTCAACTTCTGTCAGAAGTGCTGGTTTCCTTTGAGGACCGAAAAGTTCTTATTTCAGGCAGCATATCAAGAGAAACCATGTTTTCCAATGCAGAGTCAGCAAGCAGTGAAGAGACTTCAGTGACTGTAGAAGCAACTACTGAAAATATCCCAATTGGTGTAAGACTCCTACATCTTAATGTGCAGGGGAAGGTTTGGGAGCAGCGGGCATAGGGAAAGTGCAGGATTAGTGAGGAGGGAGGGCTGAATATTCTGGTTGCTTTAGGATAGAAAAGTCCCTCCCAGAATGGCAATAGCAAAATTATTTCCCTCCTCCTCTTGAAAAGTAAAGCAAAGCAAAACAAAACATGAAGTTTTGATAAAACAAAGAGGTAACTTTACAAAGTAAAACCACTATCAATCACACACAGCAGGAACTCAATTTAGCACAGTGAATTCCCTCTCTTTTCTGTTGACTTGCAGATTAGGCAGGCACAGAATAAAGAGATCCTGTCAGGGATATTAACGGAGCTCTCCTGCAAAGATACCATACATAAGCTCTGGTCAAAGCCTCTCCTTAACCATGAAGCAGCCAGCTCTGGAGGTGTGTTTCCAGCTGACTGACACTATCTCGGAGAGGATGAGGATAGAGACAAGCTAGAATGTCCTACTCAAGTGTGTGACCCCTGTGTGCCCTCACTCACAGCTACCCCATTAACCCTTCTGCCTGGGATTTAATTCTGTGGAGTGATTTGTGCTGAAATAGAGATCTGACTGATATACACATAGCAGAATAAACTTGCCCACTATTATCACTTTTCCACTCCCCTTATGCTTGTTGCTTTTGTGTTTTGTGTTTAACACGCCATCTTTTATTTTTAATATTAGAACATCTCTGGCAGGTGCTAGATCTGTTCCTCCTCTCTGGCAATTGAAGCATAAGGATTGTTTTGCTTTGGAGGAAAGTGGGGAAAGAAAATGAATAAGGTAAACATACACAAATTCAGAAAAATATTTGCAAAGACAGCACTGGGAAAATTCTCCTCCACATGAGAGCATGTGTGCTGTGGCAATATGTAGCTGATATGACTACTTCCATTAATTTCATTCTGTTTATATTCTGGAAGATACTAAAGCCAGCTAGTGATATGGAAGGTAATGGTTATTGGTGATGGCATCTCTGAGAGCTGCTTAGACTAGAGTCACATGTCAAAATAGTAAGATCCTGCTGCAGAAAGCCCTGCTGGCCCTAAAAACTTCCTTCCTAAGTGGCACTCACATTTAGTTCAGAGAGCCATTACCTTTCCTGTTACACTCCCTGGATGCCTAGAGCTAAAAACATAGGCTATTATAGTTGGAATTACTGAGCCAAAGCTCTCGGGGACTACAAGGGATCATGATCCTCAGTAAAACACTGTGTTACACTGTGACTTCCTCTACAGTGGGAAATTAAACATGCCTGGGGTCAAGTGGCATGGAATGCCAACATATATCCTATTGAATGGTCCTTGGTCCAGAGTATCCTCTGACTTGTGTCAGGGAGCTGTTGGGACAGTGCTGGCCAATGTAACAACTGCCAGAGGCTGTTCTGACAATTGAACTCATGATAAGTTTGTTTATCCTCAGAAAACTTCCTTGACACTTTCAATTACTAGAGTGGGCACAACCTGTCTGAAACAATGTTTTCCTCACATTTCTGACCAATGTAGAATTCCTTCCTCTATCCTCAAGAAAATATGCCTTTCACAATACAACCAAAGTATTTATAATTATCCAGTGATTTAATACTTACCTGGTAGAAACAAGCTACTTTAGTTAATAAACAGTAATGTTAAATATGAAACTTATTAACCTGTACTCAGTCTGCTTGTCACAAATACCATAGTTTTATCACCAGCTCTAGCAATTGACAAGTTTTATGCTTTACCATATTCCTTTTCCTGTAAGAGTTCCTTTGTAACAGCAGTTCAAACATTCTTTGTGAGCACTTGCTGGCTGACAGGCAAAAAGAAAAAACAAATAGAGAGGTTGCTAAAGAGAAAATTTTCTGATGGATAAGCCCTCATGAGCTAGGAAGTCAGCGGACGACAAGTGCTCTCCAGCAACAAAGCTGCTCCTAGGCATATCCACGTCAGCCTTCAAAAGAAAAAATATTTCAACATTCTATAGGAGTATACTGAAAACAAGCACTAGATGGAGCAGTGGGTAAACGTCTGGATTCTCTCTCTGCTTATATTCAATCCATGAAGTTACCAGATAGCCCTCTTGGAATCTGAGCTGACAAGCTGATGCCAGGTCAGTCCTTTGTGAAGACACAAGTGTGCATTAGGTAGGGCTGAAACATTAGGCTCTTTGGATTCAGGGCGATTAACACTGATGTATAACTGGTGGCCACATTCCTAGATATATTCTTAAATGTTTGTACATTCTTCTTTGTCTAACAGTTTTGACTAATATACATCCATTTTGAAGATTTTCACTAAGGATGTCTAAGTCCACAGTATCCCACTTATCATTTGACTGCTGAGGACATCAGTCAACAAAAATCAAAACCAGAACCTTTCTTTTTAATTATGGATAGCCCATTACGGCTTTTCTGCCTTACAGAAATATCACAGCTTTTTCATAGATGAGAGTCCACAAAGACTCTGGTCTTCCTGGTGTTTGAAGATTCCCAGTATTGGGTGTTCCTAATATTAGAAAACTCAAAATGTATATGAAGAGGGAGAAATTTTCACAAGATGTCTGGTCTGGGTTTCAGGCATTTTCCTGGTTGGAGAAAAAGTTGTCTTGTTGGAGAGGAAAAAGTATATTGTTAGGAAACAGCTTCATGATTCTTAGGGTAACTTGGAGGGAAAGGGAGATGATGAAATGAATATCTTTAAAGCATTTGGAAATGGCAGTGTGGACTTCAGCTTTCTTTAAAGTACAAAAAATAGAAAAGGGGAGGGAATATTTCCACCTCTTCCCTTGACAAAAACAATCTTTGTAATGTCAAGCAACAGCTAGTGCTGAGCTTATCACGGCCTCCACTCTGCCCTGCTCCTCCATCTCAGTAACCTGTTCTGGCTTCTGAAACTCACACCCTTTGGAACTGATTAAATAATGGACTTTTCACTTCAGGCTAGGCATCAAATAAGAGAAAAAAATCTTGTGGGTTGCATATAGAGTTATTAAGTGTAGCATGAAGACCCTACATTTGAAAATTCATTGTAAAATGAAAGAAGGTTGCTTCTAAAATGAAAAATTAAAGAGGATTGTTTTGAAAATAACAATTATTTTAAGGCCTTATCCTTCCTTGGTTTTTCCCCCTGTACGGTTTATCAAAACCTGCCCTCGTTTGCCAATTTCATGGCAAATGACTGCAGTTTTCCAGAAACTGTAGATGTCCCTCACCAGATTACTAAGAAAATAACAGGAGAGTATATAATGTTTGCATGAGAGCTATTTGAAGAATTATTCATGTCAGCAGTTAGTCATAAACCTTTATACAAACATTTATATCACCAGAAAGCTGATGACAGCCCTAAATTCTTCTAATTCCCCCCCCTGCCCCAGTCTTCCCTTTTCTAATGTGCTTCCTAAATGAATCCAATGATTTGCCCAGAATTCATCCGTCTGACTTTATGACTAGGATATGCTCCAAGGAGGCAGGAACAGCTTACAGCTTGGTTAGAAGGACTCAAAAATAAGTTTCATTTACTCATGTAAACCTGGCATTTAGCTGAACTCAAGCATTGACAGGCTAATAGCCAATTTATTTCACATTTTAAGACTCGATGTAGCATCATGCAACATCTCTCAATAATACCAGTAGCAGCACCTCTCTAGAGAGGCATCAGCGACTTTTGCTGCAAGGGAGAGCCACACCCAGCCCACACAAACAGTAATTATTGCTTTGTTCAGTCACAGGTAACAAGAATTTATGCCCAGACAGCAAAGAGTGGTCAAATTGCTCATTGGTACCCCAGGCAGTCACTGAGGAGGATGGACTGGAGACAGGAGATTGCCTCCTTTATCTGTGCCTGAAGCTGGTCCTGATTCAAGGCGTGATGGCAGAACATGTCAACATGTGACAGCACCCTTATTTTCCCAGTGTATGCAAGATGTCAGCGTTAAAACCCGGGCCTGGGAAAAGTTGAAAATAAGCAAAGGAATGCTGAATCACGCCTTAAAATCCTACTGCTGAAAAATGCAAAAAGACTGTATTAACCTGAACCAAAAGCACTTGGTGTTGAAAGGAAAACGCAAGCAAGAATGGCTAAATTGACAGAAAAAAGATCTCAGTTTATACAAATATAAATGACAATATTTATCAAGAACAAGAACATCACTGTCACACAATGGGGGAAAGTAATTTGCACATGGCAATATCTGCTGGCAGTATTGCTGTAAATAATTACTCTGAGGTTCAATTTAGTAATGATTATCACTGAGACAATTTTAAAGAAGAAAAGAGTATAGGTTGCTAGCAGAGAAAAGTTTTGTTTGTTAGTTTATTAATAATGATTTGCATAATCATAATTTTTATTTGTGTAGAGGCCTTCATTACAAAAGTCACTCTACAGAGAGACCTAATTGATTCTATGGAGAGAACTACACTGTTTCTGAAGACATGCACCATAAATATTACATCACTTTCACTTGCTCTTCTGTTGGATGTACAGGAGACAAATCCTCTTTCTACCATATATGCTCTCTGCAAAACTGGAGACCCAGATGTAAACAGAACTATGCTAAAACAGTGAGTACAGCACCATACTCTGCATTTGCCTAAAATATACATATTATTTCAGTATGCTTCTATGTCAAATGAAAGTTGCTTTAAATTACGATAAGGTACTTCAACTAAAGATTTTACCATTTATAAACATTTCTTGAGCTTGAAAGCCATGTGCTTATTCAGCAGCATGTGTATCCCACTTAATGGGATAATGAAGAGTAGAAGCAAAACCAGGCTACCTGCACTTCTTGGCATGGTATGTAGCATTGTCATCAAAGTGATGATGTGGCAAGGGGAACAGCTCAAGCGTATCACTGAGCTCTGAAACAAGCTATGCCATTATGTGGAAGTTCCCATGAAGCCCCAGTGACTGTTAAATTACTAAATGTGAATTGCTTGAAAATGCAGTATTTCTAACAATTCCTTTGCAAAAGACTGAAGTTTTGTTCACTACTGTCTCAAACAATAATAAAATCAAAGCACAAAATCCCCATGCAACAGCAGATTTAAAAAAACCATGGAGAGCGTAAAGTATTACCAAAAAATAAAATTAAGGATAATCTTGTATTAAGTATTTGGATTCAGTCTTCATCCAGAAAGAAAATCCTACAGTAAGTACCTATGGATTCATCTTCTGGTACATGAAATGTCACTGGTTTCCCCACACTGTCACTATGACCCTTTGCGCAGTGGAGTCAAAATAATTTGGCTCATTGCTGTGAACTCTCTGTTCTGTTATTGTTAGGAGACAGCACTTCTTTTTCTGCCAGAAAGCTGGGATGTGTGCAAAGCAGGAAGACTTGGGCCTTGCCCTTTCCCTCTTGCCCATTACCCCTTCCCCCTTCCCTTCCTCTCCCCTTCCCCTCTCCTTCACTTTCCCTCTCCTTGCCTTTCTGTGCTTTGCTTGGGACAGCAAAACAGCTGTTTTATCGGTGTGATCCTGAAGAACTCAGATTAAAGAAATATCAATTTATACCCAGTGTACATTTATATATAGTGTATATATATTTATATACACAGCATTTCATATCAGCCAGTTTCACGTGATTATGGGACTTCGTTTGCTTGCTGGTAGAGTATATCCTTTATTTAATAAGAGGAGCATAGGTATTGCTGCTTTTCGTGGATGCCTCTTGGGAACTTTCTTTGACATCTAAAGCCTTTTCCTGGCAACCAGTTTGTTCTCTAACAACAGCAGGCTGGGAGTTGTGATAGATCCCATTTAGTCTTTTGAGAAACAACTAAATTCTGTGAGTTAACTTGTCTTCTTTTACCATCTAAGGAATATTGGCAGGCTGCAACCATTTTCCTCTGTTAGCCCTTGAAATGATTCTTCATGCTTTTGTCACATAATTAAAATTAGATTATTGCAACTCCCTGCTGGCTGGCCTTAGAGCTTTGTAAACACTCCAGCTGGCCCCTAGGTTCACAGTGAAAGGGATGCTCTAAGCATATTCTTTCTTTGTCCTCTCTTCTCTCATCTGTGTTGAAATCAGTGCACTTGCTAACTGCCAGCAAATGTATTGGGTTATTGCTTTCTAAGGGCAGTGAACATAATGTTAGAGACATTATGTGCCAAAGTCTCTCTCAAGCTTTGCTTGAAAGAGCCTGGATGCAAGAGCTTTCAATCTATTTTCTCTTTGTTGGTGAGATCTCTTTTTTGCTGAAAAGAGGGGAAAGAAGGGGGAGGGAGTGGAGGACCACAGAGTCTCCTAACACAGCATTCAAATAGAGAACGCATACAGCTACAAGATTTCAAAAGCAGGGGCTGACTTTCATTGACCAGTGTGTAAATACCACGGACATTATGCAGTTGCTTCTTCTCCTATGACAAAATTACTCCCTTCCACCCCAAAAGAGGAAAGCCATTTTGAAATAACAGCATTCTCACTACAGCCAGGCTTTCTGAGTTCAGTAGGCAGCATTCCCGCCTGACTTCTTTTTATGTCACATTTGTTTATGGACCGTTACTCCCACATTCACATCCAGCCAGTTCCGTCTTATAAATCTTGCATGGAACATCGCGACCGTGTGAGATTTTCCTGATGAGCTTGTAGGGATTATCATATTAAAGTTCTCAAGGGTCTGAATGGGTAATTGTTAATGAGAAAGAACAATGCAGGGATAATGGTGCTTTAAAAGTAAGTAATACTAATGGCATAGTTTGTGTTTGGATGTGATTGCGCATCTTGCTGTCACCTGTAGAGATTATCTCTTAGTGTCCTCTGGTTTTATGGGCCTCAGCTCTATAATCAGATAGTCAGTAAGCACTTATGCTGCCAAAGAAGAATTATTGTGGTGAAGAAGCACACACAGGCAGTAAAGCTGGATGTATTGAACTCTCCAAAACTATCAGACCCTCACCACTGAAGCCAAGAGTACATTTATTTGGGTTGAGTTTTCACACAGTCTTGGCCAGCCAGTGTTATGAAATGGTGACTATGGCTGCAGAACCACAGGAGTAATACTGTAGAATACAAATATTCCCCTTATTTGTGCTTCACCTTATCTCTCATACTAATGATTTATGTCCCAGCATGGTTACCTCTGTGCCTAGTCATTTTTTCTGTGCTATCTGTTCCTTTGGATACCAATATTTAGTCATGCAGTGCTGTTACTAGCCAGGGGCTTGATTTTAAATCCTTTGGACAGATTTCCAGAACGACTCCCCCATCCAGCTGAAAGCATAAGCACTGCGGGTCTTTGGCAGCTCTGCAAATCAAGACTGCAGCTCCTAGAAGAAGTCTGAAAACAGTTGATTCTTACACTCAGCTTCCTGCCACAGTGCAGTTTGTGACTGCTGGCAGCCACAACATAGCATAAGCTCTGTTTCTTTTTTCCCCTGTCTCACTGGGGTTTTTACTAGCATAAATATGTTACCACGGGTGAGCAAGTGCACATTGCCATGGCTAATGCGGAGAACATCCTCTCCTATGACAGAGATGGCATTTGCCATGCTCTGCTGCCTTCCCAGTGCAAACATCTCAGCTGGGGAGACCTCACCACTGCAGTGCTGGCATGCCACTGCCTTTGAACAGGGATGGTGCCAACCTCCCAGACAGCCATATGCAAGCAAAGCCAAGACACCATGTATCAGGGCTTGTGCATGTGTCAAGGACAGGTTTCCCAGCCTGAAATGTCAAAGCAACTGTTTTTTCCCTCAGGAGGTGCATTAGTCTCTATGATGAAGAAAATGTATTATCACAAGTGTTGTCTTTGAGCTCAGAGCTGGATAAAGACCAAACAGACACTGAATCCAGCAAAATTTCAGCATCCCCCTCTTCAGAAACATTCATATCCTCTGACAACTTTTTTCTTCCAAGAACCCGTCTGCTTCCAAAAGGAGAGAACTGAATACTGACCAACACACTCCTTGATTCCAGACTTCATGTGACAACTGCTTGGAAAGCAACACTTGAAGTTTGTTCTACTGAGGACTACTCTCAAGTCCAGTGCCCTTGTTAGCCAAACTGTGACTTCTCATGAGCTGTGTCCCCAAATACTGGCATAGATAAATGGCCTCTAACTGGGCTCTTCATTTTGCTCCTAACATTGGAGACCCCACACAGAGATACAACCCCTAATTTTAGACCTGGGGGCTTGCAGAGGGCTGTGCAGTGATCCTGTTGCTGCTGAGTCTAAAAGGCATGAATGGGGTGACTGATTCCAGCACGCTGGCAAGCCAGCTAGGACCCCTGCTCCTGACCTCACACCAGCTTCCTTCTGGGTGTAAGCTGTTGACTTTGTTAGTCACTGCTGAGAGCCAAAGGAGCCCAGACCCACAGGGTATTTCACTCTTAAAACATCTTGCAATGTTGTAGAAATGCAAACTTGTGGAATAAAACAGTTAAGCAGAAGATGGATACTTTATCACTTGACCAAAATGGGCAAGCAGAGAATCTCCAGTTGCCTTTCACATGTAATTTCATGTTATTTCTCCTATGTTGCTCTGATGTTTTTATTTCAAAGAGAGTGAGGGTGATACGGAGTTTTGTTTCTTTCTTTATTTTTAATTAGCACATCTGGGCAGTGACCCAATCAAAGCCTCATCTCCCTCACAGAAGCTTGTCTGACCACAACTCGCATGTTCCAATTTTCATTCACAGGCAAAGACTATCTGTCATAATCAAAATACAAATTGTAGCTTAACTTAAAATAGACATGTCAGAAACACTTGACATGACCTGCATACCTGTCAGCAAGTGATAATCAAATTTCCTTGCTATATTAAAGTTGGGCAGAAGACATTTATTTAAAAAAAACAATAAAACAACCCAACCTATCTGGTTTCCATATCATATTGAACTTCTGAAACACAATGGGAGTTTTTCTTTTATGCAAAGAAGTTTAAAAGGAGTAAAGACAGTTAAAGGCATGCCTGCTGAAGCTGGGACAAGGGTACAACTTCTCTTTGAAACAGCTTACATGCAGCATTACTGAAACTTAAAAAGCAGAGGTGGAATTATTTCACTGCTTTTTCCATTTATTGATTATGCAAATACAGTTTCCCCTGTATAAATATTTAGCTTCTCCATTTCTCTCTGAAAATCAAACAGCAGCACGGCCAGAAAAGCAGGGAACCCAATTGTAAAATTGACATTATGGTGTATTTGTGAAAGTTGAGAGCCCAAATTGTAGTGCATTTTTAGTGATGGTAAAATCCAAACTGACTGTCCCTTACAAAATTATTGGAAAAAAATGACACTGTGCCAAAAGGAAACTTCATGCACAGAAGTTTGGGGTTTTTTAAATGTGGTGATAACATGGCAATGTTTAGCAGAAAAATATAAAGGTGTAAGCAAAGAGAAATTACTCCAGTTCCTTTCTGCATAAACTTCCTCTGGAAGTGTTTGCCAGAAACAAAAAGCACACCCCATGAATACTAACAAATAGACCCACATAGTACAAGGTTAAAATTATCAATGTCTCACTAACTTGTCATCCAGACTAAGCAGGGCATTAAAAAAATCCAAAAGAGCACAGCATCTTCTATTCCTGAAGAGACTGAAAGGGTACACTGACATAACAGTTTCCAACAGCTGTGATAACAGCCTGCGCAGGGTCATGCTGGAGCTGATGGACAACAGCCCCTTGCACACAGAGCACTGGAGCCATGCTTTGCGGGGCTGCCTGTTGCCAGGCTCAGCTCTGGTTACCTTGTACAGTATATCACAGACTAATCCTTCTGTACTTGTCTGAGTCCTCCTCCAGGGGTTCTCCCCCATCTCCTTTTCTGGTTTTGCCAAGGCAGAGGAATGCCTGTCCCTGCCTCCTTTACTTGATTTTGCCTGTTTCAGCTTCTGATGCAGAATGGCCCTTCCTCGCCCAGAGGTGTTGTGAGACGTGTAGAAGAGGGCTTTTCCTTTCCACCCTAATTGCATGGGTTTGGGATGTAAAAGTTCCAAACCTCTGCTAAATACAGCATCAGAATAAAAGCATCTCTTTGTCATGACCTCGCTGCTCTAAGACAGGAACTTACTGGGTTAAAATCTGAGACCTTTCTTATTTATTTGAATAATCTCCCACTAAGTTCAATGCAACTGTACTGAGAGGAAGCTTCAGTGGGGACTGCTGAAGAGAAAAGCTCACAATTATCAACCAATTACCCCAGGAAATTTACTGCTGTGGGAGACACAGCAGTTGCTCTTGATCCCATGAGACAGGAGCACCAGGACACAGCAAGCTTTGGCCCTCTTTGCTAGCCTTAACCCCAGCTCTGAGAAGATTGCTGTTCCTCCCTGAAAAGACACTCTGTGGAAGAGGACCACAGTAATACATCCCAGAATACTTTAGCAGGGTAAAATGCAGGGCAAGCTGCCCACAAACAAACACACATGGTAAGTAACAAAAGTAGATACCAGGCCTCCTTAGCTGATGAATATTCCAAAATAAACGTCACAGGAAGACTCTTTTCTCCTGTCCAGCAGCACAGCTTCAAAAGCGACATTTGTAGATCAGGTTTTGCCATGGGATGCCTTCACATACAGTTTCAGGATGTCTCAACTGTTTCCTGTGGATTCACAGAGCAGGTGAAAGAGCGAATTCTGAAGATCTTGACTTCTCTTTATATTTATCCTGAGGGACCTGGAGTCTGACTCCATAAGTCTAAAAAATTGCAAAGACCATGTAATTTCTGGTGGGAGGAAGTGTACTGGCACCCCAGGGAAGCTGAGGAGCATTAAAAACTAAAAACTAAACCTAACTGTTTCTGCAAAGATGCCACCTGGATCCTGACAAAAAAAAGATTTGCAATGCAAATTTGCATATTTAAGGAAAGTCTGAGTGCTGAAGGCTAGAAAGGTGTCAAATGTCTGATATGAACTATGTTCTGAAAATATGTGAAAGGAGTATGAATTAAGATGATGTCAGAGGCATTTACCAGTTTTCCAATTATTTGTCTTTGCAGATGGCAGTTTGTGTCAGTGTAATTTTTAAGCTGCTTCTGGAATTTTCCCTTTCTGTTCCTCCAGTTTCAGCTGTCCCTTGCAATCCTTTTGCTCTGGACTACATGCTAACGCCCTCTGATGCACCAAATGGAGAGAGAACCAGTTGCATATGCCATGCTTTATTGGAGGAGATAAAACTTATGAAAAGCAGCAGGAACTGTAAATTTTTAACCTTTTCCTCCTTCCTCTTTCTCACACAAACTGACTGTGATTGTACTTAAAAGGCAGAATCAACATATGAAAATACATAGTCAAAGGATGTAAATTCATATTCTAAGCAAACAGTGAAGAGAAGCTGCAAGACTTTTGGCACCTGAGTATGATGAAGGTTTCAAGAGCATTTCCTCTTGAAGGTACCTGAACTGCTGGAGAGGACACATACTGCATACTCAACTTGCACACTTAGGGAAAAATTCCCTTTTAGGCAATTGTAAAATGCACATGTTTCAACCATTTCCCTGGCACTAGTATAAACAAAAATAAGGAGAAGAGGGCTCCAGAGGACGATTCACAGAGGCAGAGGATTAGTGGAAGGAACATGAAACCATTAAAGGTGTATATGCCCATATTTTCTCTAATGCTCATAGCGACTACTGAGTAAGCAAATGGCCACTCCTAGTATGACTAATGGTGTAACTACTTAAGGACTTATTTCTACTGAAGTTTATGAAAGTTAAAACAAACCACACAGTTTAAAATAGAAATGTTCACTATCTGCTGTGAGCTGCAGCAGACTATTTCAGCCCGTGTATGATTTTAAGCACACATGCAGTTCTTTGGAAAGAAATGCAGGGTTTAAAACCATGTGCTCACATTGACTACTTTGCTTAAGTAGGGTCTCCATCTGACCATACTGAGCTGCACATCCAAAGTCTTTGCAACTTTATTTTGTAGCCATTCGTTTCAGCCCCATGGGAAGGTATTTATAAAGATCTGAAATAATTAAATCAGATCTGTACAGCAGGAAAAGGAATCAATGAAATATGGTCACTATGGCAACAAATTTTTTGTGGATGTAGTTTGGCTTCTACTCAGCAATGGCGTCCCCCATGTTCCTAACAATGGCAAAAGTTGTCAGGCTTTCCTTGTTTGCCTGTTTGTATTAAATGTGTTCTTACAGAGTAAAACAATAAATGTAATGTTCAAGTATTTTAGACAAAAGTCCCTTTTCAGAAGTCTTTTACACTAGTTAAAAAAAAATTAGGAACTTGAAAAAGAAATCCATTTTTTTCATATCTTCTTATTGCTCTTCTGCTCCCTTGGTACAGAGCGAGTCTCTACTACACTGGGAAATTTTAGAGGCTTCAGCTCTGCATTCAGATATTAAAGTGATCCATTCTCCACCAACAACAGCTGAAAGCAAGGTTAGAAAATGATGCCACAAACCAAACTCCTGTTTTCAACAGGCAGTGCGGGCTGACTTCTGTGTCCATATGAAACAAAAACAGAAAATAAAAGGTACTCACACTTCACCAAACCCCACCTTCAAATACCCTTCTGGCTATGTCAATCACAAAAGTTAGGCCCTACATGTAGTGCATGTTGGAAATGTCCCGGTCATGTCCATGCACAGTCTCTGAAATCATGGCCATAGCCTCCTTGGAGTGTTGCAAATTTCATGCTTTGTGGATTGAGTCTTTGATAGGTTGTAGATACCTCAGAGGGCTTTGTGAATTTGTCTGCACCTTGGTGGAGCTCAAAAACACCAAGGAGTTGTTTGAGCTTGCCTTCTCTTTTACTTTTTTTCCCCTTGAGTACATAAAACAGCATTTCAAAAATAGTTTCAAACATCCATATTGTTCATTGCTAAATGAGAGGGCATTTCCAGGACAGGTCTGTATTTCCTCTCTGGTTCCTGTTTCTTTTATAATCAGTGCCCTCAAAGGTATGCAGTCAGTCCACCTACTTTTTTCCTTCGCTTAAAAACTAATAAATCCATTGGCAGTGTCAACCAAATGCAGCAAAGGAGATCAGTCCTCAGATTGTACAAGCTGTTACGATGGTACAAGTTTCATGAAAACGGTTCTTTGGTAGAGAGAAGTGGTCTTTTCCATGCTATGACTGCCAGAAAAGTTTGCTCACTGTCTTGTCAGCTGTGCAATAATCTGCGTTAGCACGGAGCAAGAGGCAAAAATGTACCCACGCTTCTGATTGCCCCACTCAAGGGAAGAGATTCAGTGGGAGCTGACACCTTTTTTAGACAACAACATAAATTATGACTCTTTATGAAATTAGCCTTTGTAACTCCCAGTGAACTTGACCTTGCCAATTTTACATAGACAATTAAATTGTAAATATTGATCTTAAAAGGTCTCTTCACAGTTACCTGTGCCAACTCAGATGGCAGGTTTTAGATCGAGGCCACTCTCCAATGTAGATTCATTCATTTATTTATTTATGATAATTATAATGTGATTTTTGGAGAAGAGAAATCTATTTATGCAAGAGAGGCATTAGGTTTGTAAAGCTCAAGCTACACCCTCCACACAACCAAAACAACAGCAAAGCCATACAGAGATGCTGGAGCAAAGGATATGCTCAGTGAGCCTCTGACTTGCAAACTTTGGGGTTTGCTTTTCTTCTTTTTCATCAATGCAGGAAATTCATGATAGCAAAGGAGCTATAGTTGAAATGAGGCATTTAGAAAATCAGCAACAAAATACTTGCAGCTGACAAGACTACTTTCCCTCTGATCTTTAGCTCTCAAGCCCCTCCTGAAAACTCACCTTCTGGGCACAGCAAAGAAAGCTAAGGAAACAGATGACCTCTCACCCACATCAGCCCCCACAGCAGCAGTACCAGCGCATTAGTCCAGGCTGCTCTGGGAAGATACAGCTGAATTTTTGGCATGATACTTATCTTCTTCACTCATACAGTGTCTTCAAGCAAATACTGCTAGTAAAATTAAATGCTACTAGACTTGTCATATTAAAGAATGTCTTCATGTCCCCCTGTGCATGGGTAAGGAATTCATACAATCTGAGGTCCCTTATGTTTTCATTGAGAGGGTACCCCCACCCTCAATGTGGCTGTTTCTTAATGGGGTGACAACTGCAATGTAGGGTTAGCTGACATTTGTTTTCTAATGCACGTGCTGTTTCAAAAAGAATAATGAAAATGTAAATAAATGCAAGGGAATCCAGAGGACAGAAAAATATTTACCAAAAACACACTTAATGAAAAGCCCACATATCGCTCTGTATTATTTCACTGACCATATATATATGTTAATTCTTCTAAGCCTCATTTGCCTAACAGCATGGAAACTGCCAGCATTTTAAGAACTGCTATCAGATAACTTGAAATGACATTAGACAGACCATATAAACAGCAAACAGACTCTAGTAACTGTTTTCTTGGATCTGATCTGAGATGCAGCATGGTTTTGCTACACATAGACTTTAAGGTTGCTGGACACAATCTGAGTCCCTAAGCTACTGTGTAAGAGAAGTTACACAATATATTGCAAGGACAGGGCTCTGAGAAATTTCACGCATTGGGGACTGATCTGAAATTTTAATTTATACCCTTGCCAGTCCAGGGGGTTGTTTTTCTCTGCTTCTATCGTTTCATACTTTGCTGTCAATACTTAGTCAGTGACATGAGAAAACTGTTACACAATTCCTGAATTTCACTTTTAGGACTGTTTTTCTGATCCATCCAGGGTCACAGCAGTACAGAGAATTCCCAAGGCAGAACTCCCTGTGCTACACGCTAACTCAAAACAGTCACAAAGAGAGAGAGGCGGTATGGATCTCAACCGCAGAGATACTCGGAGATCTTGAAAACACTTGTGCATGTACTGAACTCATTAAAAGGAACACTGTTATTTTCTAGGGGCCTTTTCACATGTTTCAGTAGATGCCTATTAGCATGACAGCACAGACAAAACTAGTAAACTTACAAAGGATGCCTTTACGGAAGAGGGAGGAGAACAGAACAAATCCCCCAGAACAAACTGTATTTCTAGTACACAATTACGCATCCTTTCACAAAGATTTCCTCCATTTAAATAAGATTATGAGAAGATTTTCCCATCCCCTGCATATAATGTCAAATTGAAATTACTCTTCTTATTCTCTACTATTTCTCATGAACTTCTAATCTGGTTGCATTTAGGGTCTCTATTTTTTTCAAGCCAGCTGCCTCCCCTCCACTCCTCCATTTTAATAAAACCTATTAAGACACTTCAGAGTCAAACATGAACAAAAATCTCCTATTCCCTCCAAAGTATGGCATTCATGAAGATGTCATTAATAAATAAACATTCTCTAGTGTTCTGTTTCTTTTGTCTAGCTTATTGGTGTTGAGAAACCTTCTTCTTCATTTATTTATGCTGGTATTTTATTTCCTTATTGAGTTTCAAAGATGAAAAGAGAAAAATAAGTACCATGGAAATAGCTGATAGACTGAAATGACCAAGAATTTTCCCAGAGAGGTTAAAAAAATATGCTTTAATATTTTAATAAGATGTTGGTGTCTCATTATTTCATTTAATATACCTGCTTTTAATATGGAATGCATGACATTCTGTGTATGAGAGTAGACAGTGAGCCAGTATAGTAAAACCAGTGTGCATTAATGCAGTTTCTCCTAATTCTGATTTAATGATATTGCATTCTAGGCCCCTAAATGACTGTTGTGCTTTGAAGTGAGGCAATCCTGCCTAGTCCAGCCTTATTCAAATGGCAGAATATGTACAGATTAGACAGCAGGTCAGTTTTGTACAGATCCACTGAGGTCCAACACACTTTCCTGCAACACATGCAATAGTCTTACCTTTTCCCAAATTCCCTGAGCGCACAGAGTATGGCAACATACTTGCAGCTCCCAGTGGAAAGACAATGTGCAGGATCAAGTCAGCAAGTGAGCTGATCTCTTTATGTCAACTTGTACTTCATAACAGATCTTGGTAAATTGAGCAAATCTCAGAAAAATTATTGCTCAGACTCTAATTTCAAAATGACTTGATAAACCCCAGTGAAAATTAACAGACTTTGACAAATGCTATTTGGGTAGGCAATATCTTAGGTCTCAAAATACAGTCTACCTTTCGTGTCTTAAAAAATCCAAGCACCTGATTCTTATATGTAATTAATGTGAAATTTTAATTGTTTCATGTTGCCTGAGTCTATTTTTCAAAGCCACAATAATTCTTCAGTAGAATTAAATCTAATCTGCTCCTTGTGCATGGCTTACCAAAGGACAATGAAGTATCTTTTCTACAGCACTGTTAACAGACTCACAGCTGTATTTTCTCAGTAAAGGTCCTTTCTAGAGGTGAAAATGGAGGCAATAGAGCACAAAATGCTTTCTGAGTCCTGCTTCATAACCTCACACCTTATATGAACTGTGAAACTTAAGACTAAGGGACAAACATGACAAACCAGCCAAACAGTACTATTTTTATTCTCATGACAAAGCCTGAGTTTGGTTGGTTGGGTTTTTTTACTTCTTTTTAAAGGCAAAAGTCATGCCTTTTCCAACTGAGGACAATAAAGGCTGTAAGAATGCTTAGAAACCTCACATTACCTTACTGGGTTGCAGCAATAAGTATGTAGATGCTACACTGACGAAATTCCTGCTAGTCAAGTGGCAACACGCTCAAACTTCCACTTGTACTGCAAAACAAAACAACAAAAAAGCAACCTGCTGCATAGTTTTGAAGCCGTAGCCCTTGGGGCTAGAATCTTACAGGTTAAACTTACAGGTAAATTTTTGACAGAATTTGACTTTCAAATTTGTAGGGTAAATATAGAAAGCAATGGTGACTCAGTGGAGGCAGAGTTCCTCCCTTCTGAGTCACTTCTGCTTGGATATTACAGGAAGATGGGAGCCGTGCTGTATACCTGCAGGTGTCACCTTACCAAGGGGATCATACTACAGAGAACCTGACCTTTTGGCAGGGTGTGAAGAAAACCTCCATGATCTTTCACAAACAGAGCATTATTCCACTTTAGTGTTTGGGCCAAATTCTAATTTACCTCATTTCTACCTACCAAAGAAAAGAAATCAGACAGGAAAAAACCAATCTCTCTGAACCAGCAAAGATAATGTGGTCTGACAGTCCTTGAAGAAGAGGAATGCTGTGTTACAGAGGAGCGCTGGCTGTACCACAGCAGCAGGTGGTGAGACTCAGCACACGCTAGTAAATCTCTCCAAGGTCCTTCTGGAATGAAGGCACTGAACGACCATCACATGCTGCTATTTTTTTTAACAAATCACATCTAATCCAACAAGTGGAACCACCTAAAAGCTATTGTTATATTGCAGCTATTTTTAGTTGAAGAAACCAAGACTGCAAAGTAAACTGAATAGTAAGAAGCTCAGACTAAAAATACTTGACAGCAACATGATATCTTTGGATCAGAAAATATGGTTGAGCTAGTAAACAAGCTACATTCTCCTACAACACAACTCATGAGCACCGGATGGGTGAGACTGGCAATATACTGTCTATCCAGAGAGTGGACAGTGCATAGATGGGATGACCTTCAGCTAACGTCCATCTTCCCTCCTAAATCCTCTCTTCAGCCCTTGCAAAGAAGCTTTAGTCTGATTGTTCAAGTTACAACATGAAGAATTCCTCCACATCCCCAGCAAAAGATGCTGTGAGAAGAAGATGGAGCACAAATTTAATTCATCTGCTCTTCCTCTACATGTGTTTGTACCCCAGATACCTCCAAAGGAAAGGAGAGGACAGTTCTCTGAAGCAGTTCTCTCTCTTCTTTGCTCGTGCTGTGATTAGCAGACATCCCTGGGTGAGTGCTGAAGAACATTGAAACCTCTCTTCTCTTCCTAATGAAAAAGTAGTGAAGGGAACATTTTGGACTCTACTTTAATTGCTTCAGCAGTGAGGTGAAAGCAAATTTTCTTGCAAATTCAGTTTCCCCAGTACAAGGAATACAAGAATCAAGTCCTTACAAAAAAATTAAAAGAAAAATGGGTTGAGTTGAACTTTAATGAGGATGTGGTATTTTCTGGCCATAAATTAGAACTTTCCAGCTCTCTGACAGGAAAGTGCAAGTCACTCCTCTAGAAGGCTGAGAGTGCACGAGGCCACTGACATGACTATTCCTGAATCCAGAGCTGCAGTACTATGGCATTCATGTCATCAGTTTCCCACTAGGGACTAAGAGGCTGAAGTGTGTTTGAATGAGCTCTTCTCTGCATTTCTATCCATGTATCCACTTTTCTTTTCTACTAACCTGCTTCTGCTAAGAGATGTGCAGTGTTCTACGAGGCTGATGTCTGGCATACAGCTTGTCGACTGCCAGTTTAATCCCTTGTAATAATAACTGGCAAAGGTTTAGTGGCTGTCTTTCACCAGCATCCCCATATTTGTTTCTTTTTTTTCCCCCATTTATTTGACTGCAGGTCAGATGCAACCTGATGTCTTTGTTTTTAGCAGTGCTTCACCAGTTTAGACTGGTTGAGAATTTTTTCTCAATAATATTCTTTGCAGCAGACTTCTTGTTTCACATACAAAATACAAGCAAGTAATGGGTTTCATGTTTTATCAGTCCAGGCATATATGTATGTGCATATGCATATATGCATGTGTATATGGCTCAGCAGACAGGTCCAAGCACTGGTTTTCCCACTGGGGTACTATGGTGGGATGGGTGTACAAAATTTTAAAGATGCACAGGAGTGTGCTTAGCAGGCAGTCATTCAGTTATCACGCCACACAGAACATCAATGGGATTTTGCCGATATGTTAAATGTCTGTCTCTCGGTTGCCTGTGAACAGGACAGGTAAGTATGAGACTCAGGCGTTTCACACTCCAATTTCTAAGCTTTAGCTAGTCTGCAAATCCAAATTTATTTCTTCCCTGATACAACTGCCTTGCTC
Organism: Sialia sialis; assembly: GCA_009812075.1. Lineage (NCBI taxonomy): Eukaryota > Metazoa > Chordata > Aves > Passeriformes > Turdidae > Sialia > Sialia sialis. Next base: position 88,653,734 of record VRYO01001463.1, on the reverse strand, counting down.
GTTGTCAACATTAAGAATCATTGTTCTAACCCTTGTGTGTCACGTGGTGGGTGTGAGAGCTTTGTGATTTTGCAGGTTCAGCCTCTGGCATCAGCACTCCCTCTGTTACAGCATCCTAGGACAACTTCAGTTCACACCAGGCACCAACCTCCTTCTACCTTCTGACCTCTTCTAGCACTAGCCAGCACTGTTCCATATAGCACTCATGACTTGGTATCCATAAACCCTTTCCTTTGGTTTTTTTTCCAAACATATCTTTTCCTTATGTTCCCTTACCAACATGACATGCATTGTAACTTTTATAGATGCATTCAACCTTCTGGCTTCACTCATCTTTCACCCCTGCTTCCCCTGACATGCCTATTATTTTCCTACAGATAGGCAATGTGTCTTAAATCTACAGTTCCACAAGCTTTGAATTTTGTTTGCTGGATCACTGAAATTCTGTGTCACCTCTTCCACTGCCCTTTAAAGGGAAAAATATTCCCATCAGAAACTACACCTGGTGGTTGACATTTGGTGATTTAATTGGGAATAAGGACGTTTTCATAGTTGAAGATCCTGTGGCTTAGAGCTCAGATACTGTAACAAAAGGGACTTTGGAATATGGCAATATTAATAGGTTTCAGAGGGGAAAAAGAATCCTATGATGAAATCTGTTATAATGGGGACACTATCAGGAGAGAGGTGGTGGAAGATTCCCTGGTTAGGAAACTTTCAGCAGAAATTCATTATTCAAGAACTTATCCTAGATAAAGATTGTAGATCAGCAAGAAGAGTGAGAAGATGATGAGGTTTCCAAGTTTCTCTCATGTTGGAACATGAGTGCACCACCTACTTTATGCTTCCCTAGACAAAGTCAAACTATCACCCATGTAGTACACACTGAGCAGAGCAGAGGTTAGACATTCTGCTCTTCTCTGTAATGGGATGTGGTTGGTGGAAGTGCACAGATTAGCAGACAAAGCCGTGCCTAATGTTATTAGCCGAAGGCTTTCACGGAGCTATGGCATTATGGAACTTCAGCAGAAATGTCTCACTGACCAAACTGATGGTCTTACTAGGTTAACAGAGAAAGAATTACAGTAGTTTCACGATTATAAACCGCACCTGAATATAAGCCGCACTTCCGGGTAGCTGGGAAGACCATGGGATTTGTCCATACATAAGCCGCGCTTTT
>VRYO01001463.1:88530249-88651337 GCA_009812075.1 Sialia sialis | reverse complement strand
CTAGAAAGAATGACTGCTGTGCAATATAATCACAGGTCTTTGTTGTTTCCAGAATGAATGAACATACAACATCCATTGGTTTCCAACATGACAGGCATATGGTGTTCATAAATAAATAAAAAGCATGATATTACAGTTGCGCTGATACCACTGAGTGGCAACATTTGGTAAACTGGAAAGCTGTCTATTCTATCCTACCTCGACAGCAAAAACAGAAAATCTCTGAGTAAAACCAATTAATTGTGACTGATAGCTTTTGGGGTTTCCTCCCATTAAGCCATGTTACTAGGTTCCAATGAAGCACTAGATCACTTTGTCATTTATAGCTTCAGATACATATTTTAAAACCATTAAAATTACATAGAAGGTAATTGTCAGCTACAGTACCCTTCAGCAACAATACCTCCATACCTAGGAGAGATTCCCAGTGATACAAAAGACTGCATTATATTCTACTTTGATTTAAAACTGAGATCCTGAAAAGGCCAAAATAGCTGCCAATAATGCTCTTTTATAGTGATCTACTGTTTGTGGTAATTACTAAAACATAGTGACCCTGTTTAGGAACCTCAGTTTCACATCTCTACCAGATGAGATGCCTCCTAGACACTCTTCTTTCCACATTTTCTCACCTCTTGCCCCAACAGTCACACTTTCACCAGTGGCATCACTCCTGCAAAATTTGCAGCATACAGGAATAGATTTCTATCTGCTACACTTGCATTCCAAAGCTACGACCAGATCCCTAGCAGTAAGTCATCAGCTGACCCATCTCAAAACACCAAAATACACCAAAATACATATTATCTCAAGCAACTGGGAAAATGACACTGGTGAAGTTGTCCATGGACTTCCCTTCAGTACAATGAATACTGTACAGTCCATGCCTTGAAATCTTGAAATCCATTAGTCTGACTGCAAACTTGGCCAGACATCCAGCATGGCCAGGTAAATACCATCCCATTAACTCAAGCAAACTCCAGGCTAATCCTCATCTGAACTCATCCAGATTCATCACAGTTTTCTGTGGTACCTACAGGTGCTGTAGAAAAACCTCACTCTTCAAGCTTTGCAGAAACCTAGCCCTAGCACAAAGACACAAGCCCCATTCAGTCCAGAACATTTTCACAATGGGTGAATCTGAAAGAACTCCCTTCCTAGGCTGTTTGTGGTAACCTCCTTTAGGTTAATACCAGCCCAAAATTTGGAGTTAACATATGGTGCAGGAGAGAAGCATACAATAAATTCCTGATAACTAAAGTGTTCAAATGGTCTTTAATTAATTTTGATATGATAGAGGTCACCTTTCTCTTTGAGTAAACCTAAAATGATGATTAAAACTAAGATATGGCTGGAAAATATTTTTATTTCTGAGGGCTGCTGAAGGAATAGATAGCCTGGTGCTATCTAATGGTGCTATTATAATTTCAGCCACAGTTCAGTCATAAGATCATGCATCCAAGAGCTGGAGTCCTGTGTTTGTTTTTTACAAGTTATGCAACGCAAAAATAAAGGCTTCTGTTGACAGTGGACTGAATAGACTAGAGGAAGTTGCAAATGATGATGTATCACTTCTTTGGGATTTAGGTAAGGATTCCTAGGAATCCTAAGGCTGGAAAATCATAGCCTAGATTCTGTCAGGACCACCAAAGCACACAAAGGTCCAATGCTAGAAGAGATGTAAGGTAAAATTGAGTTTTGAGGAGTTAACTTCAGTAGTAGGGGCTGTTTTCCAATGATAGAGGTAGTGATACAGTCCAGTTCTAGCAATTAATGGGCTAGAGAACTGTATTTATTCCTGAATTTTACTACGATTGCCATATTAAATACAGTAGTAGGACTGTTGTAGCATAGCTTACAGAATAGAATTTGATCTTTTAATGGCCAGCCTTTAACACTTGTGGTCACTTTTGGTTTTGCAGAAGAGGATGTTTTAGCCTGTCAGAGTAGGTTGAAAACTGTACTGCAGATACTTTGAATCAGCAGTATGAACAAAGGCTGCACGATGAACCTTACCTAAATACAAGAAGTTTGTTTTTGTTGAGACATAGGTGTGGAAAGTTAGGGGTTTTTTCCTGAATCCTGGAAGACCTGCTGTTGCTGCTAGACGAAAAGGCTAGATTTTGGGTTTTGGTCTGTCAAAGTCATCAGTCTTCCACTTGGGCTGAAAAAGGTGATATCTGCAGATCATTCTGGGTCAGTCAAATGTTGCTTTCATGGACTTAACAGAGGGGCTTGGGTAATGACTGAAAAGCCAAGCTAATTCATTCTTCGTGCAGACACCACAAGACACTGGGCACAGTGCTGGACACAGCATGAGAAAGGAAACATGATGGGGTGGACTAGATTTGATTTTAGGTGAAGTTCATTTTTCAGGTCCACAGGGTCTGAGAAGTTAAATGCACTGCTAAGTGGGTGTGTGCTGCAGGGCTCCATTGAGCACTAACACCCTTAGCTGGGCTACTATTTAAGTTCAGGTCACTGGCTAGAGTTTAAAGTTACGATTAGCCCTCAGAACAGAAGTGGCTGGAGTGTCAGGTTTAACACAATGTTCCAGACCAACAGCAGAGTCAAGCTGGAAGACATTTGGGGATAGAATTAGCTAACCTAACTGAATTCAGGTCAAGGTTAAGGGCTTGTCATAAATTCAGTTGAAAAGCAACGTTTATGCTTAGCCTGCTGGAGTTGCTAGATCTCACTTGACTTAGTCTTAACATGTTAAACCAAATCTACTCTGGAGAGTCTTAAGGATCAAGTAGTGTTTAGTACAGCATGGCTTAGGATTGTATAGGCCATTAGAACTAGGAAAACTATGGATGAAAAACTCAAATGGAGTTAAGGTTAGATATGGGCAAGCAGGGCCTGAGCCCAGGGCTAAGTGCCCTCATCTTGGTTAATGTTTGGTACCAGTGGGGCTGAAGAACTTTATAAAAGTCTGTCCTGCAAATGATGCATTGCTCTTTTTTCTAGCAAACAGAGGAAGAAGGTGAAAGAGGAAAAAGACAGTGCTTATCAAGACATGGTATTTATCAAGACTTTGGGACTGCAAGAAAATGGTTTAGAAGTCTATACACATGTGCACATCTGTTTTCCCCAATCTTGAACCTTCCATCCATCCATCCGGTCTCCCTGTGAGTCTCCCCCAACTCCCAGAGTCCTCTGTCCCTTCATGTCACACAGACATTCCTTTCTTTATGTTTCTCTTCATCCTTCCCAGTCCCAGCATTGGACAGAGGCAGCAAGAGAAGAGGAAAACATGGGAAACAGCTTTACCATTTTTTTTCATCTTGTGACCAAACGAACAGCAAGAATCACAACCACTAGCAACACTGCAATAAAAATGGATGTGCTGCAGCACTGTAGTTTTGCTAGTCTGGAGAGCGCAGCAAGTGAAGGTTGCAGAGGTTTGACCACAAGCCTTCGGGGAGGGATCGAAGCATTTGAGGACCAGCAGCCAGTGAGCCGGCTGTGCCCGCGGGCTCTCTGGCCAGTCGGGCACCGCTGACCCCACCGGACCCTGTCTCCTGGCACTCGCTGTTTTCAGCAAACCTGCCTCGAAGGGCACCGGGGCTCCCCGGGGGACACCTCTGAGGCCGCCCCTTTGCCTGGCGGCGCCGAGGCCCGGCTGCCGCCGCACTGGGGGCATCCAGCTGTTGCCAACAGCTGTGTGTCACACAGCCCCGGCTGCGCCGCGGCCGAGCGCGGGGTCCGCCCCGCCGCCGTCCCCGCCCCTGCGAGGAGGAGGAGGAGGAGGAACCGAGAGTGCCCGACCCGGTGGCTTTTAGGGGGGAGGCCACTCAGTTGTTAGAGCCCAGGCCCTGCACTCCTCTTGCAGCTGCTGTTTCTGCTGTTTTCAGCGCTACGGCCGCCAGGCTGGCTGCTGCCCGGCCTCTCCTCCTCCTTTTGCCGGTACCTACCTCAAAACCGCCCGAGGCTGCGAGGCTCCGCTCTTGAAGGAGGAGGAAGCTGGGTCTGCAAAGGCAGAAGGGAATTGCATTGTAGCTGGGTGGCGGGGGGAAAACGGGGGGCGGGGGAAGAGAGGAGAAAAAAAAAAAATAAAAAAGGGAAAAAAGAGCAGGGCTGAGTCTGGAAGCGGGTCTCGCCGCCCAGGACCCGCACGCCCCGGTGGCCACGCGTGGGTGCAGATCGCGGCGCGGCGCGCAGGGCCGGGCGGAAGATGCACACGACGCAGAAGGACACCACTTACACCAAGATCTTCGTCGGGGGCTTGCCCTACCACACCACCGACTCCAGCCTGCGCAAGTACTTCGAGGTCTTCGGGGACATCGAGGAGGCGGTGGTCATCACCGACCGGCAGACGGGCAAGTCCCGGGGATACGGCTTTGTAAGTGCCGGGGCGCGGGGCAGGGCGGTGGGCGACTGCGGGGGGCACAGCGGGGAAACTTCCGCGGGGTCCGCTGTGAGAGCTCGGGGGCCGGGAGGGGCTGCCGAGCGTCCGGCTTTTTGCTCTTCTCTCTTCTTTTATTTTTTAAATTTTTTTTTCTTTCCCTGCTGGGGAGTTCGGATACAGGCGGTGGGGGGGAGGAATTACTGAAAAAGGAGATTGAGAAGGGGGGGAATTGCCCAATTCCTCGCACACCGCCAGCGCGCCTGTTGCTCGCTGATACGGCCGCTGGGGGTTTATCTGCCGGCGGCCGAGCTCGGCCCGCGCCCTCCGCCCTGCGCCCGCCGCGGCTCCCGGCTCCGCTCGGCGGGCGGTCCGGCCGGGGGCCCCTCGGAGCCGCCCGCGGGCACGGCCGGGTCCCTGCTACGGGCGGGAGGCTTCTCCTTCCCAGCGGAAAGGGATCTAATGCGCGGCATCGCCCCTTAAGGTCACCATGGCTGACAGAGCTGCTGCTGAAAGGGCTTGTAAGGACCCCAACCCCATCATCGATGGCAGGAAAGCCAACGTGAACCTGGCGTACCTGGGTGCCAAGCCGCGGATAATGCAGCCAGGTGAGGAAGCAGCCCCGAAAGGCTTTTCTCTCCGTACCTCAGGTTTCTGAAGAGAGTAAAACTTCAAAAAAAAGGTAGTGCTGCCCTCCACCTTCCTGAAGTACGCACACAGTTGGACATGCTTTGGTTTTGACTTTTAAATGCACCATGTAGTAACTTTCTGGCTATTTTACACATGTGCCTTATTTAAAAAACAAAAGTGATCAGAGATAAAATATCTGGAGTTCTTCAGGAAGACTTCCACAGCTGAAATACTTCATTGGTTATTCCTGCTGCTGGGAATGTGGTGGTGCTGACCATTTACAGTATCGTTGCAGGGTAAGATTGGCCTAGGAGTGAATCGCTTCCAATGTGTGCGGTCTTATTAATACAAACAGTATCTTAATGCAAACTTCTCAAGCAGATGGGAGCTATTATGCAGATTTTAAAATTAAATGGCTTTTCCTAAGACCACATCTGAGACAATCTGATGTCCTAGCCACTTCCCAGACTGCTGTTTCGCAGTAAGAGAGAGATGACCATGGAGTGTGTGCACATTTGTGCTCTAAAGGAGGCCATTCTGAATTCTCCCGTGTTTAGCCTGATGAACACTTGTGCGAGTAATTAAGTGCCTGTCAAGGAAAGACAAGGTTTATGCTATGGTGTTTGGAGAACAGAAATGAAGTTGGGATTTGACCCTCTGTGCTAAGTCCTCAGGAGTAGGGGTGACTTAAATTTTAAGTCTATAGAAAATACACCGATGAATGGAAAGTACCATCCAGTCATTCAGATGCTAGAGTTAGGGATCCAAATGAAGCACCAGGTAAAATGTGAACGAAACCCTGTACTTGTTTAGAAAAAGTCATTTGCCTTAAGATCTCTAGGAAATCATGTGCTTTACTGGTTTAAGTTCTCTGTGTGTGTGTGTGTGTGTATGGACTGACACATTTTGCTTTCTAATTTTTGGTTCTACAGCCTTTCAAATGTTGTTACTGCTGGCTGTTAGTGAAGGCTCTTACTCTGCATTTTGTGTGTATGTGTGTATAGCATAAATAAGTGCCAAAAAACACCCATACAGAGAATATGATGTGTTTTTGTTGGTAGGTTTTGCCTTTGGTGTCCAGCAGCTTCATCCAGCTCTCATACAGAGGCCTTTCGGGTAAGTCTCAATGGGACCTCAAATAGGGGAGGAAAAAAATCTTTAAAAAAAAAAAAAAAAAAAAGGAAAGACATTGAAGGCCTCTTGCATTAGCATCCTTAAAGCTGGCCAGAAATGCTGAAGCTCTCAGATTTATAAATGTATACCCATAAATGCGCTCACCTTTTCGGTCATGTTCTGAATGCCGCAGCTGAGTCAAGTTGTGTGGGACGTGGCCCTTCCGACTAAGCAGTCCAGTCCCACATGACCCTATGATAAAACAAGGAGGTATGACTTAATGCAAGATTGCTGTGCCCCATTTCTCTTTTTTCAGCTTGACTCAATGTTATTTATCTCTTTCTAATCTGACAGGGATCGTTTACTGTTAAGATAACTGATCAGAAGGATATGATGATAAGAGGTGGAATAGTTCTGTTTGGAATTAAACTCTGTAACCAGTAGACTCAAACACAAACAAGCTAAAATGGTGATTAACGATGCATGTATGTTTTTTCATATAGTAAATAGACCTCCGTGTGCTTTTTTTTTTTTATTTATTACAGTAATGAAGTGGTGTTGATAGCTAAACTGTGTGCTTTTATTTAATTGAAAGAGCTGTAGTGAAAGTTTTTTTGGGAGGGGTCTTTTTAATTTTGGTTTTGTTGTTGAGGAGTGACTTTGCCATGGGGAGCAAAGGGCCTTTTTTTTCCTTGCTTTCAAGCTGTAGCCTGTGACTTTTTTAACCATATTTTGTAGTGAGTGCTAAGTTGTGTGACTTCTTGATTTTTAAGTAAATCAACATACTGCTTGCATGTTCACGATTTTTGGGGGGTTTGTTCTTGGGAAGGGTGTGAAGCTCCTTATTAACGATGTACGTCCATTTGGGCTTTCTAATTTTAGGGGATTTTTTCTTCACTCTGTCTTTAATATGTAGTGCATTTCTCCTGAATTTGAGTATAAACTATTCCTAAGTGGATCTAACTCTTGCTTTTTATAGACATATTATTAGAAGGTTAAGTCTGCTTTAAGCTTTCCATAGTGTCACTTCACTAATGCACACCGACGGAGAAACTCATTGCAAAGTAGTGCATTTGTCTAATTAATGTATAAGCTAACAATAAAGCAGGGAAAATGTGTCACAAATGTATTTTGTTCATTTGATTAGAATAGTTTTAGAATATCAGACTTACCTGCTATTAAACAACAATAGGCTCTCGGTAATTTGATTCGTCAGAATGGAGGGAAAGAGTTCCTATACTGAAAACCACAGGAAAAAGTTTTTCCTAGAAACTTTGTGTAATTTTAAAAGAGCATGTTGATTTTTCTGAGAGTGGAGAGGCTGTAAAAAACTTTTAGTCTTTTTATTTTTTTACCTTGTTATGATTATCCACTACTGTATTTTGCTTGCTTCTTTGAAGTATGAGATCACAGTGTGTATGCAGTGATCAGTTTATGATGCCTACACTAAGGTAGGCAGGAGCAGAACACCTCACCTCCAGAGCTGTTAAAACACTTGTTGAAAAGGGAACTACTGAATTGTGCAGGGATCAGCTGTGGGGAGACTGAGTATTTGCTGAGCACAACAGAAAAGGAGGACCTGTGGCAGTCCCTTGCTTAAAGGACTGTGCAAATGTAGGAGGAGTCTTTCTTGCTTTCCTTACCCAAAGCCAACAAGAGATGACGTAAACCATGTTTAGGTCAGGGAAATCCTTCCAGCAAGCTGAGTAAGGTTGGATTTCTAAGGCATTGCACATGAATCTGAAGGAATGTTGGTTGCAGAGTCATGTGTGTATGCAATTGGCTATTTTTCATCCTTGGCTGTTGCATTTCTTTTACTATGTGCAAACTACACAGATTACTAATCCTTCTTCCTCCTCAAAATTTCCAGTGACTTGCAACTTTAGATAAAGTTTGTAGTTCACATTAGGGAGAACAGTATTCATTAGGATGAATTAACATCTTCATTCACTTCATTGACAGTAAGAGGGGATGTTTCTGTGCTTACTTGAATCTCCTTCTGTTGAAGAGTTCCCTTTTGCTGTGTGGATTGCACTGAGGTGCATGGTCACCCTAAAGCCTTTGCAGTTGCACTTTGGAAGTACACTTCCCTAATAGGCTGTGTGAAACAATACTTGGCTAATCCATACACAAAAGCTTCGAATGTTTTGTGGTTGAGTTTTGGGCTTTTTTCCTAACAATGCAAATTAGTGAGATGTTGCCATATTTTGGTACTGTCAGCTGTGTTTTTGAATCACAGAATCATAGAATGGCTTGGGTTGGAAGGGACCTTAAAGGTCATATTGTTCCAACCCCTGCCATGGACAAGGATACCTTTCTGTAGACCATGTTGCTCAGAGCTCCATCCAGCCTGGCCTTGAACACTTTCAGAGACAGGGCATCCACAACATAAGGTTTCACATCTATCAAATAATAAAATAACTTGATTCTGTTACATTACTTTTACTGAGAAGATGCAGAAGTTCAATATTCTGACTTAAGTACAACACTGTTGTGGTGGAGGGAGACAGAAACTAGATTAGCTTCAATGCATGATGCATTTAAAATGCAGGGGTTTTTTGATTCAGTGCTGCAGAACAATATTTCTTCCTGCTTTTTACATTCAGTATCTATCTTACTGTTTGTGTGTTTCACAGAAAGCTGTTTGATCACAGTAATGGTTATTTATACAGCTTTGTTTTCAGGATTGTTTATTAAAATACCATCTCTGAATTCAGCAGGAATTTATGGAGGGGGAAGATGACTTTGCTGCCACCTTTAACAAGATAGCTTTTCTTGTTTTGCTAATGTAATTTTTACTTTAATATTAGTGGAGAAATTTGGGGTTATTTAGAGTTATTGGTGTAGGATGTAACTGCTGTGAAGATTTTTTCTTTATTTTCTGTCTAAAACCTGTACTTCAGTCAAATGAATATATACCCACTGTTTTCAGTAAGACTAGAGTTAAATCCAAAGTTATTAAGCCCATTATCAAATGGTTAGCTGATACAACATGCTTGATATCTCCCAAGAGTTAGGCAAATCTGCCTTTCTTAAGAGAGAAGGAAAAGCCCCCTCTTGAGTTTGTGATCAAAAGACCTGTATAATACTAGACTACAGATAGTCTGAAAAGAGAGAATGAAGCTGGAACAGTTAGCCCGCTGTTACGTCCTCGTACTGGTTATCAGATAAAAGGAAACATAGTAAGGGTCTTGTATGTTTAATGTTTATGTAATCTATTTCTGTTAAAAGGAGAGCTGTGCATTGGTGAAAATCTACTCTTTAATTATTCCTACAAAAGCAAACAATGCTATGCAAGGGCCAAAGCAAAACATTTTGTTTAAAGTTAAATACCTGCTTTTAAGAGAATGTAATGCTGAGAGTTAAAGATGCACTACTGCTGAATTTCTATATGCCACAGCTCTCTGCATCAGTCTGAAAAGTCTTCTTTCCTTTGAAGTTATTGTTCACTTTACTGTTGCCTATAGGATTATTTTCGAGGTCTTTACTTAAACATAAATCTTCTGTTATAACAACAAAGAAAGTCTTAAGGCATGTGGCAGGGATGTAGGTCATTGAATTTTGAGTATCTCAAAGCTACACTTATTGCTGAAGTTAAATACGGCTTCTACTTTCCTTTATTGCAAAAGCATAAAACAGTAAATACACATTCTAAAATAAAAACTGCTGCCAGGAAAGAGAGCTTAAATCCTGTGCATTTCTCACACTGTCAGTCTGAAAAGTAAAGCGGCAGCTTTTATTTAAAATTAAGGATACTAAGGATTTCTAGTGTAACTGGGAATTGCTTTTTTAGCTTTTGACCTGGCAGAGCATGAAAAGCAGTTCTGAATGGCTGAGATCTTCATGTCCTGGCCTCTGCAGTAGGTAGAAATTTACTTTGGCCATATAAAGCCATTTTACTTGACTGAAAACAGTTGTAGCATGACAGATGATCAAAAATAGCCTCACTGCAGCTTATGCTGTCAATCATCATGTATTAAATGGCATGGTGGAGAGAAGCCTGCACAGGGTTTATGTTTATTGTAGGGTAAGATGTGGCAAACAGATAATGTTTCATAACTTCACCACCTGTTAGTTTCTTGGCTTAAATAAACCAAGTTACAAGAGCTTAAGTGGAAGCACATGTATCTTTCTGTCTTGTTCAAGGATATGGTCGAGTGTCCAAGTGTCTTCAAAAAATCTTAGTAAAGCCAGTTCAAGACAACACTATCAGCCTGATAAGTTTGCTTACTGTCTCTTCTGTTGGAATTATTCTCTTCCATAAGTGCTGAATGTAAAGGTCCCTTTAATGTGGTGTTAAATGGACTCTTTGTGATGCAAAAGAGGGTCTCTGTGACTTCAAATTTGTTTTTATACCTCTCTTCTTAATTGCTTGCATAAAGAAATATATGGTGTTATGTTCATTAGAATTGCTCTTGGTTGGTGACCAATACAAAATGCTTGCTTATGCTCATCCATATGGAGAGCTCAGGTAATGATGTATATTTAAATGCACAGAGCCAGCTTAAGTATGCTTCAAATGCACTTCTGGCTAATCACTTCATAAATTAGGTGAGTGTTAAAAACCCAACTTATGGTTTCGTTTTATGTTTTCTTTCCCTTCCCAATCCCTCCCTATTTGTCACTCTTTTTGTTTTGTTTTTTTTTCTCCTTCCCACAATCAGAAATTAATTTTGTTGACACATTGGGTTTCTATGATTGTGGTGTTCATGTCTTAAACATGGCAACTGAACATTTCTCTCTGCTAATACTCCTGTTCAAGCAACTGAGCTCTTTTTTTCTGAAAAAGAAAATGAAGCTGTTGTAAAGTCTGTCGCTTATTTTAAACCATAATTTGCTATGATTCTAATTGGCAGTGTCCCTTCTGATTACAAATGTTTCCTTGTTGACCACTTAAGTACATCTTAAAGCTATTTTTAAAATTAAACAAAAAACCCCAACAAACCCTTTCCATGAAATCTTGAATTTGAAGAATAGAGGACACTTTTTACCACTGCAATTTTCATCTGTGCTTAAAGTGTGTTCAAAGGTTGGGTGCAGTCTTTAGAGGTGTCTGTAAAGGTAAAGAAAGTTCAGTATGAAATTACAGTGAATCTACGCAAGAAGTTTTTCATGCATTTATAGAGATTCACTGGCTGGGAAGGAGTTGCATGTATGAAGGACTTCTCTTTGGAAATCCAGATGCAATACAGGGTTATGAATGTAAAACAAGAATTAAAGAGAGTATTTTTTAAAAATCATATTATATTATAAAATCCAACTATGAGATTAACATGTATGTACACGTGTGTGCTAAGACAGTGATATGACCAGTTTCTAAAACTAAAGGGCTAAGTAAACAAGCCAAAAAGGCAAATTATATGACTTGGACAAGATGGGAAAGTGTTTACTTATCTATTCAGAATAGTTATTTCTTAAACTGTAAATTTGTGATTTTTCTGCTTTTGTTAAGCACCAGATCTATTTAATCTTATGCCCACCTCCCAAAAAACTCTATGCTGTATGTCTTGCATAGAAATAAACAAGCTGGCACAAAACAGGACATCAGTGACCTGATAATCAAACAGGTTTGATCCTTGTGTCCTTACGAACTTTTATAAAAGTGTGATGCACATGTATTTAGGAGTCACTGTTATGGATTTTAATAGCATCCATATAGCTTCCCCTCAATGGCCTCTTGTGACGGAGTGAGCTGCACTATCATTTGTTTGGAAAGTGTGATTCTTGCTGTGTTTACCACACTTGTGAACTCTATTTAAACTCCTTTGTCGCCTGTGTTGGTTTTTTTCTTATTTTTAATAAGGGTGACTGAGGTTGCAGAGAAATTAATGTGTGCTGAGTCTGCATAGCAACTTAAGTAGGGTTGCCACAATATGCTTTTAACATACCTCCCTGGGAAGACTTGATATCTCAGGGTTCAACCATTTTGTTGCCTTATTGGCTGTTGTCAGACTCACTATAGTGATGCTGTCAAACTGCTCAGTTACTAATAATAAAAGTATTGCAGGAAGTAATTTTACTAGGAGTTGAGTAGTTAAGAGAGAACAGGGGTAATAAAAATGACTTACTGGTGATTTAAGAAACAAGTACTGCAATTTCCAGATGGAATAATCAAGCTTAGTCCTTCAGAGTTGTCTTAAAACAGACATCAGTAATGCTGGTACTTCGAAAGATTTAAATGGCATTAAAGATACTATCCTCAAGGAAGACAGAACACCCTGACTTAACTCAGCTACAACGCTGTGCTTTGGAGAGATGCATCTCTTCAGGCCAGTGAACTGATAATTGGTCCATTGAGTCAAGTTATTGTGGCAACCCTATGCACATAACAACAACTAAATTGAGTTTGTTTTAGTTCGGAGTATGGATATGACGCTTACGTGCTGACTTGCGTACCAGCTCTAACTCTCTCTCCCATCTTTCAACAGGATACCCGCTCACTATGTCTATCCACAGGCTTTTGTGCAGCCTGGAGTGGTAATTCCCCACGTTCAACCTGCAGCAGCCGCTGCTTCCACCACGCCCTACATCGACTACACTGGAGCGGCATACGCGCAGTACTCGGCAGCGGCGGCCGCCTATGAGCAGTACCCATACGCTGCCTCACCGGCCGCTGCTGCCGGCTACGTGGCAGCCGGGGGCTACGGCTACGCCGTGCAGCAGCCCCTCGCCGCAGCAGCGCCTGGCACAGCCGCAGCGGCCGCGGCGGCTTTCGGCCAGTACCAGCCCCAACAGCTGCAGACAGACCGCATGCAATAGCAGATGGACTCCCGAAGGAAGCTCGTGCTCTCTCTTCCTCTTCTCAGCCTTCCAGTATAAGTAGTTAACAGAGACAATTCGTAGTAATTAAGGAGCTTTAAGGAAAGCGATGCTATTGCAAAACTAAAGATTTTTATTCTGCTGTCTTCATACAGTATGCATCCAAATTGTCTTGTTAGAGGGGAAGGGTAGAGCGGCATGTCTAGTTTCAAGTATCAAGCCAGAAGAAAATGGGGTGGAAAATACTGTACTGTCATGAAAGAGTGGCAGGAGTAGCAATGGGACTTCATATTTTCAAACAAACACAAAACCAAAAAAAAAGCAAAGATGTACTTTCTATAGTATCAGGGAAGCAAAACTGCCTTTTATAAGTAAGAAAATGGTATCTGAAAAGTTTGAACCAGGGAAAAAACTTGAGTCAGCAATATGTAACCTTTATCCATTTTAAGAGGAAACGAGCTTAAAGCACTGATTGTCCTTTCTAGCTTTCAGAAATTGTCTTTGTGAGACAGGACCTTTTAACTTTCTCACTGATGGGCACCAAAAAACCCAAGGAAGACGGCCAGCTAGTAAGATGGCGGACAGGCACCAAAGTTATTTTCTTCTCTGTCCTCTGGATGAGTGGAACTATGGAGCAAGTGATGTGGAAGTAAGGGGTGCAACAGCTGTAGAGACAATCAATAATACAGACAGTTCTGGACAGAACACATCACTCGTGCTCATGTGATGAGCTTGTCACATCCTAATCCCTCGCCCCATCCCGTTTCACTTTTGGGAAACTTTAACTGCTGGTGTCAGCTATTCTGATTCTAAAATAGGATCAGCCCTTTACTACAACAGCCTTCTCTTTCTATTTATTGCATCTATTCGTAACTTGTGAATAAAGGCAGGAAGAAGCCTAATGAATTAAAACCTTTTAAGAACTGTTTTAAGGGAATTTTCTTTTTGAAACCATTTGTACAATTTTAGTATCTATTTCAGGATTATATTTAAAATATTTATTAGCAAACATACAGTACACAAGGCAACTTTTTGTTACCAAGACTGCAGTTCTTGAAGGGTTAATGGTATGTGATTTATACTGTGCCTTAATTGTTATGCTATTTAAAAAGAAATATTTATTTTGAAAGTTTTACTATGCTGCGCTCTAAAGAAAGCAACTTTAGATGTGACACTGTAAAATTATGTATTCATCTCATGGTATAAATTATTTAGTAGGCTTAGATGTAGCATATTAAATATTAACCTAATTAACTAAGGATGTTGACTTAGATTTATTTAAATTCAGTATGTGCACTGTATGAGGGTACTCTTAAATTAACACTTTTTTAGGTTTTTACATAAAACATTGCTAGTTCATTCTTTTTCCCTCTACTAGTTATTCGTGTAGACCTTTCAAGTACATTAGTGCCGTTTTCTCACTCATCTGTATGTAGACTGACTATTTTTCCCCTTGCTAGAAAATGCTGCTTTACATTGTCCTGTGAAACTACAATACTTGCAATTTTTAGTCTTGACTGAAATGGAATTTAGTATTTTACACTGTATTGGATTTTTTTTATACTTGAACAATTTCATACAAGGGAAGACAGGATAGCATTTTTATGGACTTTATCCGATGTCACTGGATTTATTTGAAGTATTCTGAATACTAGCCAGTGTTACAATGTAGACATGACTCTCCTGTGCATATTATTTATTCAGTATGTATATTGCTTTACAACATTTCAGATCTCTTAATCTATTCACTCGTATTAAAACAATAAAAAAAAAAGTTGTCTCATCCTGTCTAGTGTTGTTTTTGCCCAAATTGTCTTAGATCTTTAGTTAAAACTAGACGGGCAACCTTTTATATAGTTCTCTGTGAGGTAAATAGCAGCATATACACTGACTTGAAATACACAGATTGATGGGAACTGGGAACATGGAGGAAATTCTATTGAGATGGAGATGATCCAGTCTGAGGTTTATCATAAAGTAATTCAGAATGGAAGGGACTTTGGGAGGTCTGAGGTCCCTTATGTCTTTGTCCAGTCAGGTCCTAAAAGGTCCCCATGTAGAGACTGCAGCACCCATCTGGGTAATCTATTCCACTACCTAATTATTCCCGTCATGTAATTTTTTTTCTCCCTTCTATCTTACCAGCACCTCCCCTGCTTGTTACCCTTTGTCTCTCATTTTTTGGCAGAAAGCCCAGCCCTATCTTCTCGGTAACCTTCTCTTAGGAACTGGAAAATTGCTGCTCTCTTCCACAGACTGAACAAACCCCAATGCCTTACCATCTCTTCACAATTCTTATGCTTCAACCTCCAGCCGTCCTGCTGACCCTTCAGCAGAGTCGTTCCAAGTCTGCCAGCACCTGTCACGTATTGGGAGCCTCCAGACTGCACCTACTATGCCAGCTGTGGTTTAATGAGTGCTGAGTAAAACAGAATAATCACTGTCCTTGATCTGCCATCTGTGGTCCTGTTGGTACAGTCTGATGCACTTTCACTGCTGCCAGAGTTTACCACTGACTCCTGTTCAGCCTGCCCGAAGCCTCCCATGTCCTTTTCAGCAAAGGAGCTAACCAAACCAGGTGGGGTTAGTCCACCTGAGATAAAGAGCACTCTTATTTTGTCCTGACTGAACTTCATTATGTTCCTGTTGACCTAGTCCTCTGGCAAGTGTAAGTCCCTCTGATCTCTAGCATATCAAGTACACCCTCCATTCAGTATAACCAGTTCACAGACCTGACTGTACTGCATCCCATCTCTTCCTCCAAGTCATTCATAAAAGTATCAGACCAACCAGACCCCCAAAAAAACTCAACTGTAACCAGTGGAGACAGAGCATAAACCCTTTTGACCAATGATTCACTTAGTTTTTTGCCTAACTATCCATTTGAAATTGGATACAAGGATTCTGTGGGAGACTACATGGAAAGACTTGCTAAACTCAAGGTAGACAACATTGTCTGCTTTCTCTTTGACAAATGAAGTCACCTCATCACAAGAGACGATTTAGTTGGTCTGGCATGATTTACCCTTGCAAATCCATGCTGGCTGTTCCAAATCACACATTCTCCTTCATGTGCCTGGAAACTTCTGCAAAAATGGCTTGTTCCATGATGGTTCAGTATTTCCCTAGCTTGTCCTGCATGCCCTGTTTCTGAAGATGGATGCATCATCTGCTTTTCTGCAGCCACAGAAGACCTCCCCAATCTCCACAACCTTTCAGTGATGACAGTAAGCAGCCTCAGAATGACAACACCCTTTGGTGCAGCCCATAAGGTTTCATGAGTTTATGTGAACTGAGCTTCCTCGAGAGGTCCCTGAATCAATCTCCTTCCACGCCTGGCACTTTTTTGGTCCTTGAACCCTTCCTACCAGCAAAATGATGTTACTAAAAACCTAAAGGTCAGGACACCTTTTTGCATATAGTAATTGAACTGGGAAGCAGTGGAAGTAGCTGCTCAGATCCAGTTGATGATGAATTTGTAATCTTTAGAACTACTTAACATTTCAGTGTCAATCCCAGCCACTAATGACCAAAAGCAGTTGCCAACTGATGTCTGAAAGAAGGTTGTGCGGAATGCATGGCAGTCTTAGCCAGTTCTTTGAGGAATGGGGAGATGTTCATACAATCTTTATACTGGCATTCATCACTGCAGAAGCACAGGCTTGACTGCAGAACTTGAGCTATTCTATCATCCACAAAAAGGGTCTTTTTCATCTTCAAGAGGAGTAGTGAAATTGAAGTGATAGAAAAGATTTTTCCTGGTCTTGGGGTCAGACATCATTTTACCATGGATGATTATGAAACTCCAGAACTGGAACACTCACTAACATCCTGGCCTGATGCTGTCATGGTTCTTAGCAAGTGCTTCAAGCCTGGCTGATGAGAAGCATTGCTGAACTGCCTTTTGCAATCTGACCTTAAGATCTGTGACCTTGCAGAGCACACTGCAGTGCTCTTTCTGCTAAGAAGCATGTAAACACCCAGCAGGAAAGTGAGTATAAAACAATAAATGCCATTTTCTACTCTGTTCTTCTATTTCCTTACCCTGGTCTTGCTCCAAGGGGTTTGCCTACAAGACATAGTATCAAGTAGAAATCAAAATCAGAAGTCCCTCTGAGAGAAAGGCAGAGCACACTGATGGCACACTAACCTTCTCTTTGATACAGAATGAAGAAAGAATCTTTTCCTTACTGATGCACGCCCCTGACAATGTCCTTGGGCCTTCCTCTGCCTCTATCTGGAGGTGACAGACACCCCCAGAGAGGGGCATGAAGGGGAATGCTTGCTGCCCTGGAGGGGTCTATCTTGTGGTAAGCCACAATGGGAAGAGAATAAAAGCTTATGACTCAGCTTATAAAGGCCAATTGCATGCTGGCTCTAACTAGACAGAAAAAATAATGTCAGCAAAAATGGAAATGTGTTAGCTCCACTAGCAAACTTAGCTTTGGGCACACAACATGAACACTAGCACTTGCTTTTGATAAATGAGTAGTTGAACAGACCTTTGTACATAAAATACACCTCAGTAACACCTCACATACATGAAATGCCAACAGTTCACATTACCAGGACCAAAATAAAATAACCGAGAAATAGCAGCACATAATTTTGAAATATGTGAACACTCAGAAACATTTTATCTGAGAGATGGTATATATGTAAAAAATTGCTCACAATACAATTGCAATTGCTCACAATACAATTCCAAACTCAACAATTTCCAGTTGAGTTTCCAAACCCTTCAAAAGAGTTTCTATACTGAAAAGTGCTGAATTTCTTGCAGAGGGAGGGAGAAGTTGAAACTAGGAAACATTGCTAAGGAACATGTTGATTTAAAAAGGTGTAATAGCTTGAAAGGTGACACTGATCACCTGGCTGCTAGAATTGCAGTTTGTCCTAGTATATTTTTTTCCTATTAACTAGTGAGCATGACTTGGCATTGCTAGATTTCATTGATTCTAATTTTTCTTGGGTTTTTCAAACACGTAGAAGGATTATATTAGGATGAAAATAATTATGCAACCACTCAAAGCACCTAGTCTTGCTCATCAGACGCTTACCCATTTGAAACTGATCAATTCCTTAGCTATGCTCAAACCCTTGTGAGAAAAATAATTCTATTTTGAACCTATGTTTCAGTCCTAAAGAGCCTGCATATATTAAAAAATAACATGGTTATGTGTGAATTTGCAAAATGCTTACTATGATGATTGGGCTTTGGGGGCTGGTTTGCAGATACTTTTATCCCTCCAAAATGCAGTGTAAAATTATGAGGGGAAAAAAAAAGATTGAATAAGGAGAAAACTGCATTCAAACATGCAGATGTGCACATAGAAAAATGATCACCTTTTCTCAAGTAAATTAGCTCTGGAATGTTTCCCAGTTCCTTGTGCCAATTATGATGAGATAACCCATGAATTTGGGCTAGCCTACACTATCATAATTTTTGACCTAAACAGTCTGGGAATAGGGAGGAACACACCAAAGTTTGTTTCATCATCAAGCAACTGCAAGTCAAAAGATGCTGTCCAAATTAATTGGTGAAATATATATAATCCTTAGGTCAGTATCCTCATGTGTTAATCTTTGGACCAGACTTTACTGTACCTTCTGCTTCTTCTCTGTTCTCTATATGTGGCTATTGTGGGTGATTTGTTCCCTACTCCTTTACAGGGCAAGGGCTCTTGCAGCTGCCTAGTCGCTTCCTTCTTAAGACTTAAATTGGGTAAAATCAGAAAACCCCCTTGTCTTTCACCTCAAAATGTACAAAATCTGGAAAAGTCTTTACAAAATAGCTCTTTCTATCTGCAGCTCATCTTTTTCTGAATTTGACAACTCCATTTGAAACTGAGGAAAAAATGTCAAAATACCAAAACTGACAAAGCTAGGTGATAAGCAAAGCTCAGTGAATCCATCATCAGTCATTAGGCTGTTAAAAGAGTTTTTTCATTGCACTTGCAAGAACATGAATCAATCTTTACAACACACTTAAAGAACAGAACTCATTTTTATCCAGCAATGCAGGTAAGGGATTTTGCCACCCTGTGAAAAACTTGGACTTTCGTTGTTGTTGATTATTTTTTTTTAATTTGTAGTTATGGCAAAAATAAGCTAAAGTTTAAAATCGTGTAGTAAACAAAATTGTCTCCCAGAACAATAAAATTGGATAATTTAAAAAACATTTTATATTAATCCCCCTATTTTTTTAAATCATAAATCGCTTAAAAGCAAAATATCCCTGCACTTACAAGCAGAAGAGTAGATTGTTTTTGTTTTTTCCTGACAAGAACCAGTAGAATTGGATGGTTTTCAACAAACACACCACTGCATATTCCAACTGCTTCAAATGAAAGGCTGATTACTTACTCAAGGCTGTGATGTTGCCAAAAGTTAGGATTCCTTGGCTACTTGTTCAAACCACTGGAATTCAACTCCCAATTTGGTCACCAGTAATATTTCTGAATGCAGATAGAAATAATCAAAGTCTAGAGGAAAAGCTTGTTTTCACTGAGGGTGGGTGAATAATTTGGGAATCACAGAATCATTTAGGTTAGGTGAAGAATTTTAAGATCATCAAGTTTAACCATACTGTTTTATGCAGACAAACATGGGGAAGAACAACCCAAGTGTAACAAAACACAAGCTTTTTTTATATAATGACCAAAGCTTTTTTAAGTGATAGTTACTCTCAATTAAAATGCAATTTCTTCATCAGAATAGCAATGAAGTACCTTAAAAGTGGGCTGTCCAGTATCTTCCTAGTGTTGGAAGATGCTAAGTAGCACATCAGTGGAATAAAGAATGTTTATAATTTTTTTCAATACATAATTATGGAGTAGTGTGCCTTCCTTTATATGAATTTATGTTATGAGCACTATTTAAGGAAAATCTGTTCTTCATTAACCAAGGCTTAGGCATCACAGTAAGTTTATGCATCAATCTTTCTTGATTTTCATCAGTATTAGCTTTTTCTCCATTAGAGAACAACTTTATCAACTAAACTCTTTTCTCATTTTCTGTAAAGTGAATCCTTTCACTGACGTGACTGCCATTATCATTTATACCGGTTTTCATGTAAGAGAGAGTAAAGAGATCTCTAGGCTTTATTCTTCTGTAAATGTCACCAATTCCATGTATAGTACTGTGTCTTAAACTGGTTTTCCTCTGACCTTATCAAGAAGCTGTCTAACAACACCTGGGATCTTGCCAAAAGAAATCAGAATCTAACATAGAGTTCTGAGAGCAGCAGCTGAGTGTGAAAACAGAAGCGTGCCCACCAGCCTTCAGAGGACTGGTGTCAGCAGGGAACTGCCCCCGATGTGGCTGCAGGAGCTCAGCTGAGCGAGCACCTGAGAAGGGCGCACCACTGCTGAAAAGCTTTCTTCGCCAGGGTGCATCAGTTTGGCTTAGCAAAGGCCAGTCAAAGGGCAAAGCAAGCAGCACTGTAGTGTCTTTCTGGGGAAGAAGGTCTTGGTGCCCACCAGAATGTCAAGAATGAAGCTGGCTTCAAAGTTCTTGTGTCTTGTCTTCAATATAATGCAAACTGTATGGAGCGCCTTGGCCTCATCTTGACAACATCAGTGGTGCTTGCCAGCAGTTCTCTAAGATTACAGTTTGGCAGAGATACAAACAAGTGTGTGGAGGAACCTCAAGGAATCTGGCTTTCCTAAATGCAGGGGAATGGCAGTATTAGGCAGAAGCAGGCACTGTCTCTATTGTATTTTAGATACAGTTTATTTGAAATGTGGCTGCACTGTATTAATGATCCCTTGTTTCAGCAGGACAGCTGGGATGCTGACTGCCACAGTCAATGCTGCAGAGAGAACAGAATAGCAAGCTTTGGGCACAATTAAATGAGCTTGATATCCAGCCAGGGCCCAGACTGAAAACAGAATGCATGAATATGCCCCGAGAGAACTGCAGGAGACCGGAGAGTTTTGCTCCAAAGGCGTAAAAACTACAGTCTGCTTGGTGGTGGGGGTGAAAGTACAACTGATTCCAAACATTAAAATGTATTAATGGTTTCTCAAC
This sequence comes from Sialia sialis, assembly GCA_009812075.1. NCBI lineage: Eukaryota > Metazoa > Chordata > Aves > Passeriformes > Turdidae > Sialia > Sialia sialis. The sequence continues at coordinate 88,630,456 of VRYO01001463.1, read as the reverse complement.
ATTTATTGTGGTGATTTTGAAGATGGTATGATTGTCTGGAGACATGATACTCCAGGTCTTAACTGGATGAGAACAAGGGTAGTTATTAACCATTTTTTGACCTCTGAGGATAAAATCATAAATATTCCAACATGACAAGAAATTATTTGTTAGTGGGATGTTCTTCAGTCTAAGCAGGCTTACCTACAAAGTCTCAGGTTCTGTCAGTCATACAGGTAAATGATCTAATGATACTGACTTTTAATTCTTAATTCAGCAATGATCTCAAGAAAAGAACTATTTAACTGCCCTGCTCACCCTGGTATTCAGAAGATTATTGATGTCTGCAAATCTATCTAGCTACCCCAGAGAACAACTCATGAAGGCCTTGTTGTTGAGCAGAGCAAGCAGCATCCAAACCCTTCAAGCAGCTTTGTGTTCTACCAGGCACTGACTGGCTCTCAAATTTATAGAATGGGAACAACTCTTAACACTTGTGTGTGTTTAGTAGAAGAATAATTCTGCTACTCAATTTGATGTGCTAGAAAGAAGAAAAGGGCAGGAACACGTTCATGTTTGTGATGAAGGGTCCTCTTCAGATAATGAATGACTTGATGTAGAGGAGAGGAGGAGAAAAAGAAATATTTAAGCAATGCTCAGTTTATTTTCCAGAGTTTGAAGCAAATCATCAGTGGTGAAATTTCATATGTTGTTCTCATTTTTGAGGAACAGTAGAAAGCACCTCATCTTGGGATTGTTTGAGAAATGATGTTCTGAGTAAGATCACTCAAAGAGATCGTGCCAACTATGAAATGGACATATTGTGATCTGTTTAAACGGAGCTGCCTAAGCACATCCCTTGTTTATAGATTTCACAGCAGCTTGTCTGGATATACAGGTTCATGCTCCTGCTGTATGAGGTCCTGCAAGTTCAGCCTCTCCACCACTGCCTCATTTTAATTAAAAATATAACTGACCAAACCATATTTCCTTCTTCAACTGGAATCCTTTGTTCTCAAAGTCTACAGCTACATGACCCTGGACAGCTTTCCTGGGGGGAAATTCTCCTAAGTCACAAGGCGGTGCAAGGCACTGACAAAGACCTTCTTAAGCTACAGGCTGGAAAGCAGGATGTGCAGAAGGCAGAGTGATTGCAACTACCAGAAACAATGTATTGAAAAAAGCCTAGCTGGACAGTGCCTCCCTGATTATCTCTCAAATCCACTATCTCACTTCTTTTATGTGCACCTGCATTCATTTCTCAAATTTTTTTTTAAAGCAGAGGCCATCTATATTTACAACAGAACGTAGAATAATAAATTGCCGAATCATGAAGAAAATTAAAAAGGAAAGGTGAAATTTCTTATTCCAAGAGAATAATTTACATAAGCATAAAACATGAAACTCTACATCTTATATGCAGAATTTCTTGTAAGCTTATGCTTTTGTTTAATGGTTCTGTTAGAGGTATATAATGGCAAAGGCTTCCAAAACAATAGATCTTACTTTAAAAGACACAATCAAAGGCTTTCAGGTGATTGAAAATTTAATTTAAATGCTTTCTTTGAAAACAATTAATTTGCACCTTGAACATATTTTTTCACTCAGTCCAAGTATTTTTCTCTTTGCCAGACAAGCATAACTTTCCATACCTGGAAAAGGGAAAGTGCTCCCTGTGCTTTCTGTCTCATTTAGTATTTTATCATATTAGAATGTAATCCTTTGACCCGACGCTATTATTTTCTTTAATTAAAATTTTTAGTACAGGCTGCATAATGAATTATATTTCAGCAATAATAAGTGGTAATAATTCAGATGTCTTTTAAAAAGGCTCATTCTAGTAATATGCAGTTTTATACTCTCTCCCTTTCAATTTGCTCTATTATTTTATTACTCTGTGAATCTATTTTCGTGCCCTTCAAAACTGCTTGTTCTTCCTGGACACAACAGTGTGCTTCAGGCAGCATGAAAGACATCAAGAATTTGATGCCTGACTATGTCTTTGTTATTGCAAAATTATTATTAACTATCTCCATTCTCTTTAACTTGCTTTACATCCTTCTTCCAGTCTGCTATTTTTTCTTCTCTCAGACTTCAAGCTGAGACTATGCTCTCTAACATTTTCTAGTTCATTGGAGGTCATTAACAAACAGCTTCAGAGAAGCTAGACAGCATGTTTGCTCTTTTCATCTTGCTGTATTTCAGTTTTTGATGGGACAGAATCTATTAAGATCTTCTCCTGTACTCTTTTTCTCACATAAGCTTTGTTCCTTATCATCTATGGGGAAAAAGTACATACATACTGTCTCTTGCTTTCACAGCTGGAAAACAGCGGACAGTTTTTAAGGTAAAGAACATGCTATTGTATCAGATACTGGCATATGTCTTTACATCACTGATGCACACACCTTGACTAGATTCAAATATGTGATCACATAAAAGTATACTAAAATTATGTGTATGGTAAAATACGTACAAAAATACACTTGCAAGTGTAAAGCGTAAAACCTTGCAAATCTGTGCATTTTCCAAAGTCACCAGGTTCTTGGTACAAACTTGGTTTAGACCCCGCCATATTCTAGAGGCAGCTCAACAGATCGATCAAGCCTGCCAACTCTCCAGCTAGACCTGTGTAATACAAAACCATCTAAATCTTACAGGTCCTACTCAGAATGACACTTGGAGCTACTAAAATAAATCAAAATAAAAGATACCTGTGCATTTTCTTCACAGAAAATGATGTTCCACCAAGAGGTTTTCACATTCAGAATAACAGGCAGGAAAATCTTAATTAGGTGAGGAAACAGAAAAATAAGTAGTTAAAGTATTGGCCTAAGAGACTATAAACAAATAAACAGTATTGTTCAGAAATACTGATAAACTGTGGACGAAAATAAAGTTCAAGAGGAAAAAGAGGCAGCAGAAAAGGACACTTGCACATTCTGGAGAAAGATATGTGAAAACAAGAGGAACTTAGGAGAGCAGAGAGGAAAAAAAACAACCAAGTAATTCATTTATTGATTCAATAGTTAGCAGAATTTGCATAACCATCCCTGTTTCAGAGGCTTTGAAATTTTGTTTTGCTCCAGCTGTTTTTCTTATCATTTTGGCATGTTTTCTCATCACATGCAGCCATTTAGCTCTCAGATGGTCTCGTTAACAGACTGCTGGCACCTTTCAGCTGCTCCCAGGCCTTCTCCTTTGAATCTCCCAGCTGCCTCTCTTACCCCTCATAACAAGACTGGCCTACCCAACTTTTTAAAAATTGCTTCCAGCTGCCACATTTGGTGCTCTAGATATTTTCCATTCTCTCCCCGAGAATATGGTATTTTGGAGTATTTCTATGGGTTGATGGGATGAGAGCAGATTTCCAAAGCCTATTTCTACCCTAATAGGAATCTCATTTGAGTCCTTTTGATATTTTCATGCACCAAACTGAAATTTATATTTTTTGCTATTAGTGAATGCTGGGAAGCTAAGAGGAGGAGGAGAGCATGGTGCTAAATCACCAAAGTGGTAAAAATAAAATGATCTATGACCAGATAATCAAATCTTACCTCTTGCTGTTCCACAGAACTCATGTATCTTGGTTCTCTCTTCTCTTAAAACCTGTCAAATCTCCCACACTGTATGCAACACCTCTGCAATTTAGAAGAAATTTCAGGTCATTTCAGCTTACAATTTGGAATCACTTGCCCAACAGCATCCCAAATCCTTACACTACTCCTGCAGACTGAAACCTCTGGAAAAGGCTTTACGTATATTTAAGAAATATAGTTTGGTACATGTAAATCCTTTGAATTTCATGGTCAAGAAAAAAACTTTACACACAGGTTCCTTTTAACTGCGTAAGAGACAGTTTAGACACACCTGGTGGTGATTCTCCTGCATTCATTTGCACTTTAGAAAGCAGGTAATGCTTTCATGTAGAATGGTTTGTAAAATTTTGTCCCAAACCTATATGGCTATAGGAAATTCTAACTGCCATCTAATAAAATGTACTCAAAATTAAACTTCAAAGCTATTTGTCTTCTTTTTTTTTCTACATTTGGGCAAAAGTAAAATGAAATCTGGTCATATGAGGTACTTAGAAATGATGAAATCCTAACTAGACTTTAACAATGCTATTTGAATAAATATGCTTGAATGTTCCGAAAAGAATGGTAATTTTAAAAAACCCCAAAGATCTTATCTGCATATCATTTAAGTTTCTATGTGATTCCCTCAGGGCTGTTCCTTTTTATTCAAGACCTTTTCTTATCCACACAGAAGCTCAGATTTAGCCACAGGAGAGGCTTGGGTGAAGAATCCTTGTGCAACAGGTGCCCACTGTACCCAGATGAGCCAGAACAAAATGTATTGGCTTCCAGCAATTGTTTTGAAATAGGTCATGAACTCAGAAAAGCCATTTATAAACATTGCACTAGGCTGCAGAACAAGGTACATGTTTGGTGGTGTTCGAGACAGGAACCCTCCTCTACCACTGTGAGGAAGCATCCTCTGTTCACCTTCTTCCATTCTCCTCTCTGAAACTCATAGCACAGTGCCACGGTTTAATTCTAACTGGAGACTAACTGGTCAAACCCAGGATACCTAAGAAGAGCAAAAGGAGTTCTGGATCTATGTGCTCATTCTAAAACTGTTAAAGGGAAAAAAGAACCATATTAGGAGGCCTTGAAAAACACTAAGAGGAGCTTGCAGCTTGATTTTAAGAACCAGTTAGGTCACTACAATGATCAGCAGAGAAGCAACCATAGAATTGGCAGGTTCAAGTAGAGAAAAGGTCAGAAGAGAGGTTTTTAACAGAATCACAGACATTTTTATACTGTCTGAAAACAGTCTTGAAGGATGTAGTAGTTTTCTTAAAGGGTCTAGTGATTTTTCCCCACAGCACATTGAAATTATGGAGAGCTCTCCAGATACCTTCAGAGAACTTTGTGTTGGGTCTTGTGGTCTTGTCTTCAGATTAGATGGTTTTAATAAAGTGCATAAACAGATGTTTTTAAAAACATCTCAAAAGTCATAAGAGCTGTGAGATCTTTGCAAGACATAAGATTGTTACCAGATCTAAGAACAAAAATCCTAGGTTCCTTCCCAGTTTGGTTTTTAATGCTTGCAAAATGTTTCTGTAGTACAAAGAGAAGGATTTTGCAAGTCAGCTCATGAAATAAAGGAGAACCAAATTCCACAATTAAGCAGGCCATCATCTAGCACATATAATTTTCCATTCCTGCCAAGTACTATCAATATTCTAAAAAGAACCCTATTAATAAGAATTTTTTTTAATTTGGAATAGACAAAGTTGGGGTGGCCGACTTCCAAAGAAACCAAATATGCTGACCATGACACAGCACTCTGAACTTTCCACATGAGATCACTAGATATCTTTTGACAGTGAGAAATGAGAATGGGATTGCATATTCAGTTTACAAAACACAGCATCACTTTCTATATCTAGGCTGCATCAAATTAAATGGCAAGAAGTGGTTTAAAGTACTTTCCTTCTTAAAAAAATTCAAACAGTATATACATTCTTCTGTTCCTGTAATTAATTAGACAAGCATTAGCAGATAAGGCCAAATCCTATGATTCTCTGTCTTACGCTTTATCTCTAGTCTGGTGCAAAGCAGAAAAATAGAAAAGATTGAGAGTCATCCTCACAGGCTTAACTTTACTAAAGAAAAATTCTCCCTAGTCCTGCTCTATGGTCAAGACGGACACATAGATCCTCTGAATTACTGTCAGAAGGATCCTCTTTCTCCTGCTTGTAAAAGGATCTAAAGGGGTCTAGCTCACCTAAGGTAAAGTTTACTTCTATAGTGGTATTTTCTCTATGTAAAAGGTTATCTGCTGATTTTTTTTTATTTTTTCAAATAGAAATAGAAGATAGTGATTGCCTAACTTTGCCTCTCTGATTAATACTGAATTAAATCCTAAAGGTAGTTCCTAGAGACAATCACAAATGCAATATAAAAAACCAATAAATTATGAATGTATTGGATCAACAGCAACTCTACTGGTAACTCACTATAGAGTTGATAGACCCTTAACTATGACATCAAAAAGTGGTACCTCCAGTACATAGTTCTTAAAAGAAAAAAAAAAAAGCCAAAGAGAAATAAAAAATGGAAGGAACATAAAGCACCACACTTTTCATCATTTGAAACAAAGATTTGTCTGGAAGAAAATCATTATTGCAAAATCCTGTATGTACATAATCCAATTACAGTAATTTCACGACTATAAGGCGCACCTTTTTGACTAAAATTTTGATCGAAACCCGAAAGTGCACCTTATAATCTGGTGCGCCATATATATGGACAAAGTTCAGGAATTTGCCAACCTGGAAGTGCGAGCCGCGGCAGCCGCGAGTTTCGAGAGCCGCAAGAGCCGTGGCAGCCATGAGAGCCACAGCAGCTGGCACCAGGGGCGGGCGGGAGTGCTGGGGCCCGTGGCATGGGGAGGGCACCTGGGGCTGCATTTAAAGGCTACACCGATCCATGAAAAAAATGTTTGCAAATTGAGCACCGCCAGTAAACCCTGTGACTGTGCGATTCTATTACTAAGTCGTTACTTTGTTGCATGCGGATCCTCGCTGCAAAAAAAAAGTGTGCCTTATAGTCTGGTGTGCCTTATATGTGGATAAAGTTTGGTAATTTGCCAACAACCCGAAGTGCACCTTAAAATCCGGTGCGCCTTATAGTTGTGAAATCAGTGTAGCTGTTCTTTTATGAGGGCAAATGCAAGTGCACAATGAGGTCCAAGTGCTTGGTGAGAACTATGTTTTTCATTTGGCCATTTTCAAATCTACTAGTAAATCTAGCGTCAGCATCTAGTTAATAGAGCTGACATAGTGGGGATGCTGCACAATGTTTACATTACATGTGGTATGTATTCCCATGTAGCTTTTGCAAATGAATATTTGTAATTCTCTAAAAGATACATACTCGTAAGTTAAGACTAAGTAAGACTAAGTAAGTTAAGAACAGATGCCACAGACCTGAATCCCTTGACTTGCATCAGATATTAAGGTATGAAAGAATTAACCAAATGTAGTATCACATAATTGCATATTGAATTTATCTCACATATGCTGTGGAATACCAAACAAGTACAAGTAATACATTCAGTTTATACAACATGTATTTTTTAGATATTGGTTATTTTCTTTCAATCAACAAATGGCTTTACTGCTGACACAAAGGTACTTGTTTTCCCTTACACACATACAGCCAAACAGAGCTGGTAAAAGTCTTTTCTACACAACCTTTTCCTCAACATTTCTACTTTGTTTTGTCGCTCAATGTGTCAGCTGTGTTTAGTCACTTGCTCACTGCAGTGTGAACACACATGCATGCATTCGTGTGTGGACTGAGAGCCAGACAACATGTGGAACACCAAAGATATGCTTGCTAGGTAACCAGCACAGGTAGAATGGTACGAAGCTGCAAACAGAAATGTCCCAGATGACCATGTGCATGAATTTCAAATAAACTCAGTATCCATGGGCCACATTTTGTCTTTGCGTAGCTTTCACCAAGTTTATCTTGTGACATATTGATGTGGCTGTTGTTACAAAAGCAAACAAACAAACAAACAAAACAAAACAAAAAAACCCAAACACAATTAAAAACCCTGCTGGAAAAATACAGCCTTTTTTTAACATTAAAAAGAGAAGGGCGGGCTATACAAGTTATTTCAAAATATTTGAGCTGGAATTATTGTGGTCTTAATAGACATTTCTACCTAGCCAGGACAGTGAATCAATACAGTGTATCTATTTGTTAAATTACTTCTCTTCAAACAAAAGAAAGTAGCAGGCCTTTAATGAATAAGTAGTCATAGCAAACCTATAATTTCTAAAATATGGGCTAAGAAGTTGTGAAAAAGTATAAAAAGTTGTGGCATATAAGCAAAATTATGATAGAAAGTTTCATTTTTTCACAAAGCTGCATCAGAATTTCAGAACTGATCACGGACATGCAATAAAGTGCAACATTCCCTCAATTATTGAAACAGTGATTGTATGAATTTGAGCATTATCGTATTCATTACCGCTACTATTCCTCCTCTTTTTTGGACAGCATCACAAGTGTAGTGTCAGTAGTTACAACTTGTAGAGCCAACCAAATGTTTGCTGTTACAACACATGCGTAGAGCCGGTAATGGCCAATCCCACCTCATCCCACATGACACCAGCCAAAATAGCCAACCGTGCTGCCAGACTTAAAATACGTCATTATGTTCTCCTGATAATACGAAAGGACAGAGTCCCACAAATTCACATCTGTCATCCTTCTGAAACAGATGGAACTTGATGGGAAAATTATCATAAAAGTTGACTTGAATCAGTTGAGCCAACTTAATCATAAAAAAGCTAAACAGCCACTGACGTATATTCCCTGCCTTTTGCTAGAGACAGGAACAATCTATCTTTATTCACTGCATGTACAGTTACTGGTATGCAGGTTTGATGACAAGCTATTCCTTAGAGCACACAACAAATTCCAGGGGAGTGTATTTGTGATGAGCTGCAACACTGCACAGCTATCTGAACTCAGACCTTGCAGCAGTGACAGGTATCATTGGAATCCTCAAGGGCAAGTTATTCATATAAAGCCCAGTACAAAGTTCAGCCACTGAGCTTTTTATCCACAGGATCTAATGGATTTTTTTTAAATTCTGGTCTGTGACTCACACAGGAATTTGACATATTCATACTTTGCTATAAGTACCTTGATTGAGGCTTCTGAGGTCAATAAAAAATTAAGAGATGTAACATACTTGACTGCTATCAGTCCACCATTCACCAATCCCTGCCAACACCTCAAGCTCCCACTTCCCAGTGCCATATCTGTGTCCAGCATCTGAATTTAGGTCTATTAGGAAGTCTGTATGGCATGACTGGACAATGACCTAAAAATATTCAATATAGAAGACACTTTTGATTGGCATGTATTTTTGCTACACCAGTCACATAAATGAAGATTTAAATCCTTAGCAGCATACACATTCCTAGTTTCAGATCATATTTCAGTGAAATACCTGCATGGGCACTGGATGAGATGTGCAGTGGCTATAAACCAGCAGATCTCTGAGCTTCCTGTGAAGTCTAGAGACCCAGAAGAACTGAGCATCTAACCTGAAGTGTACTAGGTAAAAATAGAGTCCCCTCTGAAATATTAATGGAAAATTTTACTGAATTTGTCTCCAAAGATATACTGTCTGATTAATACTACCTGAACACACAGTTCTTGCCTTAAACAGATACCCTAATTAAGATGAAAATGATCAGAGATAAAGGAAAATAGGGGAAAATATTATACTGGAGAGATTCAATACACTAAAATCTTCAGCTTTCACAGCCTTTTCAGTATTAAGGCCCAGTTCTCACAAAAAGAAGTTTGAAGGAAGAGGGTGAAAGATCACACATTTGTCACAATCCAAATTTCATCTTCATTCAAAACTAAAAAGGCCCACAACACTGTTAAAGCAAAACTGCCACCCCAAGCCACCTCCAACTGCCAAAACCAATCCTGACTCTCTTTTAAATAACTGGTAATGGCCTCTCCAGAATTTGTATCCCTAAAATGATCCCCTAAAATACAGGAATTAAACCCCTGCATTTAAAAGGTAATTGGCATAGGAAACAATGGTTAACAAAAATGAGATGTCAGTAGCAGTAATGAGGTTATTTTTTGATCTCAAGCTAATCCAAACAGTTGAAAGACAATTCCCTAACATGCCAAGTAAGTTCCATCCCTCTCAACTTTTGAGAGAACAAAAAAACAAACATAAAAATAAGAGTGAGGTTTGTTCAAAAACATATCTTATTAATGAATCTAGGAAATCATTAAAACTGGAAATAACATACATGGAGCCACAGGATGAATTTTAAGCTCCTTCAACACTAAGTTTACTTCTATTTACTGAAATAATTCTCACTTAGTATGAAACTTCATTTGACACACATATTGTGCCTCAGACAACAAAAAGTTCAGCCAAGTTTCCTAACAGATCCATGGATCTGTTAGCTTTAGTCTACAGGGAAAAGCAGTTGACTTGGCAAGTCTGCCTTGTGGCTCACTGACCTTTGTTTGAGAAAAGGTCACTGCAGAGTCAGGTTCCTGAACTTCCCAGGGATTCTGCAGGTCTAAAGCTAGGGATCTTTTAGACTATAGCATCACGACAGTCTAAAGCAACATGAATTAATAAATCCTTCTTCTAAATTCCCAGAAAACCTTTTCAGAAGTCCAGGAGCAATCAGAAGTGATACCAGTCCGTTTCTGGGTTATCAGAAACCATTGCTGAAAGGTGCTGTAAGAACACACAAAACCAGCTGCAGGTGGGTGAAAGGCTGAAGGTTTCTGTGTCTGTGTGAGGAGCTCTAATTGTCCATTGTCTGCCTTGAGCACAATTATAAGAGTTTAGCTTACAGTGCTATCAAGCTGGTTCTTCTTGTTACATTTAATGCAACAAAAACAGAATAAAAAGGCAGTGAATTTTTTTCCCCAATTGTTTTCAGTAGAAGAATAAAACACAATGCACCTTAGGCTGCAGGAATTAAGTTGTAAGCCATGGCAGATTATAATTGTTTTGCTAAAGGAGCAAATAGAAACCCTTGAGTTACACAGCATTTTAAGCAAGAGAATGACAGACTGAAAACAGGTTTAGCACTGATGCTGAGTTAAATCTTCAATTGGGCATGTGCAAAGCCTTTCAGCTTTTCAAGGTGTGGCTCACACACGGAATGAACAAACCAGTTTTTAAAGAGGTGACAATTAGAATTATTAATTTGAAGAATCATAGAATAACTCAGATATGAAATTGTAGATGCTATTTAAAAAATCATCCTATTATTATTAGTTCCAAAGGAGCAGTAGCTGCTGACACTGCTGAACTCTGTGATCATTTTTCTAGATTAAATTACTAGTATTTTTCTAAAAAGCTAATTTCTTTTCTGTACTTTACATAATTTAAACCCTTATCTTTGGTTTCATTTTTTAAAGATGCATCAAATAAATGGTTTAAATAAGACAGTAGAAGCTGTATGAAACTACTCTTGCTGAAATGAAGAAGTTGGGTTTTTTGGAAAAAAAAACATTCAGGGGCCAGTGGATTAGATGACCTCAAGAGATGCCTTCCAACATAAAAAATTCTGTGATTCTCTGATAAATATTTTTATGTATTATATGTTTTATACCTCATAAATGGAATAAAATATATGTTATTATACTTATTAATATTAATTAATATTAAATGTATTTTCACTACACATTATGCAATTTTATTAATTGTATTTTACATATTCCATCATGCCAATAAAACAAAATAAAATTAAACAAAAGCTAATGTGGCCATTTTTCTCTACATTAAGTTACAAACTAAAGAAGTACTGGCAAAAAATTAGTAAGAGAGAAAAACAGACGTTTCTGTGTTCTTGATGGAGTATTTTAACAACACAGTCTCCAGTTCTATGTGTATAGTGACAACAGAGGAGCAGCCACTATGACTATCAGTACTGCAATTCCTTATACAAACAGATCACTCTACGTGTCTAAACATACAGACACACACAAACACATGACAAACCAGTCCCCACACAACACTGCTTCATTTCTATCATTCTGCGTGCAATCACACCTTTCCACCTGCGCTGAAGGTCATGAATTGGCATTTGGTGGCGGGATGGATGTGTATTTCCAGCTTCCACCAATTTTGAAAAGGGGAAACTGCAACTGCTTTTCAGCCAAGCATGAACTCCAGGCTGCATCCACCACTGCTGGATAGAAACTGAGTAGTCACAGCCTTCGCAGGTGGAGTGTGGGAGGTGAAATCCAGTCAGTGAACGAGGTTGCCGGGCAAGACACACACACACACACTCCCACACAGCAGCTGCTACCGCTGCTCCTGTCAATAGCCCCGCCATCTGAAGGAGAGAGGCTTTTTCAAAGGTGAGCTGATTCAACTGCACAAGAGTTTAAGGACATTTTTACTAATTATTTCCTGAATTAGAGCTATCTTCTATTAAATAATGGTAGCTACTCAAGTGGTCTTCAGCTGCCACATCCCCTCTCAAGTCAATCACTAAAGTTGTGCTGACTTCAATCACCCTGAAACAAACAGACTTTTAAGGCTAAGGCTCTCCTTCAAACAAAAAGAGACTAAAAGAGATGTTTTGCCCAGAAATGCTCCAGCATGAACTTCCAACAGCACCTGGACACATGAACTGCTCATCATCCATTTTCTGTACTGAAATGTATTTTTGACAAAGACCTAAACACCTCTGAGGAGCTGAGCTGCTGCTCATCATTCTCTTCATGGAGAGCATCAGGAAACATGAATATATAAGTGTATTTTCACCTGTACTAAAGCGGTCTAATGCTTGTTATTTGTTGTCACTCAGCCAACAGCCAGGAATAAGTAATTTTTGAGTTTTGGTTGTACTCTTGAAAATTAGTATTTGCATTTCAGAAAATGAAAACATTAAAAAGATTGAGATTGATGTAATAAAACTGACATCCCAAATGACAACATGAAAGTGGAAAAATCTAGTAACAAATAACAAAAAAACTAGCAATAGTAAAACAACAATAGTCCCTTCTATTCTGCTTTTCTTCATTGAGCAGTAAATTACCACAGAAGATACGCACACAACCTTTAGGCTGGAGATCTGTATCACACAATAATCAGGATAATCAATCTCTAGCAACTCCCATATGTGCAGCACATCAGGTTCTCTACCAAATTCGTTCAATAACACTAAAATGAACATTTTAAGGAAAATGTGTTATGAATGACACTGGGAATTCTAGAAAAGCTGCACTTCAGAAATACCTAAACTTAAATTTTATAACATTAATACTGATGAATCATTAGAAATACTGATGAATGACTTGGGTGTTTTTTTTGTTCACCACAGCTGATGATGTAGATCAGCCTGTGTTTCCAAAAAATGTTAAGGGGACCATCTTATAATTTGTTTCCCCAAAAGATTTCATTTGATTGTTTCTCTGACATATTTCATTTTCTTTTTATTAAGGGCCAGCAGTTCACTCCCTGCTGCTGCTGGCCCCAAGGCCCCTAACTTTGCTGATCTCTAAGGTACATACACAAGAGGTGACAGAAGCCACAGACAAAGCCACTCAGCCATGCTGAGGCAGCCAACCACAGGTAAGCAGAACAGGTTTAGCTGACTATTACAGGCTGAATGAATCTGATGGCTGGAAGAGGCTGACATTTCAGGATTGGTCAGCTCAGATACATGAACAAACTTTTATAAACCATGGCATAGATAAGCGCCTTTAATACTGGTTTGACTTTGTAAATATCTTCTTCATGGCAATACACGACTATTTGGGTTTAAAATCATTTAACATTTTATAACTACCACAGGATGCATGGTTTTGATACTTTAAACACACTTCACACAACCTACAGTGCCTGAATCTGTCTAATACTGGGGAATGCAGATGTCCCAGCTCAGCAGCTGGGCAGTAGAGGTAGATGACCTCCTACAGATCAGAGGGACAAGGTAGACCTGAAGTTCAGTGAGACGCACAAAGGTCTCTTGCTAATCCTATGTGCACATCAAATGAACAACAGTAATCTAATAACAAGCATCTGTAGGCCACAGACTGCCTAGGAAGGTGCTCCTAAGTTTTCTTCTTCGCATCTATACTATTTATATTTCAACCTAATGGGATATATAGGAACTTGGATTAAAAGTTCTTTTATCAACTTTTGTTTCACAAATATTATAAATTGCATACTATTTACAGTTTAATTTATATTGTACTCTGAGAATTTCTTTTTTCCTTTCAAAACCTACCTACAGTTTTAGCCTTATTAGCTCATGGTTAAATATCAACTCTCCAGATTTATCTTTCATGCTCCTTTTTTCACACTCTATGATAAGATAGGAATCTGTATAAAACTAATAGTATTGTTCAAGTGGTACTGATACAACTGAATTAGAATCAAAAATGAAATCCTTATTTATACCAAGGTTTTATATATTTTTAATATTCATGGTCTTAATTCATAAATCAACCTCAGAGTGTTTTCCTTTTCTTTCCTTTATGAAGATACAAGAATGGCACATTTGATGAGGGATTAAAAGAGAACTCAAAGATAAATTATTCTCTAAAGAAAATTATACTTTTTAGAAACACAGTGGAGTATATGCAGAGTCTTTGTAAATACAGGGAAGCAAGAAAATAAGAATGAACTAAGTGACTGGTTTTGAAACAAAAATATTATTTCTGATACCTACGCATTTATTCAAGGCCTACATTTATTCAAGGAAAACATTAATTGAGATATGTAGGGCAAAATGCTGACCCTGTCAGCCAGTGACAAAACACTCACTAACTTGAGGAGAACCAGGATTTCATCCCTTCAGTGTGAAATATTTATAGTTCCTCCAATCCATTTTAGGTATTAAATTTAAGTATGTTTTGTTACTTTTCTTTATGTTTTGTTACTTTACTTTGCTTCTCCTCCCTTTCTGAGAAAAAAAAAATGAAAAGGAAGGTAATGTGGATATTCGGAGTAGATGATCATTGTAGGTTCTACATTCTATTCTGTTCCTTGGCTTGATTCATCCTAAAACCATTTTTCGCTTTATATTTCCTAAGTAAAACCTTCTTTATTTGACAGAGGAAATCCTTCTGCCACAGATGTATGAGGAAATAACGTAGGACAGATTTCAGAAAAGGGGCCTAGTCTCAAAATATTGTAAATATTTTAAAATATTTAAAATATTGTAAAATATTATAAAATAAAAAGATGCCACTCCACTAGCCATGAAGAATATAAAACCTGGAGTAAATGACTGTGCTAGGTTCTGTGCTGCTGTGCCTGATCAGCTCTGCATCCCTAATCTAGGTAGTCATAAATTGCAAAATAGTAATTTGGGCTGACAAAACTGCATAATAATAGAAGTAATGTACTGTACCTAGGGATCCTTGCCAGCAGTGTCATTTTGCAGGAAGATATAAAACTGAGATATCCTGATTCTGCTAGTTCTTGATTGAGGGAGAGGTTGAAAGATCAGACTAAAATTCACATTGCTGTCATGCCTGGCATTCTGCATGGGAAAAGCTTAAATCACCTCAGATACTTTCAAGAACTAGGTAAAATATTTCAAAGACTAACATTCAAAACTCATAGGTTTGCCCCCTCCATATTAGGGTAGTAAGTGTATTTACAGAAGATAACCTGTCAATAGCTAAATGGGTTCTTACAGGAGAAGACCAAGCACAGTGACTATGTCGAGGTAAAGGTCTTTATTTACTGCCTGAGTGAACTGATCTAACAGGGACTAAGTGCTTTTCTTGCTTTCCCCTCACCCACCCACATAGTGCGAAGGAGCTTGGGAGATGGACAAAACCAACTAGGCACAGCACTGGGAGAAGGGGATAGCAAATGTCACCTGGTAGATTATTAATTGTTGTGGAAGACTGAGGAATTCTCTCTCTTTTTCTTCGACTTACTCAGCCTGTAATGACCACTGGGGTTACACTACTTTGGAACCACTGTTTAAATAAGGGCACAGTCTATTTAAATGCTTGGAACAACACTAAATTTATATCTTTCAGAATACATATTGGTTATCTGCCCACATTGCTATACAATTATATCTTACAAATTGTTCTTTCTGTAAAAAAATCTTATTAAGTTATCAATTCATATGTCTTTACCACAAATTTTACACAACTAGGTGTTTTCTTTAAAGCCCCATTCCCTAGAATCAGTTGATTCTATATTTTAAACAAACAAAAAAGTTTCTAGCCCTATGGTTTGCACAGTAAACCTTGAATTCATTAACAAAAAGAATCTCAAATATCCCCATATTTTCAGGGGAAAAAACCTCATTTTCTGTGCATCTGGATTTTTCAGTATCTCTGCTGCACCAATTGTCAGGGCTTTCCTAGGGCAACAAGAATATTGATCTCAGGGAGTCATTTTTAAGTCTGCCCAGGAAAAAGTTTAGAGTTGACTCTATGTTTTCTACCTCTAGGAGATGGAAGAAGGAAACTAACTACAATCTGGATTTACTGGGAGATAAAAGGAAGTCATGTCAGAACCTCCTCAGCAATAAACTGAGTCAAATGGCTTTGATCACTAAATGAGGGATTTTAATTGCCAGCAGTACATGAAGACTGATACATCATACTGATGATGGAGATACAGCAAGTCTTGCTGAACTCTGATCATAACAGTGATGCCATCATACACACAGTGATGAAAGAAACACAGCAGCGGACAAGGAAAAAAAAAGTCACCTACTAAGAAAAAAAAATGCAGCCACAAGAATATACAGATTAAAACACCAGACTTCCATGCCTGACCCATTTGCACATTCTGAAAGTGACTGGGGCTTCAGGGAAACTTGGAATGAGTCAAAGAAGCAGCGGCATAAGGATGACCACAAAATACTTTCTTTGGTTTAGGTACATTTGCATTTTTCCTTTGTTGCAGATGAATTACAAAGCACTAGCAAAGACTAGGTTGAGAGCATGGACATCTAACCAGCTACAATTATTCTACTAAGATGCTTCACAGGTCACATCTGGGTCTGGAACAGTGAGCCCGAATCATGGTAAAGTTGTCCTGAAACTCTACCAAAGCAGAACCGTGCATTCAACTACTAAGCTGGAAGCAGTCCCTTGCTTTGTTTGGTTGTTCTGAGAACATCACTAAGAGAACACTGCCAGTCATTCTTAAAGAATCCTCTGTATTCCCGATTGAAAGGAAGGTGGAAACAGAACCAGGAAGCTTAAACAGAAATGCTAAGATTCTTCAACAGAAAAACTATGCCCAATGAGTAAGACTTCTTCATTACTTTTGACTACTGGTTCCATAGGTTTGATACACAGCAAGAAAAGGGTTCAGTGTGAAAGAGTAACAGTACACTCACATATTTAGAAGATTTGCTCAGTCAAATCATCCTCACTAAAAATTCTTTGCAAATTTCTGCCTGTAACTGCATGAAAATCACAAAGCTTCACTTGAAATCCGTATCAAAATACAGCAGTGGATAAAACAGGCTGTTTACCAAAAACACAACACCAGCCTGTATCCCATGATCATCAATACACTAGGCAGTGTAGATACCTAGCACAGCTGAGGCCCAAGCCTACCATATCCACTGAGGAGCTTTCCCAAAACCTCTACAGAACTAAATTAAACCCCAAAACTACCATCACTAAGCAAACAAAAACAAATACTAGCAATTGTGAGATCAGAACAACTTCCCTTGGATTCAGCAAAGCCCTTAAACAAATACTGAATTATAAACAAGTAATTCCATCCCTATGTGACAAGCTGCTTAAATACAACGTGAATGCTTAAGTGCTCTGCTACATGGAGATGCCATTACTCACATACTTAATGATAAGCACGTGCTTGTTACTTAACTTTTTATGTTGTGATGCCTAAAAAGAAGCATGCAACTAATTAATGTTCAATTATGAGAGCCCACACCCCCAGAGCTTACTGCAGAAAAAAGAATACAGAGAGGAGATAAAAAAGCAGTAGAGTGACAGCTATGAAATGAAACGTAATTTGACTCTGCTTGCATATTTTACAGGTGAACAGTTTGAATGATGACAGATTTCACCCCAGTTTGAAAGAGGAAAAACAGTCCACTTCTCTGGCAGAATCTTCCCTTTATTTTTTTCCTGCGTGTTTTGACACTTGATCTGTACAAGATAACCACAAAGGGGCTCTTCATGGATCCATTTTGGTAATTGGCTATACGCTGTTTTTCAAATTCTGTAGACTAAACAGCAGATTTGGTAAGCAAAAGCAAATGTCCTTAATGCAATCCAATACTATTTAAGCAGATACAGCAAATCACACCACAATGATTTTCACATGATATTTCAATTTCTTTTCACACTAGTACGTGCTTCTGCAATTTTAATCCATATTTTCTGCATTGTCTCAGCAAAGACAGACCGCATGAAACCAAGGCAATGAGCAACAATATTTGTAGTTTTCTCCAGACTTGTATATTAATCATTTAGGTGCAAGTTTCATCAATAGAAAAATTTTACAATCATATATATTGAAAGTCCATTTTCAACTCAAACTAGGAAAGTAAGAATTAACATTTTTAAGTCTTCCTCTGTGGAAAAAACATGTATGCAAATAAAAGATGCACCAGAGTATTTTCTTCTAAGTAGGTTACAATGCTGTCACTCTACAGAGATTTTGATAGCCTATCTCTACAGCTTCTGATGTGTACTTTGGGATCCCTGCACAACTTTAGAAATACACTCTTCTATAAAAGGGAATAAAACATGCCAGCCTTGGCACAGATTGTCTGCAGCAACTAAGTTAGTAAGTAAAATGAAAAGGAATCATAAAGTTATATTAAACCCAATACACTACTCCATGAGCTGCTACGTTTTACCTGGGTAATTTCCTACAAGAGGGCTATTACTGCACCTCTTGCTTAAGAAGCGTTCTTCAAAATTTCCAGAGGACTGTGGCCTTAGTTAGAATTTTAAGCTTTTTTTCGGAATGTTTTGATCTGGAAGTTGGTGACCCTGTCCTTACGAAAGAAAGTACATGGATAAAAATCTTTAACCTAATGTTTCAATTAGAGACATCAATGTATTTTCCATATATCTGAATGTATTGTTAGACTGAACGCAAAGTGGCCAGCCCCAAGGCCTGTTGTTCCAGTCATTCCTTGTTCAGTGTTTCACTTGATGACAATTCCAATATCACTTTCAAAACTTATTCTTTAATGCTGTGCAAGCTCTTTTCCTGATGGGAGAGAACAAATGCATGTCATCTAATAATTTTTTTTGCACATACAATATTTTGCAAAGTCCAAATTTGGCGCATCTCTCATTTCTTTCTTCTCTTTAGGGGGATGTTGCTCAGCCTGAATGGAAAATTATTAAGTTCTTCAATAGAACTGCCCTTTCAGATTACCTTCATTTATTATGGAAACAGCAAGGCTTCCTTCTCTAGCATCTTCAGGCACTACATCTTATATCTTTGCTTGCCATTGGGTTTCCTGCCTTTTATGAGGTCACTTTACAGTTACGGAATCTCCCTTTTTTCTCTTTTTACTAAATTTATTACTTCTTATTGTTCCTTTTACCTTAGACTAAGGTTTGCCAGAATTCTCCTTGGGATAAGAAGGAATAACTTGACTGTTTTGTGAAGAAAGCACTCGAAGACAGGAGCGAAGATGGATTACAGACAAGTTTTAGACATGCAGGGCATCTGGTGGTTTGGTAGCCTCATAAAACTTTCCAGAGAAAAGAAACGTCTCATAGTTTCTCCTTCTTTTCTGTATGCCCATTATATAAAAGGAGGATGTGAAGTGCTCAACTAGCTCTTTGCAATAAGAGCTTATAAAAATTTCATCACTTAACTACAATATATTTTCTCAAATTAAATTGACATTCTATAGAAACTCTGTTGCATTTATCATCCTAAACTTTCAGCTTACCATGCTGACACTTCACAAGTTTTGAGATTTATTTTTTTTCTCTGAGTTGTAAGAAATACAGACCCGGAGCTTTACTCTAAGTAGAGTAGTTTCACTGTTTCTTAATCCTTTTGTGTTTTCCTTCCAAAAGGACATTTTCTGGGCTTGTTTCTCATTTCTCTTGAGTCGTTTCTGTGTTCTATGCATTTTTTCCAATCAGATTTTCAATTCCATACTACCTTTACCATTTTGGAAGGTTTGGCAAGACCCTCTGGTTTAAAACATGTGCTGTTCTGTTGATTTCATCTGGCTGCTTGTACATGCCAAGGAGAACTAGTTCGCTTCACTTCATATAGGAAACTGCGCCAGTGACTTTTTCGCAGTTTCCAATGCCAATTACACTGTCTGCGCTACTGAGTTTGGATCCCAGATAGATCCTTGCAGTTTGCATGCTTTTGCTTAATGCCGACTTTGGGCATTTGAGGTCTGTGAGCTACTATTAACCATGGAATTCTTCCTAAAATTACTTTCCTCAGCCCATATTTAACTGCTGCACAATTAAAACAAATCCTTATGTTCTATATTTTTATAGTGGTGCTGTCAGACCATTAGAAATGAAACATAAATTCTTCTAAAACAAGCTATATATTTGTTAGAAAAATGTGCTGCTGGTTTTTGCGTGACCACATGGTTGACTTGAAAAATGTATTGACTTGAAAAATATATGTGATTTTTTTTTATTATCACCATTTAATGATTTTTTTTTTCCATTCAAGAGCAAACTGTTTCCTGGAGGCTGTGAATTCATGGTCTTCTCCAAAGACTTCCATGCAGAAAGTCAAGTCATTTGATACAAGCAGTGGAGCAGATTTCAGGTGAATGTCCCTTGGGACCATATGGTGACAAGCACTGTACAACTGCAGAAATCTCATGCTTCCATTTGGCATGGGGTGTGGACTGGTGCGAAGCCTGGAGAGCCTGACAAATGAGGCCTAGGCACAAGGGATTGCCCACTGGAAATCTTAATTCCATGGCCACACTGAATGAAGGCAGCAGCCCCACCATGGGCCTAGCTACATCTGTGGTCAGGCTGACACAGTTTAGTCCAGCCCAGGGCAGGCAATGAAGTATCCAGGTGTACATGAGGCTGCCCTCGACCTTCTCTGCCATGTGAGGTGAGGGGTTCCACATGGGCCCCACTCTCCCACTATGGACCAGGCCAGTGTCTTGTGGGGTGCTCACTTCCAACCCTCTCAAGCCGTGCCCGACAGGCAAAAGCAGGGCGACCATACCAGCGGCCCTTGAGTGCCCTCCACCCTGGTGCCTGCACTCTCCCCTGCTCCTCCGTGATGCTCCACCACTGCCATTTCCCCGCAGAATCCCAGCCGCCGCCGTGAGACACCTCTCCCTCTCCCTCTCCCTCTCCCTCTCCCTCTCTCTCTCTCTCTCCATTTTCACACTCCACCCACTTTTTGCTTTCTTTCTCCATCTCTGCCACCGTCTCTCTCCCTTTCTGGACTTGTCTTTATTTGGCACTCCCGGAAGCTGCTGGGCATTGCTCTCCCTGCCTGCCCGGGCAGCTGATGTGACTGACTGACACCGGCTCCCGCTGAGGAGGAGGAGGAGAAGGAGGAGGAAGAGGAGGAGGAGGAGGAGGAAGGAGAGCAGCGGCAAAGCAAGGGAGGGGGGGAGCAAGTGACCGGCCTCGGATTTTCATTGCGGAGAGGAGGGAAGGGAAAAAAACGCGACGCGGGTCATCAAAACAGGTAACTCAAGAGCAGGCGGCGGCGGGAGGGGCGGGATGCCGGGAGCGGCCCGAACCCCGTGGCCCCGGGCAGGCGCGGCCGGGGCCGCGGGTGCGCTCCCGCCGGTGGCGGTGGCAGGAGCAGCCGCAGCGGACATCTTGGGCATGAGGAAAGTGATGAGGGCACGACTCCGGGCTCGGCCGGCGGCGGCAGGGCGGCAGAGTTATTCCCTGGGCGAGCAGTGCTCCGGAGCTATCTGGGTCAGGGACCCTTGCTGCCCCTCGACCTCCCTCCTGTCACTTGCGCCGGGCTGCGCACGGAAAACCTCCCCCTCCCTGCCTGCCTCCCTCCCTTCCCCCGGGTGATGATGAGAAGGGAGTAATCTGGGCTGGGAGAGGGGAGACCCGAGCGAAATACCAGGGCATGCGAGGGATCCTCTTTGGGGCCGAAGCCGGATCTCCTCCGCTGAGCCGAGCCTCCCGCCAGGGCCGGGAGCGACTCCGGGGGTGCTTTCGGCTGTGCCCCGGCCCCGCTCCGGGTCCCGGCGGCCGACGGGTTACTCAAAATGCTCTCGTCTTGTTTGTGCAGACCTGGCTGTCAAGCGATGCCGGTCTTGAACTCTCTTAATTGGCGTAAGATGATCTAATTCTGAGGCAGGCGGCTGTAGTGCCGGTGGGAAACGGGGCGCCGAGCCCTTGGATCCCCCCGCCCTTGGAGCCGGAGGTGTGCGTGTGGTGGAGGTGGCAGTTTACCGGTTTAGCCCAGAAGAAAGGGTTAAATAGCATCTTAGGGTCAGCGACCTGAAGGCGTAATATATTTATATATTTACCTTTGCATAAAAATATATAGAGGATACTTGAAATATCAGGTATCTTTCGTGGGGGGCAAGAGGAAGGCAGAAATTTAGACCCGTGTAGCGAGGTCCTGCATTTTGCAGTAATTTGACATCAGGAGCACTTCCCCAGAGACGCAGCCAGCACAAAGCCATGGAGAACTTGCCGTGACCTCACCTAAAAATGGGCAATCTGTCCTTTGCTTTGGGGATTGCTGTAGATTTGTATCTTGGCATTACAGCATCAGTAGTGAGGATTTTTATCAAGTAGAATCCAGATTTTGTTATGTGTAGGGGCAGTCTTAAAAACAAAGACCATCTGGGGAAGAAAGCTTTCTTTATATACCTTACCTGTGTTTGTTTTCTGAGTGATGGAAAATGTCAGAAAAAACCCCTACACAGAAGCCAGTTCATTAGGAAATAGTTGGAAAGGATCTGTTTGGCAGGGGGTCTGAGTAGGATAAACCTGCAGATTTGTTTCTAATCTAGGCAAAAGTGGCAGTGCTTTATGGATTGCCATGTTCCATTGTTTTGTGAAATTGTCATCAGGAAAAACTCATTCTACTTCAGAAATGTAACTTTAAAAATTATTTACAATAGTAGAGTGGTATAAGGAATGAGTTGGAACTCAATACAGTACTCTCAAATCTGACCTTTTAAGACATTACTGTGAGTCAGATACACTAATTTTTATGCAAATTTTATCCTAGCATTTCCTTTTAATAGGTATTATGCAAATAAGAATAAACTTTTTTCTAGTCTTATGCATTTTCAGCACCAGGATTTCATAACACTGGCTCTATTTTGAGCAAGTTTGCACAAGAACAAAGGCAATTCATCTTCTGTAACAAAGCCAGGCATATATAGCAATATGGTCTTTTTGGTCTTGGGCTGAACAAAAGTGCAAGTTTTCTGAATACTCCTATGATTCATTTGTGTCTTCCCCCTTGAATGCTGCTCATTTGTGGAAGGTGGACAGGCACAACTCCAAACCTAATGAATAAAATATGTTTTCTCAATTAAATAAAAATGAAGGATGTGCATTATTTACTATTATGATAGAGTCAACGTCTGACATGTTTTCATTATTCTTTGTCAGCTGTGGCTCTCGCTTCAGTGGAGAAAAGTGCTGCTTAGTAAACCATAAGGAGCAAGAGTACTAAGATTACTTGTTTTAAATTCCCTCCCATCAGTAGATTTTCTGATCCCACTACATAATTTTTATTAACCATGCAAAATACATTGGGTACCCTAAATTAAATAATTAAAGTAATAATAAATAAATAAATAATATAATAATTAAGTAAATAAAATTCACCCAGGTCCAAAATTTATAGTAATCTGAATTAGCAGGTACTGGAAAAATAGAGTGAGTAGGGAGGGCTGGAAACCAGACCACTTGTATTCAGCTCTCAGCCTCGTTGTTGACTTGCAGCATCACCTGGACAAAGTCAGATGCTTTAATCTGTGGCTTTTCAGTGGCAAAAAAGTTGAAATTGGTTTGAACTCTGGGGAGAGAAATTATGAACTGCCAAATATGTTAAAGAATATTCTTAGTGGTTCTGCACGAGTTCTGACATCCCATGCAACAGCAGCAAACTCAGTAGCTACAGTTGCTGCCTAATGGAACATCTGACTACATGAAAGAGAATATTCTTTCTTATTGTGCTTATTGGGGCAAGACCAAAGAAACATCTATGATAAATAAGATACACATTTTTTCAGTTATTCTTCTGCTTTCTTATGAACTGATTAAAGGATTTTGCTTGAGAAAGTACCCCTGATATATATAAATAATTTTAATTCCTTTTTCTAAAACTTCAAGTGCATCCTTTGCAGTAGGGGGGACATTTGGGAATTTGTCATTTTCATGAGGTAGAGTCCACTCCAGTTGCTTACATAATACCAAATACTTCAAACTCCAAAGACTCATCTCTTCTCCAGAATGTTACTGCTAAGAACTATACCAGGATAGCATCAGCTTTATTAAGCACTGTATTCTGAAGTGACAAAAGCATGCATGAGCACAGCTGCATCTATGTCAATGATTATGCTGATTCAGGTAGTTCAACAGGAATAAGGAGTTCAGGGCTTCTTAAATCTCTGTGACCTCTGTCACCATTTAGCAAGGCTTTATGGCATTGACATCACTGCTGTTTATACACATACTGCCTACTGCTGTCTTAATTTACCTGTATACTTAAAGGTGTTCTGACTGTCAATTTCAGGGACTTTTTTGTTATTTAAAAGGTCCCATTGAGACTACTTTCCTGAGTATATGCTAATGGGAATTGCTGACCCACAATTTTTCAGAGAACAGCAAGTCAAAGAGGCTGCTTGTAGAATCCCAAGTACTAGTAGTAGTATGCTGGGAATTAAAGCCTTAATGCTTTTGTAGCCTATTTTAAAAAAAAAGCCAAACAGAGACATGCTCAATCACTTAATTAAATAGTGGCACATTTTTTCCAAGAAGATCTGCTGAGATCCTAAGCTTTAAGCTATGTTCTGTATTAGTTTAAATATTTAATTAATTGCTCTTTGGAAGGAATGCAACGAATAATTTACATTTCTCTGTGTAATCTGTCATTGTCTAGAAGCAGCAGACTAATTCACCTAACAGCTCTGGGTCCTCTAAAGCAACAATCATCCTCAAAAAGGCTAACTTCTAAAAGCCTCTAGGGTAGGTTCGGTTTGATTTCTCTGGATTTTGAAAGACCCCATACTGAAACAGAGGAGGGATAAATAGTTACATGTCTGAGATCTTGTATGTGAACAGGCTGCATGGATTATCATTAAAGCTTAGGACCTCTTAAGTAGTAACCAGGTTATATCAGGAAATAGAAAGGTCTTTTTTAGTAGCAGGTGGCCCATTTCACCCTGAATCAGAAGGAAAGGCACAAATTGCAATGCTAGCAGTATTGCTAAGCCAGTGGAAGAATTTTAGAATGGGAGATGCATTGACAAAAACCTTGAGTTTTTGTGACCAGTAAAGATCTCAGTTGAGGTACAGAGCAGAGAGAGGACTCATAGGGCAGAAAAGTTTGCTTAAGCCCTTCTGCCTGCTGCTATGCTGGAGGAAGAACCACTGGCTGGAGGCTGAGTGGAGCAGCCACAAAGAGCCTGAGTCCATCAGACACAAATTACAGCAGGATGTTCAGTTAAGAATAGGAACACTTGCAAACTTGGCTGAAATCAAGCCCAACTATTCAGGCTTCAGCATAATATGGATATGCATGAGAAGTAGGGTGTGGAAGCCTTGTGAAAGGCCACCAGCACAGCAAACAAAACTGTTACAAACCTTGGCACTGAATAACTCTAGTCTTTTCTTCAGAAGTGATTTCACAGTTTCTGTTTTTAGAGCTTGCAGTACTTTTCATTTAGTTTTAACTTCCTCCTTTGTTTTTTTCCCTTTTGCCTCCCAGAAATACTGAAACATCTGTACTTTGTGGAATTTACCTTTTCAGAGAGCTCAAATTCAATTTGTTTGGAACCACAGTATAAAGGATCTTACTGTTCAGTTATTATGAACTGAGCTGAAGCACTTGAGTAAAATCAATGCCTGCATGCAGTATTTTCTCGGTTCAGCAAGGCAGTCTGCTTACATACAGTAATTGGACTTGTGACAGGTAATTAAATGGCTTGTAAGGCTTTTAGGATGCTTGATTACATGAAGAGCCCCTCAGTAATATACAGTAAATGAGGTGGCTAAGAACAGTGCATTTCTGTTGATTGGAGAGATACTAAAACTTGTATACTTCATTGGAGAGAGAGAAGAAAATTAAACCAAGACAAAAGACTATGTGCAGTGGTGACATGAAAAGAGAGCATAAAAGGAATAGGAGAATGTACTTAGAAACTGGGTTGCCTTGGTTATTTTAAGTCAATCATGCTTATACAGACTGTCAAGTCTTGACTGTTTCAGTATATCATTAAATAATGAACTCACTCTTTGTGATCACAAAATTCATGACAGTTAAAATTATTCAGCAAGGGATAGAAGCTCTTCACAGAATTTCCAGATAATTAGAAAGTGAACTGATACTCTAGGAGATACTAAGCACATACATGAGCACATGACATATTTTAAAGAATTCATATTAAATTATCAGAGACCTAACTGCAGTCCATGTTAATATTACATTGACTTTTGCACGTAAAGCTCACCCATATTATGGGACTAAATTGGGATGTGATAAGAAATCTAAAATGCATCAACAGTCTTAAGGGTATTTGTCAAAATAGAGATTGTTTTATGAAGCAAGTTTTACAATTTTTCTGAACAATTGAATGAAAAAAGGTCTCTATTCTTTTTCAACATGGTTTTCTAGACAGCAGCTTGATCACTAAGAGAGGGAGAGAAGCAGAGGAGGAGCCAGAATGCAAACAGAAAAATATGCTTTGTGGTACCAACAGCATAAGGCCAGACAAAGGAAAACACTTGGGTTAAATGGAAGAGGTTCAACATGAACTTGCTTTTACCTCTTCTTCACAAATTTTTTTTTGCTTATAAAAAGTAGCCCTTTAAAGACACAGAGGTTATGCCAAAGAAGGAAGTCTGCGCACAAGATAATTGATGTGGCACCCTCTTATGCACAGCCATAAGGGACTCATTAATAGCATATCAGTGGGTTTAACATACACATCGACTACAGACAGAACAATTTTATGATGAGTATACTGGAATCAGACTTCAGATCAGCTTAACAGTCGAAATGGCACATCCATCCACAAGAAGCAGAAGTCATACTGACATTTTTTGTCTACTTGCTATTTCAGGTATCTCAACAGGTATCTCAACAACAACAACAACAACAACAACAAAAAAAAAGTCAAAATTCTAATACTGTTTGATATACTAAACTAAATATTAAACTAGGTTTAAAAAGAAAATAATTCTCTATACTTAAGAATTAATTGCTCCCAAATGAGCTTGTAGTAGCTCTAGGGGCAAAATAATAAAAACCGCTCTGATTTGAAACTCAAATCATTCTTCTCACACAGGGCCTTACTGAGAGGTCTTCTGGTTTAATCCAAATTGACATCAGTTTGAGAAGATTCTGTTTACATTCCTCCCCTACAGCTAATGGAAAACAAAACACAAACCATACAGGGTAATGTTCCTATTGGTCTACCAATACATACTTTCTTCTCAACACTGTTCCCTTTGTATTCTCCACACAGAATCTTTTATGGTAGCAACTCAAAGGTGCTACTCCTTACCTCTTAGCCAGTACTGAGCTGCTTCCAAGCTCTGTCTGGGAATGAGCAACTCCCAAGACCCCAAGCCAGGGATTTTTATTGTCTGAACAGAAACTGGGACTCATGACAAAGGTGTTGAAGAGACTGCCTGCTCAACACAGCTTGGATTTGTGTGTGTTTGAATGATGATATAGGAAAAGGAGCCGTTACAGACCCAGGCTGTTTGTGTGCTTTCTTCTTCAGAAATGAAGTTCCGTAAGATGCTTTTGTAATTTGAGGGGATGTTCAGGAATGCATTTCTCTTCCCTTGATGTATGTTGACATATATTGTCCAGAGGAACTCAGAGGACACAGTGCTTTGGATCTATAAAATGTTCATGACTGGCTCTCTGATAGTACTAGCTGGCAATCTAGGATGTTGTGTATTTTATTTCATATCTTGGTAACAATTTATTAATCGAGAAAGTACATCTGCAAAGTGCTGTACCTCCAAGGACAGTGTGATTTTCCAAGAAGTGCAGCAATGGTAAATACAATTAAAATGCCAGATCACTGCCTGTATTGTGGTGTAGGCATCTGCCCTTTTTTGGCATAGAGAGGAAATCCTAATCTGACATGTAGGATCTCAGATGATGAGCATGAGTGACATCTGGCATCAGTTTTCAGATGCTAGCTGAATTTGGAAGAACTGGTACTGAGTGGGGCAGGGGAAGGAAGCAAATAAATTAACAGGTCATTTGTTTTCCTTTCAATTATTGGAGTGCTAGGAAGTAAAACAAGCTGTGGAACTTTGTACCCTCTCTTGCTGATGTTTGTCAGAATCATTCAATACTTTACAAGGTAGCACCATTCCTTTGTTCAAAACCTCCATTTTTACATGCTTGATATGCCATTATATGTTTTTCCCCCCTTATGCTACTCTGCTGCTTTTCCCCATGCATTTATTACAATTTGTTTCTTCTTGAGGATGGAGCAATATTGTCCTCATTGTAAGTCACATAACAGGAATAGTACATATGTGTTTTGATTTAATTTGTTGTTTGGGATAAGTATATCAAGAAATTCTAGTCTATAGCCAAGGTTTTTTTCCCTTGCTAATAGATAAATAGTGCTTTCAGACAGCTGGGGAGGAAAGCAGTGATCTCCCAAGGCCTGTCTATAAAAAGAAATTGGCGTTTTGGGTTTCAGCATGCTTTGTTCTACCTGGTTTTGGCTTTAGTTCGTTTGTGGAAGAAATGACAGGTGGTAGTATTAACATGTGCATTTAGCACTCCCAAAAAAGATACCACTAACAGTAAACAGGGCAGAGCTGTAGATCATCTGTCTTGATTTTGTGCCCAAGAGACAGTTACCAATGTTAGTGTTTAAATGATTTGTCAGTAGATGTGTGTTAACTTTTCCTGACTCTTAGGTGTCATTATTTTCAATAAAGGACAGTGTACTTCTCCACGAAGAGAGCAACTGGATAAGGATTACATGGGAGTTGAAGCATTGTTGTTTTTAACTCCTTATAGGTGGTCAGCATTAACTCTGGGAAAAGATATGTTATTAACTCTGATAATCACTTCAAGATCAAATCTTTCAATAAAATCCTAAGAGGTGAGATAGAGAATGTGTCTTGATGTAAAAACATGCTTTATGAGAGTGGAAGCATGCCATCGACATATTTACGTTCTCTTTTCTTTAATGTGCAGAGATTTAATTTGACACTAAGTAGAGCAATCTTATTATTTATTTATAATCTAAGCTCTGATGCTATATCATGGCAGATAGTATCTTCACAAAGTCAAACTATGCCATTTGTGTTCAGATTCCTTTTGAGCTGTGGCTTTGTGGTATCTGTTTGACCATGCAGAATGCAGTGTGGAATAAGTAAACAGACAGACAGCTGAATATAGGCCAAGAAAATGCTGAAGTATGTCATAATGTGAGCCAAATAAGTAAATCCCAATGTATAGGCAAAGATGTCAGTGTTTAGATTGAGAATAGATGAAGAGAATTTTCATGCTATTGTTCAGTGGATATCTAAAACAATAACATTAATTCCTATGTTGTTTGTAAGGTAGATAACGTGTCATTTAATGGTAAAGTGAGGTGTAAATGTAGATTAGTATATATACAACTGATTCGCTCTTAGTGTTATGTACAGTATCACAAAAGTGTTCTGGCACTTCATTCATATAAAATTCACAGGCATAACTGTGTGTATTCTTATGTGCATGATGTGCATGCACATATTTATGTATATAAAAATAGATGGCAATACCGTGTACTCATGGATATATAAATGTACAGATAGATAGACATAGTGTAAACGTGATGATTATTAAGTGTAATATTGTATATAAAAAGAATATAAACTTGACATCCCTAATACTAGCGTAAAATGGTTTCTTCTTCTGTTTAAAGACTCTAAAAATATATTATTCTGTGATTTCTGGTGGTGCTTGCTTTTGGAAGAAAAACATTGTAATTCTCCAGCTAATGGGAATAGAATACAGTTGTGAAAAATATAATGAGTAAAAGATTATGTTGTAGCTGGAAAGTGTTGCATGAAAAGATCCTGTAGGCATTTGAGCTGGGTTATTCCACTGAATTTATGACACTGTAATGTGTATTCTTATTGTCTTACAGAACACATTTGTTGAGTAGAACATTACAGGTCTGCTCATTTGTTAGAATCCTCAGACCCCCTGGTGTGTGCACTAGGTTTGTAATCAAACAGTTGGAGTCTTTCACAAGGCAAAATAAGGCTGAAGAGGCCAAAATTAACAGGTTTTCCATAGAAGTTTCTGCATAATTTTGTAATCTTTGATGACATCATCAAGGAAAATTTTAAGGCAAATGGAAAAAAACCCCATCCTACCAGACTGCATCTTCACATAAAGTCAAATAGGTACTGTACTAACAATATATTTCAAAATACTGATGAAATTAGTTGACTCTATGCTGTGTTATGTATTCATATGCTATGTTACACTAGCGAGACTTTAGACTGGTTGAAAACAGAACTTTTACAATAGACATCATTTTAGGCTTTTATATAGTAGGGTAAAATGTTAAAAGAATGTACACAAAATATTTTTTAGGATTAGCAGTGCTTTGTTTCAAGAAAAGTTTTAATATTCTCATAAAGATTTTAATATTTCAGGAGCTTCCCTGATACGTTAATCTTATTCCTGCCAAGATATTTGTAACCTTCCAAAAAATTTAAGGTGTGTTTTTTTTAAAGTGAATTGATTTTTCAAACAGAATAGTGTGCATTTTGCAGTATAAAGAAAGTATGTTGCCAGTGGGTCCAAGGGAGATGATGCCACCTCTCTGCTCAGCCCTGGGGAGATCACACCTGGAGTGCTGTGTCAGTTCTGGGCTCCTCAGCACAAGGGAGACACGGAGGTCCTGGAGCAGGTCCAGTGGAAGGACACAAAGCTGACCAAGCAACTGGAACATCTCTTTCACGAGGAAGGAAAGGCTGAGGGAACTGCACTTGTTCAGCCTCAAGAAGAGGCAACTGAGAGCACATTCTATCAATGTTTATCAGTATCTGAAGGGAGGGTGCCAAGAGGACAGACCCAGGCTCTTCTCAGTGGTGCTCAGCAATAGAACAAGAGGCAATGGGCAGCAACTGATGCCCAGAAGTTCCACCTGAATACAAGGAAGAGCTTTGTTGCTGTGCACGTGACCGAGCACTGGAACTGGTTGCCTGTGCTCTGGGATGATACTGATAGAGCAGGGAGGTTGGACCAGGTGACCCCTCTGAGTCCCTTCTAACCTGATCCATTCTGTGATAAGACAAGAGAGCCCTTCCGAATTTTTATACTCTTTGTATGTGTGCTGTCTAATGTCATCCTCTTTTGGGAGGTTGATTTTTTAAATTTACTATAAATAGTAAAACTCCATAAATTCCAGACAAAACTTTCTCACAAGAATGGTTCTCCCAAGGGTTTTGCGCTGTAAAATCTTCTGCTTCACTTTTAGATCAAACATAAACCTCATTATGTTTATAGGGTAAAGTCTGAAGGTCCCACCCTGTTTAAAAGGCAGCATGACTCAGAGCACAAGAGCTTTGCACGTGTTTCCATAGTGCAGCTAATAGTAGCTAATTTCCTCTCATGCTTAAATTTTTAGAAGAAAATATTATTATATTTTATTAATAAGAATTGGTAGTATTAGTTTGTAAATGAAAACATTTCTTTCCATGCTACTTTACTTTTTAATTATAACATGAGGCATTTTGCTCTGGCTATGGAGACACTGAAGCAGCAGTTTGATTTGGTTGCTGAGTGTTGCATAGCGATGCAGTTTATAGTAATCTGCTATTAGTACTAACACTTCTAACAGGCTGTTCTTCAGGAATTAATACATTTACACATTTGTTCCATGTCTGCCTAACCATTCTAGTCTCCAAGCCGTGCAGGAATCAGTGTCTTGTGGCAGAACATCACAAGGTGATGACCCCAGAGGGCCTCTGACTCCCTGCTTGCCCCAGATGGGGGATGTGCATTCCTCTGTTGCTCCTGCTTTTGCACATCCTGGTGCTGGGCAGGGCACGCTGCCTAGTGTGAGGGCTAGCCTCAAACTGGCCACAGGGATCACATTAATCAAAGCCATCATCATCACCACATACACCCCCTGACAAATGTCACTTATCAGGACCAAACACTCACAACCTTAAGTGGGGAACATGTACATTAAATTCGCTCTATTAAATGATAGGGGATTTAAACATAGTTTTGCCTTCGCTTATATAACTCTTTCTCACTCTGAATGGTAAATCACATTTTTTCCCTGAGAGATTGGCCAATATTCAAAAATGTCAATGCCTACACTGCCTCACATGTAGGAGAGCAGATAATCACATTGTAAGGAAAGAAGGCAATGTGTGAGTTTTTAAAAATGTAACCTAATTTCTGTTTAATCTTAAATCAAAAGCACTGCAGCAGAACTGCAGTACTACTGGATTTTTTTTTCCTGTCCAAATGTTAATCAGCATTTGATTTTAAAAGTTTGGGAAACACTGGTTCATATCGGGTAATTCTGTAAGAAAAAAAGTGATGGTAAATCATATAAGAAAAATAAACATAAGACCTTCTTGGATTTTTGTGTAGTCTTCAGTCAAGTGACTGAGTTCTACTACAAAGCAGAAAAGACCGGGGCAAATTTCAGAATGAACCTTTTCACAAATCAGTATTAATTTGGTCTCTATTTTAGTCTCTGTAAATGCTGATTCAAACCATTGTCGGCATAAGATTTTACCAATTACTTCTATAACTATTCCAGTCATGTCATTATCTGGTTGGGAGCACATTTTGTCATAAGTTGTTCAAGTGCAGACTGTCAAAAGCTACACTAGCAGCGGCTGGAACCTGCTGCTTAGAAGGAAGAGCCAGAGCAGAGTACTGATCTGATTCCCTGCTGACAAAGAAGCAGGTTACCCTTTGTCAGCTGCTCCACTGCAACTGCTTATGTGCCAAGAAAGAATGCTTAAAAAATGAGTTTTACCATAAAAGGAAAAGCCACAAGATGAATAGAACTGCTAGAACTTTACTGAGAGGGGTCTAACACTGTTTCTGTCCATAATGATTTTTTCAGAATGGCAGAGTCTCATGGCTTGATGGAGAGATTGGAGAAAGCAGTGACTCGACTTGAATCATTATTTTCAGATTCACACAGATCTGGTGGAATGGAGTGTGATGGCATCAATGGGGTCAATGGAAGTAAGTATGTTACTTTGAAGTACCATCTCTCTGTTATTAAAAAATTTCAAGTAATGTATATGTTTGTCTGCTAAGAGGGAATACGATCCCATCTCTTACAAATTCAGTATCATAATAAAGTAATATTCTAAAAATTTTATTTAGAAATGTAATGTGACAAGCTTAGTAGCACACACAATTCTGAACTAATACAGCTTAGAAAATTCATTATTTTGCTGTTTCTTAATTATGCTGTCCATGTCTCAAACATTATTACGCTTTCTATTCTGGCAATTGTATTTACAACTTACATTGTTGTAAATAACTCCCCAGATGAAAATGTCTGCTTGAGCGCAATTAGCAGAAGACATGAGACATCCCCTAAATGTACAGCATAAATATTCCTGTAGAAGTTGCCAATATAGACACTGTTGATTTGCCAGCTCTCTCTGAGTTTCACAATGCAGACCCACTTAATTTGTTTAACATCCTTGATCAGATAGGAGTTTGTTTGGAAGCATTTGCTCACTAAGGACTGCTGTACATCCATGGCCTTACATTCTTATCTCTTCAGCTCTCTTTTCTCAAGTGGCTTTCCAAAGCACTTCAGTGGAGAATATACAAAAAAAATACTATTCTTGTCTATTCACATCATATCATCGAATCATATTTTTCTCACATTAATTTTTGTGGTACCTGAAAGTTACAGGCTAAATAACTTTACATATGTGGTACTTCTAAATCTGATGGAATAGAAGTGCTCTTTCCTTTCTCCAAAACTTGTTTTTTCATCCAGAAGCCCAACATACATCTCTTTATTAGCTTCATGTTGCTTTCTGTATTCCTTGCCTTTTCTTGCATTCTCCAGAGAAGAGCACATCCCATCATGGACTCAGCTGCTGTACAGAAGCTGCAGGACACATGGAAAGTTGCAGGCCGTTGCTTCCTTTACTGACACAGCAGCAAGTGAAGTGTGTGAGCTGTTGTATTGTCTCCTCTGCCAGCCAACATGTGCGGGATGTTGCCTGCACTCTTCTGCACTGTAAGCCTGCATACTGATAGCTGCTGTGCAGCAGCTGACTGAGAGCAGTGTGTTTCTGTGGCAGGAGGGGAGCATCTTCCAGCAGGCTTCCATGGCAGATGAGTTAGCCAATCACAGAAAGCTTCAGTAAAAAAGTGCTTGCAGTCCAGAGAAAACCTAGGCAGCTAGTAAACTGTAGCAAAGTAAGGGAGAAATAAGACGCATGTACAAACTGACAGAAAAAATCAATCAACACTAGGAATTGTGCAATTCTCAAAGAATTCAGTCATGTAATGAGTCTATTTAGGTGAACTCAGTATTTATGCAGAGCACAGTATAGCAGAACCAGGGCTGCTTTCAGAACAGGAAATAACTCACCATGCCAGGTTCTTCCATGGAAACTGCTTCTATTCTTGTCCTAACCTAAGATCTCAGTCAGGTGAAAAGATTCACCCCCTAGGGAAGCAGAGCCTGAATGCCCCAACGGATCTCTAGAAGAAACCAACTGAGAAGCCTTGTTGAAGTGTGATTATAAAACACACCCACTGGGAGACTGCAGTAAGATGCTGAGATGAGCATCACCATGGGGTGCTTGCCAGGCTGCATGACGTCTCCAGGCAGAGCTGTCTCACACAGAGACTCAGGAATTAGCTTTTGCTGGTGCAGCTGGGGAAATCTTCACTTTGTGTGACTGGTATGCCTACAGTGCCCCGAACATCACTCTGTGTACCTGTGCCTCTGCAGAGGTTCACATACCCACCACAGCCTCTGCAAAGGAACAGTCTAACAAGTCTCTTCTTTCTTTTTCTCCTTCAAAACTGAGACTCAAGCCAGAGTGTGATCTTTGTTAAATCTCCACTTGAAAGGGGGGTATATTTATTTCTTTAACCATGACCTCCATCCCCTACAAGACCATTCTGTAATTGGAATTATATTTAAAAAATATTTTTTAAAAATTGGCTTTTCAATTAATAAATTTTCAGAAACAGGATAGGAGATCTGTACCTTTACTGTTTTCCTAAATGGCATTACAACAGCAGGATTGCAAATAAATCACTCCATTGCTCTGCACAGCCCACAGCAAATTCTAGTAAATGCTCCTGGGAGTGAGCTGCATTGAATAGTAAAAAACAGCATAGTTGCTTTCTAGTTCTGCATAGGACAATTTGGTGAACTGTTATGTAAAACTCTGCTCTAAAGGAAAGTGTTACAATGATTCTTTTGGAAACATACACAGATTTTGACAAAGAACATAAATGGGCTTTGGAAAGTATCTCCACAGCTAAAACCTTTTGTGCGTTACGTCATTTGAGGGGTTTACACACAAACACTTAATATGGAAGAAAGCCCGGGAATTCCTCAGAATTATAGGTGAATGGCATCAAGAGAACAAAAGGAGCCTTGAAATCCCACCTAGCAGACTAACTACATTTTCTTTTCCACACAGGCCACTGCAAACTCCAGTTGCCAGAGCCTGTCTTTTTTTCTGTCATGGAGCCAGATGACTCTTGTGGAATAAAGAGGGCTTTCATGATTC
Source organism: Sialia sialis (assembly GCA_009812075.1). Classification (NCBI taxonomy): domain Eukaryota; kingdom Metazoa; phylum Chordata; class Aves; order Passeriformes; family Turdidae; genus Sialia; species Sialia sialis. Next base: position 88,594,988 of record VRYO01001463.1, on the reverse strand, counting down.
TGAATTTGGACACAATTGTTATGTAGTGCCAAAAGGTTAAAGCAAATTCTCTGGGGAAAGCCTGGTACCTCTTCAGAGCAATCCTCAGGCTTCACTAATGAGAGAGAGAGGCAGGGAAGAATTTTAACCTTGTTTTCTCAGATCCTACATATGTCATAGATTCACTAGTGTGTCATTCATGCTGGATCTGGCAAAGGTTTTGAGGCATAGGCAAGACATGAGGGATTAAGGGAGGGTTGGAAAGCATCCAAAGGAAGATTATTTTTGCAATCCTAACAGGTACCACATAGTGCCATGTAGAAGCCGGGTGCTTAAGAAACTGAGGCCCATCTGCATTTTCTGATTGTCCACTTTAGCAGGAAACTGCTCTGTGTACCAAATAGGAAACAGCAGCTTTATTCCTCTTTCGTAATGTATAGTATATATATAGTAAATGGAATATGTTATCTGAAAGACTTGTTTGAGCTTTATTCAGTGACAGTTTTGCAAGGTGAGACAACAAAATGAGGAGATTACAAAGCTGTATCTCACTGCATAAATCTAACTGTCAGCCCATTCCAAAGACTCTCTTACTGGAAATGGATTTGGTTGCTATTAAAAGCCACCAAACAACACAGAGATTTTCAGGAATGGGTGAGTAGTGTAAAAATAATTGTTAAGTACAGTGCAGGTTCTTTTTAGGGGATAATATTTGGTTAAAATACAATAGGGGAATTTTGTTAAGAGAGTTAGACTTCTCAGGTCACTCCTTTGAAGGGCTATGAGGTGTTTATTTTAGCACGTTATTTTAAGACAAAAGAGGCTTCCCATTACATTATTTACAGGAAATTCTCTTCAAGTTCTTATTCAAGTTCTACCAAGAGCAGGATTTTTTTCTCTTCTTTCTATCTAGGACAAAAATTATTTTACATCCTTTTTCACTGATTTCATAAATCAGAAATGAAGTTACAGAAACTTATCAGTTTCTGATACATCTCCTCCATCTGCTGCACATGTCCTATGCATTATATACTTTGTGAACCCATTATAATGGAATATTCCTCTTCTACAGGTGTAGCACCATATGTTGAAGCCTTTGATAGGCTGCTGAATGGAAGTGTTGCTGAGTATCTCAGGTACAGCATGATTCTTGAAGGTGATGTGAAGACACATGTAAGTATTTATTGAGATTTTCCCATGATGATACAAGTGTACAAGTCTTGGAATCTGTGTGATCAGCCTTCATTTCTGAGTAGAGGAGTATCTTAATAGCAGAATAAACTCCAAGTTAATTCTTGTAGTAGTGTTAGCCTGGCGTAACACACTGAGTACGGTTGGTTCAGAAAGGGCACAAGATAGTATGGATTCATAAGAAGAGATTGCTTGCCTTCTGCAGCACCAAAGTTGAACACCATAGAATGCAAAATATATAAATATTCTAGTCACCAGCAATTTGAATAGTTTTGTTGGCTGCTGAGCTCATTGCAGGACAAGAACACAGTTAAGAACATGTGCCAGCAAATTAGTAGCAAACAACAGGTGGGCCCAAGTAATGGTAACTTCTGTGGTTGTTTTCTAGGCATGTATATCATCATTCCAATTAATACAGAGTTTTTATTCTGGTTGTTTGTTTTTATTACTCACATCTCTTTCATTTGTAACAATGTAGCAAACTAAAAATTGATTCAGGCATTGAAATTACTTTCTGTTAAAAATACAAGTTATAGCAAGGAAGTACTATGGTATCATTTTCATTATGACAATACGTTCTAACCTTATGTTCTTAACCTTGGGATCAGAACTTGTTTGTGTGATTTTATTTTTTTAAGTTGCTCTTCCCTAAAACGGGTGGTGATTGACATCTTACCAACAGCTTACCAATATAGATTTGGGAAAAATAAAAAAAAAAAAAAACCCACACACAAAAGAGCTGGGGTCAGTGCAAGCTGGATCTGAAGGAGTATGAAGCTTTTGACTTTTCTAGTAGGCCCTCCTCTGTGTAAACATGTCCGAGTTGATTACTGCTGCTGCTCTACATAACAAACACTGTAGCCAGAAAAACATGCAGTCCTACAAGCTACTAGGATTTATGTTGCAAGGCAAACATACTCTTCAAGACAACCAAAGTGACCAGTCTACTTACAGAGAAAGATGACTGGATTATTCTGTGATCTATGTTTTTCTTTGTGGTGTTACATGTTCTGGTTTGTAGGACAAAGTTTCTGACCTAGTTAGGCCTAGAAAACAGGAGGGAGTAAGGTAGGCAGGCAATTCTAGACAATCCTTGTTTTTCTAAGGAAATGCTGCACTGCTTTTTATTTGAAAAAGCCTAGACAATTATACTATAAGCTACAATATATGTACTTTGTTCTTCAGAGAAACTAGGGAAAAATAAATAAACAGGGGTCAGAGGGTTGGAGGAGGAATTATGAACATAACTGAACAGAGAATTACTCCCTGGAAAGGATTGATTCTAGCTTGGTTTTTGTATTCATTAGACATCATTATTTTGCAGTTGATTTCTCAACAGTTTAGATACAAAAACAGCCTTACTACCAATACTAAGCAGGGAAAGAGATTGTATTTAACATTCTAAATTGCTAAATCCTTTTTAATATACACTATCTGTAAATGTTTTAATTATTAAATCAGTGCGTGTATTAATTTATGCATTTGTCACTATTTCATACTCATAATTGAGTCCATATAAAAGATTATTAATAATTTGCCAACCAAGTCTGTGGACATCCCTAGCATATTGTTGATGATAGTGTAATGCAAGCTGTGATATGGAGTATTTGTTACTGCTATAAGCTTAGACACTGCATTAGCTTTCTTTACATAAAGAAACTGGTGATTCTCATTGCAGCCTACTAAATATTCTGAAATCTTAGATTCTGGATTTACAACGGGGAGCAGACTGTGGTTGCCTTATGCTCATGCTTATCACTGAGCAACATCTGTGCTTTACCTTAACGAGTGAAACAAGGAGTATTTTTCTTCTGGGTGTCTTATAGACCATGTGTCCTCAGCATTATACTTGCAGCTGCTGTCTCTTTCACATAATGAGCTGAAGGGAAGGTTGGATTTTATTTCAAAAAACACCTGTTGCCTTGAAAAACCTCACATACCTGACGGACCAGATTGGTAATATGAGAGAAAGATAGACTTTGTACTATGCTAAAGAAATGAGAGATTTAACATGATGTGTTTAGTGCTCATGGCTGAAATGATTGTGTGGTTTGTGTGCCTGGTGAAGGGAAGAGTTTAGACACAACTGGTATCTGTTGGAGAGGCTCGTTCCTATTTTGTCAGCATGCTGTACTCTAAAAAGTCTGTTGAAAAAGAACAAAACAAAAAAAAACCATAAAAAAGAACTAATAGCTAGCTTCTGGTTCTGTTAAACACAGTGGCACAGTGGGTTTTAAAAAGATTAGTTTATCAGAGTTGTGCTTAGGCTCAGGCTTGAGAGCAACATATTTCTCATTCAAATTACATTACATATAGTGGTGAATCTCTGAGGTCAACTGCACTGAAGAAATGAGCCACTTTTTAAGAGCCAGGGAGAATTGTTAGGCTTTTACATACTCTATTTGAAACAAATTACCCTAAACAGTTAAGATCTTTTCCCCTGTTCTATCACTGTGGAATAAAGATCTGGGGATTATATGGATATTTCTATGAAATGCAAAGTCCCCTACAGGCACAGATTTTATGAAACCACTTTCTGCTGTCCATGTCATAATTGTAGAATATGTGAGGTCAGCGAAAGAGTGAATGTGGCCAGACCTGCTGCCAACCAGCTGTCTTTGGTCTGACATACCAGTGTCTTGGAAGCTGTCACTAGCCATTACAGGTTGTAACAGCCCTGAAGCTGACTCACCATATGTGCCAACACAAAAAACTGTCCTTTTTTCAGAATGAGGGAAATTCAAAATCAGTATAAAACAGATTGTGACTCTACAGGATAGGCCTTGAATTCAGCACTGTAGAAAATGTTAAAGATGACAAAGAGCTGCTCGTGGAGGACATAGTCTGCCTTTAGATAGTGTCCTGGTGAGAAAGTTGGGTTCAAGCACCTTTGATGGGGTCTTCGCTTGGCAAAGCAAAAAAAAACTTTAGAAGGCCAAAAAACAGGTTTTTATAATGTGTTGATTATGAGCTTCTTCACATTATTTTTGTATGCTGTCTCAAGTGATGGAATAATTTGGCTTGAGTTTGAGTAATGTAGCAGATGAGACATCACGATACGAAGACCATGTACTGGTTCTACAAGAGAATGATAGATAACCTCACATTTCCATGTTTTAGTATTTTATCTGGTACAGAGCAGAGCATAATTACAGCCTTCTGTCAAACACATAAGCTAATACTTGCCCTTAAAAAAAATGTTTATTTGTAAAAATCCTTTAACCTCTCAACCCCACCAGTTGAAAGAACAGATTGTCTGTATGATTCATTTATGTTCCCTCTTCTCTCATCCAAGCTATTTTTCTTGGAATGGAAAACTATGAAAATATGGATGCTTTTCCCTCCTCTCTTCCATCAACTTCCAGCTGCTGAAATACAGAGCTCAAGACAAAAGCTCAAACAGCTTGGAGCATTCAGAAATGAAGTGGTTGTTGGTTCAGTTGCTCCTTACTGGAGGAGAGTTTGGATGGAATCCATTACACGTATGATACAAGAAGTAATTCATAGCACATTATCCAATCTGCAGGAGTTACTCTGTGTGCATGCACTGGTTTCTTATCATGGTGAGCAGAGAAAGCAGTGTTCACCTCACGAATGTCATATGCACATACCCAGAGAATTTCATTTCCTTATCTATTACATGAAAGCAGTGACATTCTTTTCTTCTTCACAGTAAAGTCCGTGTAAATATAAACAGAGAGCTGAGAGCAGGAGGTATATTTTATGAGATATATATGCACTTTGCAAAGTGCCGCTCTGGTTTGGACTATCAGTGAAGTTGAAAAATCCTACCTTCCCCTTTTTTTTCGAAGGAGTAGTTATGGAACATGAAATAGCTGCATATTGTCTTTTCTTGTGAGAGATGCTGAAGAACGAGTCAATGATGTTCATAGCCCTGAACGTTGAACAGGATGTGCTGCTGTCTGTGCTACACCAAAAAAAAAACCACTTTTGCACTTTATCTTTGCTAATCTAAATGCAGACTACCAAACCCATTATTTGATTGATTCCTCATTAACAAGGCAATTTGCTTACAGGGCAACAGAATGCACAAGTGTACTCCCGTGTTCATCTTTTGTGCTCAGAGGCTGTGCGGTTTTAGGCATTGTGTTGAAAGTTGAATTAGAGCTCAGAGAGGAGGATGATGTCAACATGCCCAAAGAGAAGCTTGCTGTCAGACTGCCTTTTCATTTCTGTGAGAGTTATTTTCTGCTATGTGGAATAAACACCAAACCACGGTGCTACTTCAGGACTGGGGAAAATGGAATACATAAAAAAAAGAATAAAAAGACATATTTTTGACAGCATACAAAGTGCACTCCACTGAGAGAAAGTATCTTAGAGAGTAGAAAACGGTAGTGCTGTCCACCAAAAAGAAAAATAAAATCATCAACCTTGGAAATCTATCAGTGTTAAAGTTGATTTTGTAATGCTAATTCAGCTGTGTTTCTCGCCCTATACTACAAGATACTTCATAACATGAGTAATAAAGAATGTTCACTTTAATAGGAGAAGAAAGATGGAAATGCAATACATGCAATCTAGCCAAGAGGCTAATTCAGAAGTTAATTTAGAAAAAACTTGACATTTCTAGGAGTTTTACAACTTTTGATTGCTCTGTTCCAAAGGACAAATTCCCATATGGCCTAGGGATTGAATCTGGCTTTCAAAACAAGCAGGATTTATTGAGTCAGGTGCAGTGCTGTGCAGATATGCTTGCACACGTTGGACTGTAAGACACCTGGTTGGGAATAAAGATGGCTCCTGAGCATGATGGACCTGTCCATTCCAAGTCAAAAACACCACCACCTGAAAGAGTGGGAGTTTTTCCAACAATTTTGATGGAACATGGATCAGGCTGTTAGTTTTTTGACATGGATGTTGCAGTAGATAACACTTGGTTGTTTTATTATTTAAAAAGGCAGGGAAGGGATAAAAGTCAAACAAGTATTGAAAAATAAATGCCATGGTGGCCAGTATGGGGCACTTAGTTATGTATTGCTGGCATGAGAAACATGCACCTGTAAATTTACGGGGGAATGGTGGTGGGAATATATAATGAGAACATTCGCTATGCCATTTCCTCAGAAACATAAGAAATCAGAAACACAAACCCTCAAGGCTGTCAAGAGTTATTCATAACCTGTTTTCATGGGGTTTCTTTGCATATGGATAAGTTCCTGACTTAATCCATAAGCAGTTGATTTCAAAGCAGTGCAATTGATCAGGGACCATTACAGACCATTTTAGACCACAATCTAAAACTATTGTCCCCTAAAAAGGATTTTATATGTATATGGTTACTCAATATAATGGGATTTTTGGATCTCCCAAAGGTGTTAGAAAAAGGTATCAGAATGACTTGAGTGGGAAATCTTGTATGCAGTGTAAAAACAAAGAAAAAATCCATCATGTTTGCCCAAGAAAATGTTGGATAAGTTGCTCTTACAAAAAAAATCTGATCATGAAGGATTCTTTAATAGACCAGATGAATTCAGAATAATATTCAGTGTTCAGACTAGATACAAGGTCCATGTTTTACTAATCAGTTTACTTAATGAATGGAGCAATTAATCAAGGCATACATTACATTTTTGGCCATTTGATGTCAAAGTCACATCTGATTATATGCTTCACTCATACTAATTTTGCTATCCTCTATAAAATTTTTCCATTGAAGCCCTTTAAGAGAATACTTGAGTCAACTGGCAGGAAACCAGTTTTTCTTGGTGGTTTTCCTGGAGAAGCAGTGTACAGACTAGAGGCATAGGAGTTCCACGAGTTGAAAACCACTGCATCAGCTTAATCAGAAATCATAAGGTGATAAAATTACATGGCTGAAAGTGTGAACTAACTCACAGATGGCTTTTTAGTGTGAACCACCTGCACTCACAGCCACAAATACAGTGTGAGAGTGTCCCCATGAGCCTGTTGCAAAACCACTGCCTAGGACACTTGCTGGTGTAAAATCAGGAGAAAACTTACTGGGGAGAGTAGGATGTGGAGTTGGCACATAGCCAGGGTCCATGAGGAAGCTTTGGTAAAGTAATCGGTCTTTTACTTTTCTCTCTGTTTCAAAGCAGCTCAGGATCTAGAGAGCATAGGTGGCAGTTACCTGAAGAACTCAGCATCACAACAGTGACGTGTGGTTCTCACTGCAGTAATTTCTAGTGAACCACTGCCAAGTTACAGTAATTTCACACTTACAAGCCTCACCTGGTTATACGCCCCACTTCAGGCTGGCACAGCTCCGTCCGGCCCCGCCCCTGCTGCGGCAATGGCTCCAGGAGGGCCGCCATCCCCAGCCGCGGCAGAGGCTCCAAGAGGGGCTGCCCCGCTCCTCACAGCGTTAGCTCCAGCCCAGCCCAGCCCCGCCTCAGGCCGGCCCACCTTGCACTTCCGGGTTGGCATTTCACTGGAATGTGTCCATATATAAGCCGCACAGGGTGAAAAGCCGCATTTCCGGGGTTGGCTTAAAAACTCAGTCAAAAAGGTGTGGCTTATAAGTGTGAAATCACTGTACACTTTCTTGATCCATCAGAAAAACGAAGACAGCACCCTTGTGATTGTCATCAGCAGGAACTTCTTGTTTCTGAAAATTATTTTTACTGGTTCTCATAGTTCTTATTTCTCTGGTAAAAATTATGAGTTGGAATAGTGACGTAATTTAAACCCATTCATTCCAATATGAGAAATATACATCCATGAATGCTTTTTTCCCATTTTTTTCTGTTTTGGGATACATGCTTGAATGATGTCGTTTGTTGCTATAGGCTATGAGCAAGTCTTTTATTAATTTTCAGTCTCGTTCTTTCTGAAGGGCACGTGTACACTCTTTTCACTCATCTGCCTCCCCATCCCTGGCCTGCTTTTATTTTGCTAGATGGTTGCAACTGTTTTGAGTGTATAGAAATGCTGGGCTTGGAAAGTGAGAAGGCTGTTCATTGTCATCAGCAAAAAACCAAACAATGAGCTCAGAATCTGGCTCTTCAGTCAGTTTCTAGTAAAAAGGAGTTCAGCGAATAATGAGAATTAAGCCACAAGGGAAACCAGTGTGCGGTTTGAATGTTGTTTTAAATAAGCTGGGAGTGCTGTCAGGAGTGATGAGGGTATAATGTGGCCACAAATGTGCATTGCCTCTTTTTATCCAGTATGAATTGCATGATCAATATGGTCACATTTCTGAATGTTGAAGAGTCCATTAGGATAGATTAAACCATTTCACTGTCACTGCTAACTTCTTTTAGTCTACTGACACCCATAAATTGAACTATATATTTCCACAATTAATCTGCACTGCAAAGCAGCGTAAGTATTGGTGCAGAGTTTCATAAGTTTAATTATGTGTTTTATCCCAGGGATAAAGTAAAAAGATTCCTTTAGCACCTTTATGTAGAACTTTGAGGCTGAAATATTTCTTTCTTGTTGCTTTAATACATGTTCTGTTTAAAAAAACAGCTTAGTTCAGGTCTGCTTTTCAATCACATCCTTGCCTTTCAGAGAAACTGAGGCTCCCTCTCCAGGTACATGTAGGTTTTTGTTACTTAGCACCTCTGAAAAGGAAAATATGTTCAGGTGGGAAGAAATACTAAATATTATTATAGCTGTCTGAGCTTTTGAACTGACTTCCATGTTAGCAAATTTTGATTGGGTGCCTGGGATTCTTTCAAGATGATAAAAGTGAAAGTGAATGTAGAAGGCACTTTAGCCTTTGAGTTGTTTTCAGGGAGCTCAGTGGGACTACTTCCAGAGTGAGGTGATAATGTCACCAGTTGTCTTGACGTGCATGAGAGTCAGAACATACAAAAAGTCTTTTCCATATAAGAACTATTTGTCCAAGCCTTCTCTCTAAAGATAGTACAAGATTTTCGAAATTAGTGGGTTTCCAGGCTTTATCAGGCTACTTGTCAGACAGAGAAAGTCAAGAAATCAGTTCTTCAGAAGGGTGCTCAGTCAACACTGCTAGAAGAATATTTATGAAGTAATACCTCAAGAAGTGCTGAAACCTTTTCTGTTTACAGAGAGAAGCATCTGAACTTCCTGGAACTTGTATTTGTTAAATCAGGGACACATCTATTACATCCTAAGGCCTGTGAAATTGTAAAGCCTTTTCTGAAATTTCCTTAGTATGGATTTGGACCATCACTGAGAAGGGCTTCTGACAGAATAGCTCGGGATAGAGAGTGGGGCTGCTTAGCAGCAGCCTCAGGGTCAAAGCAGCTGCATAACCAGATTGCCTGCAATCAGCCCAGCAAAAGTGTGTTTATGCAAATCACAGTGAGACCTGCAGGCCCTGAGATCTTTGTGGTTCTCTGATGTGCTGGCTTACAAGATGTGTTCCATGGAGGAAATGTAGGTTTGCTTTTCCTAAGGGAAATGAAGTCTTTCCACAAATAGTTCCTCAACGCTGGCAGCCAGATCTTCCAAAGAAGTCAGAGCTCAGATGTTCCTGGGAAAGAAAAAAGGTCCCTGAATTTAAAAAAAGCCTGTTATCTTGGTAATAACAAGGCTTAAACTTCAGTACATTGTATGTAGTTCCTGTTTATTTAAAGAAGTAATGCACTTTTTCGGAGATGCGTCGTGTAGCTCCAGGTAGCAGGAGAAACTAGAGGCTTCAAAGGGCTGTGAAACTTTAATGTACCCCACTTTCTGTTCTTCAGGGAAACCCAGAACTGAGCTGGTTTCCCTTTGCCATCACTCTCAGAGAAACATTCTTGTTTTTGTAGGGTGGTCAGTATGAAGAGCTGTGAGAGCTCTCTCAGAAAGACTGTGGCCAACTTCCTCCCTGTGCAAGTTAGGGTGCTTTCCATCTGCTCTCCCTAATACAGATTGCCAAAAAAAAAAGCCATTTTGTCACAGCATAATCTTTGACATGTGATGCAAAGAATGTTCATGTAATGTTTTTACTTAAATGTATTCTCCCTGGAAAAGCCTTTTACTTCAGCAGTCCTGTGTTATTTAACAAATCTGAGGCAGGTCAAATCCCACTTATCACTGATTGCTGTTACTCATCCTAATGCTCAAAAATCCGCTATTGACAATTTTTGGCTATTAGAAGCTCCAGCCAGCAGTGATGTCCTGGTACAGATTTTAGTGATGCTTGCTCTGCACTGGAGAGAAGCTGTTTGCTCTTATGGTGGTTTTATGCTTGTTTTTTAAATGTTTGGCTCTTTTTTATCTGTTGTTTGTTTCTATGGTGATCACTATTGACATATTACAGAGGCAGAAAATGACAGTACAAATCCTGCACAGATGACAAACAATTTTATGGTGTGGCTGGGTCTGGTCTATAGAGAAGCATCAGGGACCAGATGCTTACATCTAGATCAGGTTCTATGATGTGACAATAGCACCTTTTACTTCTAGTGATGTAGAGGCCTTTCAGTGTTGATCCATGGCTGTGTGCTGTGCAGTGACATGGCTTGGAAATCTCCATAAGGTGACTTGGCCCTTTGCAGAAGTCTGTGATGGAAATTGAACATTTTCAGAATGAATTGAACATTTTCAAAACTGCTCAGAAAAGAAAGGTGTTGTAAAACCACCAACACTTTTGTCTGTAAATAGACCACATCTTGAGTAATGAGTGGACTTGTTATCTTTGCACACAATTCTCATTATTTTTCTATGCTGAATCTTCTGGAATTCCTACCTATTAGTACATTACATCTATTTTTGGAACTTCTGTGATAAAGTTGAAATGAACAGAGGTCAAGAGAGTCGTAGATTTTTAGCTGTTGTCAAAGAGATTCATGAAGAATTTGTCAATCTGGAAGATTAAAAAGCAGCCTGAGCTTTAGGAGAGCGTCAGCTAGTCAATAGCTTTCGTCTGGACTTGTTCTTCCTGTCTTATGGGTGGCAAACATTATTTGAGACATTTTTTGGAGAATATGATTTCCTGTTGCTTATTACTGCTTGGCAGTAATAAGTAGCTGCAGTGGCCCTAAAGCAAAATATTTATATCTGTTTGAAGCAGTGACAGATGAGCAAAATAATTTACTGTTTCTGCCACTAATATTAATACTTAATTAATTAGCAAAGATGACATTTAAATAATATTCATTGTGTTTTAAACTTAACAGTTCCCTGAAATCAATCAGAAAAACATGTCATTTAAAACTGAGAGAGTTTAAAGGAAGTTCTGGAACACTGTGGCAAACTTTATTGGTGCAAACTGTGCAGAAGATGTATATTCCTTACCCAAGAATACATTAATTGCAATTAATGTTAACTGCTGTGGCTTTAAGTGTACCTTTATTCCAGTTCACCTGTGCAATTCATGTTTCAAATGGAGAAATAAAACGGCAACAACAATTTACCCTAAACTATTCTATCCATCTTACATCATTAATTAGCACTGAGAGAGCTTAAAGAACAGTATGGTTTGAGCTCCACCAGAGGTAAGAGCACTGAGTGGTTTAAGTCACAGTGAAGTTTACTAAAAGGTGAAGTTAATGAGCTGAGATACAGATATTACTCTGAAAGAAGTAATACTGACCAGTACCATGCACAGTTACATGACACAGTGTTTCATACACTGGCAGATATAAACATCCAGAGAGACCAGCACCAATACAATTGACAGCACTGATTGATACTGTACAGGCAGTAGCAATGCTGAGAAATTTTCACAAAAATTCCCAAATATAGGCATAGCCATGAAGACTGAAAAACACCCCAAAATCTCAGTATAGAGGACAGGTGATTGGTGGTGGTTAATGTATCTGTCTGAAAATAGAAAAGAAAATATCTCAGGTGGTGTCTGGTTCTGCTAAAACCTATAGCATACCTCCCACTGACTTTAACTTCGACTTGAAATTTAACTCTGTTTTCTGCATGGACTAGTGAAAGGCGACAGTTTTCTTTCTTTTTTCACTTTTCATTTTCCATAATAAAAAGTGCTCTGTTTTGAGAACTGCCAGTGACTCTTTAAGGCTTGGTCCAGTTTTTAAAAACTCTATCAGCCAATTAGCTGTTCAAAAAAATACTGTCTGTTTAGCTAGCCTGGATAGTTTCTATGGCAGCCCCATCTTAATTTAAACTCTATTCTTTTTCCATTTCTTTCCCCTCCCTTCGAGTCAGCAGCCACTTTACTTTGAAGAGGCTTTTGAAAGCAAAATGTAAAAGAAAAACTGTGTCTCTACCTCTGGTAGTGCTGTCCCTTTTAGAGAAAGGCTAGGGTCAGTGAAGATCCATCATTTGCTGAAAGGAAAACTACAGTCAGTCATTGTGTCTTTTGATAGACACAAAGGACCTGCAGAAACTACATTTTGAATTCACTTAGGACCACTTAATCCCATTTTTCCCTTGTGTCCTCTATCTAGAACGGTACTTTCATTTGCTAATTATCTGTGTTAATGTTAGCATGTATATATGCAGGTGTGTAATATTCTCCAACAACAGAAATCCAGTGGATTCTAATATTTACAGTATGCTTTTAAATGCTATGCCTTTGAGGAAGTACAGTATTAAATACAATAACATTTGACAAATTCAGTATTACAAGGTCAGTCGGTAGTTTTCTTGACTAAATTTTATTAGGAAATCTTATGTTTGTATCTCTTACTTCTACTTAGTTTTATTAGGTTTTTTTGCAACTAGAGAATTTACATATAACTTGAGATCTGAGTGTATGTGCCTGTTTGTTCTTGTAGATTGCTTGGCACATAAATATTGATCTTTATGATGATGGTCAACTCAGATTGAACAGAACATTTGAAATGAAAAAGAGGCAAATCCTAAACCCACATGTGCTCTGAAGAACTGAACCTCACCAAAGCAAACTGGAAATTTAAGCTTTGAGTTCAGTGCATCTACATCTATTCAGTTTGAAACAGTGCAAGTCTTAGTGAAATTTGTACTCACGTTCCTTCTAATGGGTCAGCAGCATTGTTTTCATTAGACAACTCTCACAGAGCCTCTGGCAATTTTTTAAGCAGTGGCTTCTGACAAACATCAGAAGTTGGCATTATGTTATGACAGAAGAAGGTTAAACCAGTTGCTATTTAAAAGATTATTTCTAAATACATATGATTCCTCAATTAACCTCTGCAGGCTTAACTGAGAAGAGGCCAGTCTGTGCTGTTACTGCAGTGGCGACAGAAAGGTCACTCACTGTAGTCAGCCATGGGTTTCCACAGCATGGAACTGGGCTGTCATGGCATACGTGTCAAACTTCAGCTCTTCCAGCCATATCAGTCACCTCAGTCAGCTGTCAAACACACCTGAGGTGAAGGATTAAGATGCTTTATTCCACACTTTATTCCACTGGAGAAACTGGGGTGGCACTGGTTCTGGAATTCAAGTCCAAAGTCACAGCTGCCTCCTCCAGCCTCTAGAACAAATTGCTAAAACCAGAGTGGGAAATACTTTGAGGAAATTGCTTTCTTCAAAATATTCACCTCATCTGAGGAGTACATCTGATGATTGATGTGTCTGTGTGTAATCCCAAGAATGCCAAAAGGATTGCCCAAAGTTTTTAGGTGACAGTTTTCTGTTGCTCCAAAATATGTCCATTTTTGTTTGCAGATAGAATTGTGCAAGTTGGTGGTGTACTCTATTCTGATAAATTTACTCATGGTTCCTATTTTACTTTTGACGCTCAGGCTTCATTACTATAATTGAATATTGCTGAAAGAATTTCAGGTGACTTGTTTCGTAGCAGTCTTTTGTCTGAGCCACACAAGTTGTTGAGAAAGATTCCTTCCGGTATGTTTCCACTCATTAGTCTTTGCTGGTTTTGGGGCGTCTCATGGAAGATTCCCCTCCCTCCAAAATTGTAGTGCTGCCTGCTTAGTTACACAGTCTGGCTGCTAAGCACAAGGAGGTAGCAATCAAGTGTCACGTTTGAAAGAAGTGGAATGCTGATAGACTGAACTAATGCATTCTTAATGAGAAGAAACTCTTCTGTTGCTTTGAAAGGATGCAGGGAAAGAAGTACAGCATGCTCAGAAGCAGTAAAACTCTGAAAGCTGTTTTTAATGCTGTTGCAGAAAAAAGGAAGTTACTGTGGCAGAATTCTTATAAAATTCTTCTTGTAAAATGCAAATACTGTGTTAGCATGGTTGTGTGATTAAGATTTACGTTCAAAGGTGAGAGATCTGGCTGCTCTTATCTGTACACAGTTAAAAGTCTTTAGGACTGGATAAATTTTGGGCACATGGCACAAGCCTTGCAATCAATATATTGTCCACTGACAACCAAATGTTTCAAACATCTTGTAATAAATTTTGGATAAAAAAAAATGCAAGAAGCCACCATTTAAATGTAGGTAACTCAGAAGAGTGTTACCTATGGCTTGTGTGCACTCAATAGCACAAGGTTTCCTAAAGACAGTTCCCAGACATTTTGAGAAAGTGAGCTTGGCCACATTCTACAATAGAGAAGGAGGAGTAGTACAGTCATGGAGGAGAAATTAAAATCCTGATTCCACGTCTGACAATAGTTTTCATACACATACGAGGCATAGTCAAGGAATGTCAGTCTTTTAGGAACATCAGTGTGTATCATCCAATGCTCTGTCTCCAGCTCTGACCAAATTCCAGTGCTTCATCAAAAAAAAGTGAGTAAAGGATAGCTAAGGATATATCATTTCAACTAAGGATATATAATTTCTCATGTTTATGATCTGTTTTATCAGCATTTAAAGCTCTGTCTTAAAATAATGCTGCCTCTTCAGAGGAATTTGAAAGATCCCTTCTGAACTTTTTGCATTGTTCGAAGTCTTATAAATTTGAGACCACATTTAGTCATGGCCCAGTTTTCAGACCTGTGATTATATCCTGACACTGCCATTTTATTCATTCTCTATTATTTGCATTGTCTCTGAGAAAGAACTGTCATATTCTCAGCCACTCTCTTGCCAAGGAAAATAAGTGAAACTCAGATTTTTCTTTGTGTGACAGATACTCTTTGCTTTAAAAATACAAGTAGATTGTCTAAGCATCAACTTTGATTTAAGCTCGTATTTTTTTAACACAGGTAACTGTGTTAATTCTGCGCACAGAATTCCAGAGGAAGTTCTCTCCAATGTTACCAACACTTGCGTAGATCCACTAAAAATACTTTGCCACATCCACTGTAAAACTGCATATGTTCTTTTCACAAAGCCATCTTCTGGCTTTTATACTCTTATTTTCCAGTCTTCAGCATTTCCAGTTAATCAATTCCATATTTACACCCAGAACTATGCATTGTTTTAAATGGACAGAAGTGAGGATTGCTAAATTTTATCCAATTTATATTATCTGTGCCAACAAAATTGTCTGACTCTTCTTAAGTTATGAGTGAGTCCTTCTTGACTGTGTTAAAACCTCCTAATCTTGGGTTGCCCAAGAATTTTATGACTAATTCTTGCTCTTATGACACTAAGAAACATACTGATTGCTCCTAAAGCTAATCCCTGAGAAACATAACTAACAACTTTCCTCCTCTCAAGTAACACCACCTTAATATACCATATTATTGCCTCTGCTTATCCAGCTTCTTATCCAACTGAAGAATTTTAATACAAATTTTTGTCATTTCCACTCAAAGTATGAATTTCTCGTGAGGACCCACAATAAGCATTTTATACAATACCCAGATATACTAGATCTGACTCATTATCCTTGTATAAGAAACAAAGTAATAATTTTGACCACAGGTAATCCCACTATAATTTCTCCTGTTTTTCATTTTCATGTGTTTTAATCACTTCTTTAAAATCTGGTTTAAATGCTTGTGGTGCTGAAGTCAAGCTAACAGTCATGATATCACTTGGCGTAACTTCCCTCCCTCTTCTTAGGCATATTTGCCCAATCCATCATTGCATATTTCTGTCATCTAGTACTATCTCCAAATAATATACAGTAATTTCACGATTACAAGCCGCACCTGAATATAAGCCGCACATCCGCGTAGCCGGGAAGACCACGGGATTTGTCCATAAATAAGCCCCGCCCCGCTTCGGGCTGGCATGGCTCTGGCCGGCCCCGCTCACCACAGCATTCTCCTTAGCTATCCTTTCAAAATCTTCATGTACATCAACTTCCTTGAAACTGGGGAAGAGTATGTTATTTAGCAACAGATAATCTATATATCAAGAATAATGTAGACATTGCCCAGCTTTTCCTTCAGAGCAGTGTGAGGGCCTCACTTCTTTGCTTTATTTTCTTTATTGTTCCAGTAGTTAAAAATATATATCTTTGTTTTACTTTACCATGCAAAGTACAGTTCAAAAAACCCTTTATCCCTCATTCCCTTGCTTGCACATGTTACAATGCCTGGAAAGAAGTTCTGCTTGATAATCCAGGCCTCCTCTCACTCTGTGAGGGTTTTGTACCTATTCTTAGTATACTGCTTTTATTATTTGTTCATTTAGAGACTCTAACCCTTTCCTACAATTTCTCTCCCTGCCCAGTGCACACAGATTATTTCCATTCTCAATGTAAATCCATCTTTTCTGCATTCAAAGAATCAAGTTCCTCAGACCAATCATCTTCTTTCATTGATTTTTTCTGTTTTCTAAAAGTTTGCCTTATACCAAGCCTTAGTTACAGATTTATTTTTGTCCATCGTGCAATCTAAGAAGCACTGAATTCATTCATAATCACTTCCTCCTCAGGAACATCAGTTTTTTCTCAGCTGCTTTACGAGGTTCTCCTCACACACACAAAAACCCCCCTAAAGCTTAAAATAACCCCCAAATTGTTGTTTTATGAATTTCTGTACCAAATAACCAGTCATCTGAAATGTCTAAGAATATCTAAACCTTGCTATTATTGATGGTATTTATGTCTCTGACTGGAAAACTTAAGTTTCCTTATTATTTATTTCTTTATCTATTTATAGAGATGATTATACCCTTCCAAATCTCAGCCTGTCAGACCATATTATCCCTTTCTCCCCAAATGCTATCCAAGCTAGGTCTCTTTTACCATCTTACTTGCAGTGACTTTCATCCTAACAGATTATGTTTTATTCATGCCATCACATTTTAAGATGAATAAACACAATTTAGCTGTTTTACTTTGCTACAACATCAAATTTCCTGACTTTTATGTATTTTAAGTTGCATGCACATGGGTCTGTATATAGAATTTCCTTGTTTTCATTTTAGATTGAAAAAACCCCAAGGAAAAACAGCGTGCGCTTCCCCCACCCTTTCACAAAGTGATTATAAATGTACCTATTCATATTAGGTTAACTTAAGAGCGTTTGGTTTGGTTTTTATTTAGCAGTATATATACCAGTAATGCTTTCTCCTAGTCACTACTCATCCAACTGGATGAGGTAGAAGTGATACAGGAATACTGATTCAAATCAATGTATATAGTTTAGAATGTATAGAAAATGTGTAAGTTCAAATAAATGAAAAAGACCAGAAATCTGAACATTAGTAAACACCCAGGAGTGTAGAGATATTATCACCTCAACTGGTGACATGTAAACATAGTGTCGGGTGAGCTTTAACACAAATTTTAGAGTTCTGTGAGTGGAAAACTGCCCAAAGACCTTTGGCCACCATCTCTCACGGCCATCAATCTTTGAGTGTGCCCACAGATCATGGGCAAGGAATGAATTACAACATAGTCCTCAGCAAATGTGCCAAGGTAACTTATCTTGAACATCACCACAGCCTAAGCTGCAGTTCAACACAAAACTTGCAGATTGCTGTTCCCAGAGGTAATAAGTTCTTGGCATGCACTTGGGTATCAGCATCACCATGAAAATGAGTAGACATACTCTGAAGTGTTAAGTCCTCCTGTGCCTAAACACAGGAATTATAACTAAAAGCCTGCTTATCAAATAATTTTGTTTCCTGTCTGAAGAAGATAGGGAATTTAACCTTCGGTTAAAAAAAGAAGTGTAGCTAGGCTAGTACTTTAATACATTTCTTCCAGTCAGTGTTGCTGTGATTTAGATGAGAAGCAGCAAAAAAGATTTGAGCTGTCACACTTGACTTTCAGCTGCCAAGAAGAGACACTAGAGGTTGCAGGCTAAGGTTTAATTTATATTCCTCCTTTTGTTACAGGCAGAGATGGTACGTGCTGCTTTCCAAGCACAGAGATCTTTCTTGGTGTTAGCATCTCAATGTCAACAGCCTCAAGAGGTAAGGAAAGTGACCTGGAGGCAGTGTATAAAAAAAGCCTGTGTTCCCATATCAGTCCTGCATTTGCTTTGTTTGTTCCTTATTATACATGCACTTTGGGGCTTGCTTTGACTTTTATAAGCATGGTGCTGTAATAATTAGAAAGTCATGGTTCAGGGTTAAGAACTTTTTCTGTACTGATGCATATAAGATCATTGAAGAAAGCAAAGGAGTGTCCACTTTACAGTTGTAAGTGGGGTCAGTCTTTCTCTGGAAGCTGGAAATGCCATGGAGTAGAATGGCTGTTTGCCAGCCCCTCAGGGATGCTACGTGGTAGACAATGAAGTCACGGTTATAAGCTAGTGAGAGAAAAAACAATATTGGCCCATACACTCAATATTCCCCAAACTGAGGCCCAGCTTAGGCCAGTTCTGGAAGGAAGGCAAAGCATTTTGTCAAGAAAATGAAAAATAAATTGTTATCAATTTGATTTATATACTTATTTTAGTGGTAACTTTTAAAATCCTCCCCTTACTAGAAGGCTCAGGGAAGCTGTGGAGTTCTTATGAATCTCATTTGTCTACTAGAAACTCAGGGCCAATAGCACTGTATCATTCCTGTGAATGGCAGTCAGGTAGCTTTCTTCCAGGGGGACCACCCTTGAACCTTCCTTCTTAGAGTATGCAGAGAATGAAGTCCTCCTTTGCACAGTCTTATCATAGCCTTCAGTTCTGCCTTTTTTCACTAGTTCTGTCCTCCAAAGCGTGTTAAAATCCATTTTTGCAAATCAGAACTCTGCACATACTATAATTAATTGAAATTTTGCTGTCATTATTGTTCTTAGGGGCACAAATTAGAAGTTTCTCTAATCAGTATGCTGATGGCAAGGGTACTCACGGAAAAGGAAAAAAAAAAGTCAAGGGTAGGCTTTAGAGTTCCAGACAAGAAGGGATCAGTGTTTTTTTCAGCTGTCCCTGATCACAGGGAGTAAAAGTGGGTCATGGCTCACACAGAACAGGCAAAATTCCCATTGGTACAGGCCTTGAGCAGTCATTTATATTGGCTGTGAATACAATTGCTCCCAGTGGCCCACAAAATTCTACATGTTCATAGGTAAAATATTCCCCAGTGAACAGTTTCTGATAGCCCATAATGTAATGCAGTGTTCTGAAGTGTTGGGATTGTCCCAGCTCTGGTACAAGAATAAGCTGTGGGTCCTGGTTTGGCCTTCTGTGCTGATGTACTATCAGTAGGATTTTCTCTGCTTTTCCAGTGAGAATGGCAATGGCTTCTCCCTACTCCTACCCTTTAAAACTTTCTGACCTCAAGTCAGAGGTCAAGTTTGAGATTTTTCAACTGTAAAGTTTAGAAATTTTCATTTAAAAATGTCAATAAAACATGCTAAAAAACAAACAATAAAAAACAGTAGAGAGAAAAAAATTCTCCAGCAATCCAGAATGATGGTTACAGAAGCATTAAGAAAAGCAACAAATAATAAAAAACCTTGTCATAAACATCACCAGACCTGGCCATCCATATCCATATGTCTAAGTTGCACATTATCAGGCTTGCATAGATTTCTGCAGCTTGTTGAAGGCAAGAAAGTACATTTCTATCCTTTAGTTAAATTGGAATAATAATAGAATTGCCACATCATTACAGAGTTAAAATACCAAGAATATTACAGACTAAAGTTTCTTTTTATCAGTGAAAGCAAACCCAGTCCAGTTACTCAAGTTTTTTTAAAGACTGTTAGCTACAAATTTTTATAGACATCAAAACACATATTGTTGTTCATTCTTTATCTATTTTTTGCATACATTTTTTGCACAGATACACTCAATTATACTATGGACAGATGTGAAAATAATTGGAGGCTGCCTATTCTGTACAAATTGAATATTTTTTCCCACTGCAGAGAGTGATGGTTCCAGGCATTAGGTTTTTTATATCTCCATCACAACAAGGAAAAAAAAATTGTGTTGTAAAGTTACATTGGTTAACCATTTTGAAAAAGATGGTAATCACCAGCTAACCCAGGAGAAGGAAAGAAGTAGACATCCCGGCTCTGCTCCCCCAGGACCTTATTGCTGTGATGTCATCTCAGCTCTGGTTGTATTTATAGCCTAGAGCCATGGAGTCAGTGTGGAATCCAAACAGGAAAGCTGATCATTAGTGTATCAGAATGCACAGAGTAGAGAAAAGCAAATGAAGATGACAGCATATCTATAAATGCAAGAGAAAAGGGAGTAATTCTGTCATTCAGCTGTCTAGACTGTTTGCTTTATAATGTAAAGCTGTGAATGAGCCAGCGAGTTGCGATTATGGCATAGTAGCTTTGTAGACATTCAGAGACAGCGGTGTGGAGACTGAGGGGATTTACTGAGTTCCTGTCATGTTGGGATGTCATACATGGTGCCTTTAAAAAAAAAAAGAGGGAGGGGAAAGTACTCTGGAAAAATAAATTAGCTCAGCTCTTGCAGCTTACTAACTAATGAATAAGGAATTCAAACAAAAAGAAAGCTCCTATATCTATAATAATCCTTGGATTTTTTTCTGCTCAGCAAAGAGCAAAATGGATATCATCAAAAAGTGGTATTTTTTTCTCTCTATGTAAATGGTGAAGTCCTAGAATTCATTTTACTCTTTAATTCAGGCTGTAAGTCACTAGCAAACATTTTCCAACAGTCAAGATTGCTAAAAGTTCCTTTTGTAGAGTTTTGCTTCTTGTTAATAATGTTATTTTTTTCATTTGGAATCTGTTGCAGTGCACAACCTTTATTATCTGTATATGTGAAAATAGTAGGAGCCTGGAAGGTAATTCCAGCTGGCATACCAATCTAGCATCAACTGCAATAAATTACTTTGCAGAGAGCATGTTCTGTTACTTTTTATGGTCATGTTCTATATTTGTATGTGCAGTGGAAGAGATCACATGACAAAACCACCAGTTGATATTCCTGTTTGTGTATGTCCCAGCTAATGGCTGCTAGATACAGGCTCATTCAGCAAGATGGGATTTTTTTCAGACCATCCACTTATTAGGAATTATTATCTGATGGCAAACATAAAAACAAAAAAATGTCTGTTATAAATTCTTTACTACTATAAATAGTATAAGAGAATATGTGAGTGTATAAGAGAGTACAGAGAAGATGGGAAAATAAATTAGAGTGTTGCTGTAATCTGTGAGAAGTTGTTTAAAAAGATATTTTGAGACTGTATATTTGCATGTTGCTTGGACTATTCAGAAGACAGGTTTTAGCATAAACCTTCACAAAACATTCTGAAAGACTTTGGGTCTGAATTTTCTATTTCCCACAGTCTAAGCCAAATATAATTCTGATTGAAATGTTTTTTATTTCATTGTATAAGAATTTTAAGTTATTAGTGCTCCTGAGCAAATATATCTGTTTAACAACTTTTTTTAATTTGGAGTAATGAATACTGATCACTGCTCAAAGTCACTGCATTAAATTCTCTCTGAATGGTGACTCATATACTGCCTTCTCTTTATGAGTTGTCATATTTCACTTTAAAAGTTCAAACAGTTTTAAGAGTTGCTTTGAGGACATGTGGAATCCATTGTTCCAATACTGAGAACAAATTAATGAGATTATTATTTTTGTGAATCAATATAAGCATATGCGGGATGAGTGTGTTCGTGGTAAGAAGTACTACAAACAGATTTAAATGACAGATGCAGTTCAGACTACAAATGATTACGTAATTTCTCATTAGAAAGGAATGTTGAGTTCATATGACCGCCAAAGCTCATGGATTTAATTACTAACATTGTGCAGACAAACATTCCAAATAAATACCTAGCTTAAATATCCCACACAGGTGGGAGGAGAGGGGTGGAAAAAAGTAAGAGGTAAAGGAGAGCTTTTCCCTTTTTTTCCCTAGGAAAGGGACACCTCCCCCCACCTCACAGAAAACCAATAAACTGTATTTGAATTTGGACTTAGAGCCATGCGAACAAATCCTTCCATTTTTATTTTTTACAGCCAAGGAAAAAGAAAATAAAAATATATTGTAGGATTAGAATAGTTGTGGCAAAATCTTTGAATAAAGAACTCATTCTCAGAATTTGTATGTAGAAATCAAAAGATGAAGATTCACAGTTCCCTAGTCTCTGTCAGTGTGGGTTTGCTCATTTTCTTCTCTTTCTATTTTAAAGTATTTCAATAACAGGACTCCTGGGACTTCTATTCTGCGTTCTGGCAGGATTTGTTTTCTAATTACCTTGACTTGCTTAAGTCATTCCATTTCCCCCTACTTTTCCTCATGCTTACTAAGATCACCCTTACTGTTTTCCAGAAATACAAACAGTAGGATACTCGTCACCTTGTTAATTTATTACTTGCTTATGCAAAAGAGTTTGGGCTTAGTTTTGCTGCCATTCTCTCAGCTGGTTGACTGCTGTGAACCTGCTCTTCTGTGTCTAGAAATAGCTTAAGGAAGAATTGGGTTCAGTCCTTTTAAGGTCCTCAGGCCTCAAACTCATAGAAGGTGCCAAGAGTGACATTGATAGAGCCTGAGAGTCCTGAGCTCAAAAGGGAGCCCCTTCCCCCGGTCCTGTTCTCTGAAATCTTGCCAAACTGTTGGCATAGTTCTGTTATCAGCAAGCCTACAACTGCATGTGACGTGTGGTCACAGCCGCAGGGATGGACCAACAGTTTCCAGTTGCTAGCCCACTGCAGTGCAGAGTTCACAGGCTCATTTTTGGATATCGTTGCAACTCTTACTCTGTTTAACATCCAGATAGCCCCTCACACCTGTTACCTCATAATTCTGTCTCAAAATCATTAGTCTGCTTTTTATCAGCCTCAAACTCTTCATATTGTCAGTTCATAAAATCATTCGGGTTGGAAAAGATCTTTAAGGTCATCAGTCATAAACCCAGCACTGCCAACTCCACCACTAAACCATGGCTCTAAGCACCACATTTACATATATTTTAAATACCTTCCAGGATGGTGGCTCAACGACTTCCCTTGACAACGCTTTCAGTGAAGAAATTTTTCCTAAGCTCCAATCTAAACCTTCCCTGTTGCATCTTGAGGCCATTTTCTGTTGTCCTGTCACTTGTTACCTGGGTGTAGAAACCAACTCCCACCTCACTCTAACTTCATTTCAGGTAGTAGAGGAGTACAGTGAAGTCTTTCTGAGCCTCCTTTTCTCCATGCTAAACACCCCCAGCTCCCTACTTGGTCCCTCATAGGACTTATTCTCTAGATCCTTCACCAGCTTCCTTGTCCTTCTCTGGACACTCTCCATCACCTCAATGTCTTTCTTTCAGTTAACTTCTCTAGGTATCCTTCTACCATTTTACTTTCTTCATTGTATTTGCCAAAACTCCCAGGTCAATAAAAGGTGGAAGCATTTGAGATTCACTTCTGCCCCAGGGGCAGTGCACTCAGCTGTAAGAAGGCCCAGAGACACTTAGGGATCATGGGAATGCAGAAGAGCTGTGATCAGTGCAGCATCACCAAGCTTGTACAGAATAAAGGCACAGATTCACATCAATGGCAGCTCTAGACTGGCTCACACCAACATCCCCGGGCACAGACTTGTCAGCAGTTCATGTTCTGTGCAGGAATTGGGCTCCTTGCACTTGTGACCTCCAGGGTATCTGCATACTCTAGATCCTCATTTGACATGCTAAGCAATTCTAGGGATCTGCAAACCTTTACTGGAATTCTGCTGTTTGTAACATCCAAAAATCACCAGGGTAGTTTTCAGTCCCCGTAGGAATGTTCATATTCAAACTGTGCCATGTGACACCCTACTGAGCACCCTACTCCCTCTCTCATTAAGTACCATATTCTTTATTTCTGCTAAATACAAATCCAAACTGGTACTCTCCTTTCACTGTGTTACACGTTGTTTTCCTGGTATGTATGCACATAAGCTCCTAAAAAGGAAAGCACTGGGTGTACAGCTGACTGAAAAGCAGGGCTTTTTGATTCACAAGTTAGTTAATTATTTTCTTTCCTTTGGAATTTTACTTTGGTCTAAATCAGATTACATCCGATGATTTGTGAATTCCAAAAGTTATGTCAGTTCCAGGACTGCTCAATGAACTGGACAGTCTTACAGTTTGTTGAAGGATGGAAATCTGCAGCATCTAACATCCCTTTCCTGAGACCTGCCCCATGAAAGGTGATTGCTCCTAGCAAAGATTCACGGGATCTCAGATGTTGTGAACAAAACAATTGTGGCCTAACACAACACTATCTCCTTTCTACCTGGGATGCCCTGGACCCCACTGACATGGACTGCAATTACAGCAGAAGGATTGTGGAGTAGTAAATCAAAAAGTTGAAAGCAGTTTATTAGTGTAATTGTTCTTGTTGATTAATTGTGGGATGTTGCCTGTGTGCCTAAAGCAGGAGGACCCTGTCTTGTTGAAAATACTGCCCACAGAAAACTGTAGTGGACGAGAATACAACACACACAGAACATTTAAGTCCCTTTAAAAACCAGCCAGTCCCAGCCTAAGGCAGTGGGTGTGATTCTGCACTGCTGTCAACTGATGCATGCAAGTTGTATCAGATCCTGGATTTCTCCACTGGTTAGAAGTGATTTGTCTTTCACATTCCTCTCCATTTGCCCTGCCTCAGAGTTTACATTTAAAAATAAATCCACAAATGACTATAGTAGTAATTTGTCATGTAGGGTTATGGTTTGGTATTCCCTGTTTTTTTCCCACGAAGGAGAAAACTGATACAGCTGATATGGCCTGTTAGATTGAGAATTTTTGTGCTATCTAAGAGGAATAAAAGCCAAATACCAGTTAAGTCATTTTGGAAGCACACGAATGTGTCTAAGCTTCTGTGCTGATGAAGCTGACCAGACAGTTCTGCAGATTTGTCCCTCTGTGTCATAGTCCTGCTGCTGCACAACAGTGAGTTGAAGTGGCAGAACCTATACTGTTGACCAGTGCATCAAATACTTGTTACAGCACCATGTTGAAGATTTACAGTCTAACAAAACTAGGTCATAACAAATTAATGTCTTTATGTAGGAAGGAGGAGAGGTTTGAACCCTGAAAATATTACATTACTACAGGGGCATAAATTTAGTGATCTCAGAGAAAAATCTCACTTATTGTCTCTACAGCCAGTCAAAAAAACCACATTAGCTTAAGGTGTAGTAGGGTAAAAAAATTATATTACATATATAGTCAAATAAATAGGTTATTTCTCAGCTAATCTGAACACTGATTCCATCCAGGATATGAATAAAGAGAAAAAAACACAGGCCTTTCTTAAACTGTATACATACAAAAAAAAAGGACAAACTTAAAGTCTTCTTTACAGATTTTGAAAATACAAAAAAAAGGGAAATTACAGTTAATTAAAAACTATTTCAGTTCTAGAATCACAGCCACTCATGGCAGAAATGCATCTCACTGGTGGTCTTATTCCTGTAGACACAGAATGGGCTTCTGCTCAGCAGCTTTAACCTGTCAAGGTAAGAATGTTGTGTAAGGTGTTTTTCTGGGCTCTTATTACAGTAATGGCCAGCACCTCTAGAGTCCATTTCTTTACATCTATTAATGTCTTCTAACATATAGCCATCTAATACCTATTAATACATGGAAAGAATTCCTCAGGGACATCTCTTTCTTCATTTACAGTAGAGGGAATCAAATCTCAGCTGAGACCAGATGCTTGCCTGTTAAATTGTTAGAACTGAGTGTGCTGGTTGCTATCCATAACATCTTTCATCCCTTGAAAGGATGAAATGTGGGATGGGACTGTGCTAGGCTGTTTGCAGAGATAATGAATGTGTGTATGTTAGTGTTTTAGCTCACTAAAACACTGTATTTCTGGGACTATATTTCTCCTTCAAATCAGCCCCGTTTACCAAGTTGTGTTTCACATTATAAAGCAGCTTAAGGTGTACAAAGTAGGTGTCTTTCTGATGAAGTTAAGTGGAAGATACACTCCCAGGCAGCATCTAAACCACAATTTACAGTTAGTCCCAAAAAGCCATCCCCCTACATGTGAGTGTCAGGGCCTCAGCACCAACTGTTTTGCTGTGCAGAACCATTCCTATTAGACTGCACTACTTGCCAACACTTACAAAGACATCTGATTCAGATCAACTCCATGTTTTAAACTTGCCCCTTAAAAATACAAAGTATGATGGTCATTTTATGAAAGGAGAAACTAACAGAGCTATACACCATGGAATAAAGGTTGTACTCATGCTGTTTGGGTTGCAGCTGAGTAAAATGAAGGGGCTGTTGATCTCAGATTCTCTGAGTTTTCTTTTGTTGCTCCTATGCCAAAGGTTGCCATGCCCTCATTTTGCATAATTTAAAAGGGTATTTGTTCTCTTGACAGGTTTTTTTCATAATAGGTCAGGTTGATTTAAACACTGTAATAGTGAGGGCTGAATTGTGTTACCACTCATCAACATAAAAATCCTTCAGTAAACAGTATCAACCCCTCAAAACGATGTAAGATTAGCTTAAAAATATGTAAGATCTTTAAAAAACATATTTTTATTTACCTGCTGTGCTTTGTGCTTTTGTGATTCATGCTGGCAAGTTTCTGGACAACAGTGTCCAGAAAATACCCATTTTCCCAAATTAAAGCTGAGATTTTCAAGTAATCAGTGGCTCAAACAGCCAAAATTTAAGCAAGCCATTCAGTTTAGTGTGACTTTACAAGCAGATTACAAACATCACAAGACCCAAAACTCTGGCCATTCTCCTGAGCTGTGTCCCTGTGCCTCAGTCCTATTAAGCTTGTCATCTGGGGAATTTCTTGTGTGGGTAGTGCAATATGTGAAGGAGAAGATAGTCTGTGGAGTGTGGTCTGTTGGAATACTGGTGTTCCATTCCATTTTATGAGAGTAGGATAAGACTCTAAAGTCTCTGAAGCCAAAGCCTAAGGCAGTTCTTGCTGTATGCTGGCACTTTTTTGGAGTGTTTTGGCTAATCATAGCAATAGTCTTACTACTCTTGATTTTCTAAGAATAATTATAAAATATTATAAGCTGGCTGACTGATTAGTTATTTGTTTTTAAATTACAATCTGGTTTTAATAATTATTTAAAAAGGGAAAAAGGATATTGGGAATTACTTCTGATGTTTGTCAGTTGTGCCCATGTTGCATTTTTAAGCATTTCAGCAAAACTGATACTATAATAGGAATGGTGTTTATAAAGAGACTCTTAAATTTCTGTTAAACAACTGTGCTGTATCTTAAATGACAAGAAATATTATCTAGCACATGCCAAAGGCATGCTGAAGATTTTTCCAACAGTTCTGATTCATCTCCTGTAATTCAGTTTTCTTAGAGATACAATATAGACAATAATTTTATTAAGTCAGCTGTTTTAATATTCATTGCAATAAAGGGATTATTCTTCTAGAACCCTCAGCCCAACTGTTTCTGCATTGTAAAGCCAAACAAGACTGATTACTGCCAGAATTAATGAGCCTTTCTATACCCATATGCCATATACACTGTAATTCATCTGCAGTTTAATCACTAACTAAAAAATTTAGAACTGAGACAGAACTCAGTTAAATGATTCCTTGCAGGCTGTGTTCCTGTGTCTAACCCTTACACAGAAACCTGGATGACAAGAAGCTTCCACAAACACCTTTTGTGCAACCATTGCAGAACAGGCTGAGTGCAGAGTGAAGGGAAGGCAGACTGTGCTGCTCTCTCACATGGGACAGAGCTGAGCAAAGCCTCAGGCCCACTCTGGTGTCACTGCAGTGCCAAGGGAATGATTACTTTGAGCAACTTTCCTTAGCAATACAGATTTCACCTTTAAGACATGCACAGGTTCTGTGAAATTAAATAAATCCACTATATTTTTACAAACACTTCTTACAAATATTTAATTGTTGGATGGATTAAGTCCTGTGTTCTGAGGGACAGAAATAATCTCTGTACCACTGACAGAAGATCCTCAGAAAAGTGTATGAGAACTTTTCCAGAGGAATAGGAGGAAGTGTGGGTCACTGTGGGTCATTCAGAAAAAATTTTGACCCTAATTTTGCCTTCTTATCTATAGATATCAAAGTATTCTGCAAAATAAAACAGCTAAGTTAACACTGTTTCATATCCAGGAAACCAAAACACAGAAAGCTAACACAGCTTTCCTGAAACCTGACGACAGTTTGGTGGGAGAGCTGCAAAGAGAACCCCCATTTAAGGACTCCCATTTCTGTGCAGTATCCACAGAAATGTGCTGCCTCCCAGTGCTGTCTAGATATACCAGGCATCTGTGGAGCTGTATTTTTAGCCCTGATATTCTCTTTGTTTGGAACTGGGCCATGAAGATTCACAGTATGCTAAGGACTGTAAATATCCCTCAAACTTTATGGGAGGAAAACTGGCATAATATCAAAGCAGAACAAGCACTTTCTTAAATTTCAGTTTTGCTAACTACTGTCATACTTGAAAGATTTCCCTGAAAAATAAGAAAATACCCAACCAGCTGCAGCATGTTGTAAACAAGCAAAAATTAGGAGAATTTCTTCAGACTTTATCGTGTTATGTCAACAAAGTCATATTTTAAGAACTACAAATCATGGAGGTTTTAGGGCTTTTTCAGACTTAATGATTTATGCTGGTCATTAAGTCATCAACAAAAAATCTTTTAATTTCCCAGTAATACTGTAAATATTTGTTTTCTCCCAACCTGTTTTGTTGTAGGGGAATATCAAATATCCCCATGTATTTCAGATGCATAGCCTTTCTCTAAGTTACTCTACCACTGAAAGGTTCAGGCTCTGTGGGTGGATCAAAATACTTTTCAAAATACCCAACCTCTTTTTGACATGTGTCAAAAGTGTCTTTGACCTGTGCTGATCCATAGGAAACATGCTTATTCTAAGGTGACATGACATTCTCTAATGCTGAGGTCTTCTGTAAGGGTGAAAAGAAAGACCTTAAGATGACAGACATGAGTAGGACATATGTGCTCATCATCTTGTGTGTGTTATGGCAGTGTTAGTCCTCAAGATCATGAGGATTAGTTGTCTCCAACAAGCATATCACAAATAGTCCTGGAAAAGGTGAGAAAAAATGCAGAGTTCTGGTACATCCTGAGTGATTTCCAAGTGAAGTGCCAGGAACAATCAGAATGATGCACTGTCTTTGGTGGGGCATCATATCGGTTCAGTGAGCATACTTCTGCAATATTATAGGGTTGCAAGGTACAGCAGTTGTATTGCTTGTAAACTGATGACTCCATGTCCCTTGGTCTGCAGTTTTCTGAGTGGAAGAAATTTTCCCAGTGAATTAGTGCTCTAATGTGCTAATGCTTAGTTTTTCTGAGATACTGGACCAGTGGGATTAGATTCACTTTGCACAAGGAAAGACCTTGGATAGCTTCTGCATTCATTTTGCTTCACTCCAGACACTATTTCTTCCACTCAGCAGTCATTCCCATAGATACCATTCCTTTCTGATTAACCCCGCAGAACTTCCCCAAGCCATGGCTTGCAGGCAGTATATGTCCCATGAAATCTTCTCTTGTTACTTGCAGCCAAAACATGAAAATGTACCAATAAGGAAAGGTAAAAGTGATCTTAACTGCAGTGTATTACTTTCTCAGTCTTCTCCTCACATGATAACAGGCAACTAACAAGTAGTTTGTGTTTCTTGGGAAGAACAACTTGGTTAATAATATGAGAAACTCAAGCATCTGAAGAAGTTCCAGGATATCAAATAAAAATCACAATCATTCTGCTAACTCTGAGCTATGGGCATTGATATGGCTCTTCATCTGGCCAGCATATGAAAATGTCAGTGCTAAGAACAATTTTTGCTACAACACATTAATACTTGATGTCTGAGCATTTTATCACTGCAACTATAGGAGGGTAATTAAATTGTTACTGTAATGCAGAAATTTATGATGACCTTTCTTTATGGATGTTAAGTCAGTAGTCAAGGACAATATTAAACCACATGGTGCTTTTGGACCACCCACTGTTAACAGCACTGTCCTCCTCTCCTCTCCTCTCCTCTCCTCTCCTCTCCTCTCCTCTCCTCTCCTCTCCTCTCCTCTCCTCTCCTCTCCTCTCCTCTCCTCTCCTCTCCTCTCCTCTCCTCTCCTCTCCTCTCCTCTCCTCTCCTCTCCTCTCCTCTCCTCTCCTTCTTTTTTTTTAGAATGAGGTGGCAATGCTTCTCAAGCCAATATCAGAGAAGATTCAGGAAATCCAGAACTTCAGAGAAAGGAACAGAGGAAGTAAAATGTTCAACCACCTCTCAGCTGTCAGTGAGAGCATCCCTGCCCTTGGGTGGATAACAGTGGTGAGTGACACACGGGATGGTTGGGAGGGCTGTTAATAATCTGGATGATGTGGCCCATGATAGTTCCAAATCTTGCAGAGCTCTGCAGTCTCATCTGTATAGTTCTTCAGTCTACTAGACACAAGAAGGTAATAAACCTAGTATGTCAGGGGAGGTGTCTGACTAATGTTTTACTTCCTTTCTCCTTCTGTTGTTTCCTGCTACCATGGGGTGATGGTCCTAGTCTCCTAAACCAGGCCCTTATGTCAAGGAGATGAATGATGCTGCTACCTTTTATACTAACAGGGTATTAAAGGACTACAAGAACAGGTATGTTGCCAAGCTCCAGTGTCCACTAGCCAGAGAACCATACCAGTAGGATTCACAGTGCTATCATGGAAAGTATTTTGTAAACTAAAAAGCACTTGATAAAACCTTGCAGGAGTATAGTTTCCCCTCCTCACCTCTGACCTGCAGCATGCTGCAGTGGGAATGGCAGCAGCATTAGAAGTGCTGATTTTCACTCTGCACATTTTAAGATTATTTTTCTGGCATTCCAGCATAATGAGCTTATATGCAAATGCATATTTACACATCAACATGTGGCTAGCTGGCTGCTGTGCATCCTCCTCTCATTTTTGCTCTCATACTGTTGCTGTTCTTGCTCTTGGCTTGAAAATATGTGGTAGATATATACAGCTTAAAATTCCATAGCTCCTAATTTTATTTTTCTCTGTACCACTTCACTGTTCTTAAAGAGCACAAGGAATTCACAAAAAAAGTTTCATGAGTGATACCTGTGAACTCACGGAGAAAGAGAAAAAAATACAGGTCCTTCTTATGCCCTCTTTGAAAAGTCATGTATAAATCCTGCTGAGTTGGTGCTTTTGAAGGCCACATTTTGGCTCTGGATTTTTATATTCCAGTGAAGAATTGTATTTGCTATTGAATTTTTCCTCTTTAGTGAGGAAAACTTTAAATGTTAAAACCTTCCAAATGTATTTTTATTGCTTGTGTATGTATAAATATATATGATATGCTATATATAATAAATTATTTTTAATATAATATACATTATTCCTAAATTCCGAGTTTACCTACTAAAGGTAGCAACTGATGCTGCGGTAACTGATGAGTTTTACAACATAGTATCAGTACTTCCACTGGAGAAAAAAAAATGTCTCATGTAATGGTATAGAGTACATTATTTAAGTATTTAATTCTTCCTTTAATGAGGAATTCTTATCCTGTTTTTCACTGAATCAGATCACAATGTCTTCCAAAGTATGGAAGGCTCTCCTTTGACTTCAGTAGACTTTGGATTAAACCTGTTAGCCCAGGCCCTCCACATTATTAAGGATCACATTCCAAAGGATGTGATAAATAGAAGGTAGACACACAAATCCTTGTAAGCCATCACTATTCACTAATAATTTGTTATAACTATGGACTTCATCTTACAAGCAATTTCTCTCTACATATTTATTTATAGTCCCATTGGAGGACTAATGATAATGATTCTAAAGCCAACTTGTGACTTGTAGTCTAAAAATTCCTGATGTATAAATATTTTAGTCTGGTGACTGTTACATGGCCCAATATTGCCCTGGCCATATTTGAACATGGCAGCCAGAATGTCTTACAGAATCTATGGATATTTAATTTTCCAAAGTTCAGCACACTGAAACTGAGTGTGGATACCTGCTGCACAGCTCATTGTGCCTTTAGTGCTTTTTCAGTTGACTTTGAGCCTGAGAAGAATGGTGACACACTTCTAGCAGGAAGCACTCTTTGCTAGAGGCAGAGGCCCTTGTTTGTCCTCTAGAAGGATCTGGAAGCTTTCCAGTGTAGTAGCTTCAGTCTTTGCAGCACTGGGCAGGTTGGCTGCCTGCTAAACTGATGTGTCCATGGCTTTAAGGCAGACATTGGGTTTTACCTGCTTTAAGCAAGAGTTGCTCTCTGTCTTTAAGTATATTCACACATAAATATTGCCTCTGTTTTTACAGTGACACACGCCATGTTGATTGGGTGAAGTCATATCTGAACATCTGGTCTGAGCTTCAAGCTTATATCAAAGAGCATCACACTACAGGTCTCACTTGGAGTAAAACTGTAAGTACGCTTTCTCTTTTCAAGAAGAACCTTAAAAAGCCAGTAACCAGTTTGTCTTTTAATGCGGGTCATTAGCTCAGGGAAAATAAATATCTAGGCCAGGAACAGAAGTTGAAGAATTGGGAAATTTCATGGTCCATGGATTTCTTAACCAAGCAAATAAATGTATGAAATATAGGTGAATGTTCAGGCCATTGTGGTACAGGTTTGGAGGAAAAGAATTACTTGGGTTTATTATAGCCTCAGCTGAAGATGGTAAAGAGAGGCAGATACAGTTCTCTGTGCCTGTAGAAGCTAGGAACAAGATAAAATGCAAAACTGAAGGACATGTCAGACCAAAGGAAAACTGAGGGAGCGTGTCATGGAAAGGAGGAGAAGGACGGTGAGAAGAATCTGAACAAAGAGAGAGATTAAATATCAGGAACGACAAAGGCAAAGGATACATAACTTTGTAGATGGCTAGCTTTATAAAACTATTATTTAGACATACAGAAATAACTTCGGGAAACAGAGAGGGTAAATATAACTGCATACCTAATTATTTATGCTCCTTATATAACCTGCTTCTGTGTGTTCCATCTGAGATGATAGCAATGAATATTTTTCTCTAAGAGAGGTGTAAACTTGAAAAATTGATTTTATGTTGGGCATAAATGTAGGAGTTTGTGTTCACTGTCTACATGGATACAGTGTTCTATTTTACTTTAATGATGTGCTCATGTTTATTATCAGGTTAGGAGAACTGCTGAAATATATTAAAAATGTAATCAGCCTGCTCTTTACTGATGCCATCTCCTAAACCTACCATATACTTGCACATACAGTCCTTCACACCAAATTTATAATTTCTTAGATGTACACAAATATCTTATTTTTTATTGAATGACTATTCAGAGGCCTAATACAAGCCACCATTTAGTTCTCAAAACAAACCATTTTAAGAACTTGGGAACATAGGGAAGTGAAGAAGAACTTTCAGATTAAAGGCCTTCCAATACAAACCATTCTGTGATTGTATGAAGTGTATTAACATGGATGTAACATGTCATACTAAACATGGAATAAGAGCTGGAACACCTTTCCTATGAAGACAGGCTGAGACAGTTGGGATTTTTTCAGCCTGGAGAAGGCTTCATAGAGACTTTTTTCATAGTGACTTTGCAATATATAAAGTGGGCTTGTGAGAAAGACTGAGAAAGACATTACCAAGGCTTGTAATGACAGGACAGGGGACAATAGTTTTAAATTGAAAGACTGAATATAAGGAAGAAATTCTTTATTGTGAGGATGATGAAACACTGGAACAGGTTGCCCAGAGAGGCTGTGAATGCCCCATCCCTGGAAGTGTTCGAGGCCAGATTGGGTGGTACTCTGATCAGTGTGTTCTAGGAAAGGTGTCCCTGCCCATGGCAGAGTGTTGGAACTGCATGATCTTCTAGGTCCCTTCCAACCCAAACCATTCACTCATTCTATGGTACCTGGAAAAGATCTTATCTCTCTCCGTCTGTAGAAGTTATAACCATGTAAGAAAATGTAGGTTACTTGTTCACAGCAAGATTTCAGCTTTCTTTTCATACTCTTCATGAGACATTGTATAAGGCCTTTCAGTTCTCAGATATTCGAGTGCAAGTTCAGACATGGGAGAGAACTATGATCTGCGTGTACATCTTTGTCTGAAGCAAAGCAAAATGTTTGATAAATTAGAAGACTGTAATTATTTGCTACGCTGTAAGCTTCTGAAGTAAAAATTTTAAATATTAAATATGATTCCTTTATTTAGTACAAAATTTCACGCTTGGTACATCCTATTCTATTATGATCAGTGAACATGAGAAGACTTAGTGATTTTTAAATTATTATTACATAAGGAAAATGAATTGTAATACCCCATTAGCTGAATTAGCCTCAGAATCTGGGACAAAATTTGTTCTGTTAATATGGAAAAAGAATAATCTTCCCCTTTAATAGAACTGCACAAGTATGAATATAGTGTTATAAGGTAAAGGTTTGTTACAGCCATTTGATGAAACAGGACGAGCTCTCAGTGCGGGTGAGTACTGGTAGTCTTAGAAAGGTATCTGTTGCAGATTATGCTTGACTGGTCCTAAAACCAGTACCTCAACCACCGTGGCTTTATATTTCTCTATCTTCAGCTATTCAAGAAATTGCTGAAATCTACGTGTGACTTGTTTATTCATATTAAGCATAGTTTCCTGCCAACAGTGCTCATTCCATCATGAGTGATGAGCCCATCTCTGCATCTGAAGTACTGATTTCACTTTACTTTGGATATCGCTCATATCTGGAAGATGTCTGGAAGTATGGCTCATTTAAATTATCCTTTATGTGATATGAGTCTGAAAGATTAAATTTCAGACTCATCTTTATGGATGTATAAATTTTTTTAAGTTTTACTAAATGTGCGTGTAAGAAAATTAGAATCCAGTAAGTTAGCAGGTTGTTTAAATAGCTTAAATGTTATTTAAATATTTCTATGAAGCTTGGTAACAAATACATTCCAGAAAGCAATGAATTGCTTAAGTGATAATTTCTTTTTTGTTATACATTTTAAAGTGAGAATGAAAGTCACAGATTCACATTGTGTGAAGTTAAGCATAAAGGTCTGCAGAATCAGGGTCTAGACAGAAATATGATATATATAAAAGCTGCAGATATATTCCAGACACAGTTGTTAATCATTGCACAGAGCAGCTTCCACTTACATGCATAAAAGGAAAAAAGGAAAAAGCAATAGTTTGGCAAGGCTTTAGCAAAATGGAACATTTATGAAAGGTAGACATTGGTGAAAAAAGGGTATTTTATTATAGAGGAAGAGAGAAAGAGAGAAATGTCTTGGGGCATATAAGTACAGATTTAAAAGTGTATTATACCAATAATTTACCCTTCATATCGCAGAAGTCAACAAAGCAATGCATGAAGTTTCTATAAAAAGCTCTTAAGTAGCACATTTGGATATTTTTAACGAGTGAAGAGTCAGGAAGAATATTAACTACTGCTTCTATCCCAGCTGTATTCTCATTGCTTGAACTCCAGCAGAACCTCAGGAGCATATACCTAGATCAGAGGATTTCCTGTGCTTGGGTTTTCAAAAAGAAGGGGACAGGATTTTTGAGTTTGCACTTGGCCCCTTAATCTATGGGTGCTGTGGCATGCACATTTACGTCCATGCAATATTCCAGAGCTATACCATTTCCAACCCTCCACAGCCTTCCATTAAGCTGCACAGGGCAGCTGCAGCCAGCCTTGGAACAGATGACTGGTGCATACAGGAAAGTGTTTCTGGCTCTGGCAGCAGGCACATAGGCAGACACTTCAGAGGAAAGAGAAAGAAATGTCTTAATAAATACGAAGCAAGACACAAAAACAGGTGCAAAGGGTTGAAATAGTGGCCAAGCAGTCACTTCTGACAATAACAGTTATCTCTATCTGCTTTATAAAAAGTTTGTGATAAAAACAGATGTTCATGGATTTTTTGGATCTAACACAGTTCTGTCTTACTTTGGTTCTGCCAACATGTGTGACAATATTTTACTTCTTAAGGGCACCCTATTGAATTGTGTGTGACTGTGTGAGGAGAAAGCCAAGGAAATAGTGAAGAATGAAGTGCATTTAAGAATACACTTAGGAGGAAATAGTGTAGTTAAGGACCTTCCGACTTGTGCATCTGAACCTGTTCTGGAGGGTGGTACAGAACTTGACAGGACTATGTAAATTGGCATTTGAAGGTATGATGGATATGATTAGGATATTTGATGGTACTGTGCTCACAGAACAAAAGTATGTAGCTAATGTATATTTGTGTGCAGGATTGTCCCAGAGAGTAAAAAGTTCCATGTATTTTCAACACAATCTGAAATACTCATTTTCATTGATTGATTGTGCATATGTCTGAGAAAATATGCTTGTCAGTGCAAGTCAGATGGATCTACAGTATTTCCTTAAAAATGTAATTTTGTAGTTCATTATCTTGGATGAAAAGCGTCCTGCCTCCTACACCCTGTGCTAAGTGGCCATTCACTATATTCACTACATCTCAATTTAGCCATCTTGACAATGGGGATAATAGCAATTACCAGCCTAATGGAGATTTGTTTTAATTTGCTACCAGATGTGACATTCTTAGATATCAGTGAGTCTTTGGAAAAAGCTGTTGTTACAATGAAATATTTTAAGCGCCCAGGGTAGCATTTTACCTCTGCAGTAATTGTCTTTTTTGCTTGCTACAGCTTTCTGTCTGTAACAAGCAATCCACAGCTGTAATAGTGAGCTGTCCTTTTTCAGTTCTTTCTGATAAAGAGCAAGTGCCTTTTTTCCTTTTTCTTAAAGACGAGATTCTATTGAACCATGCCTCTTTCTACCCTCCACTTCTTTTTGGTGATGCAAATAAATGAACAGCTGTAATATAATCTCACAAGAATGCCTAATGAAAAGTTTGTTTGCTACAGGACCTGCACGAGTAATCTGGGGGAAGTGAAACTTCTGCTCCTATTTCTGCAGATTAACCTTGTAGCATGAAAACCAGTAACAATAAGAGACTACTATAGTTTTCCATATATTAAATAAGTGCTAAGACAAATCTTCCTCAAAGATAATTGTCTTGAATGTTGCAGTTGCAGGTGGATCTGCACTTAACTTTTTGTTCTTTGTATACAATAGTGATTTAGGATGGATTTTACCACCAGGTTTATGGTTTATTTATGAACAGGAAATATTTAGAAACTAGCAGTGAATTTCATTACAATATTTAGTTTCTAATACAGAATTTCACTCAAGTGGTGAGTGAAATCCTCTCCCCCTTTACAAATGAAAACAACTTAGGATGAAGTCTGCACATCTTTAAAAGCAGTTGAGATTTATTTAAATCCTGTTTCCATTGAAGCCAGGATCTTCAAGGTATTTTTTTTAATTCCTGAAATTGCATTTTAAAAAACATTTATTACTCCTTAGATAGTACTCTGAAAACATTCTTTAAAAGCTGAAATTCTCCACAAGCTCCACACAAAGAAGTACCATCATAATTCCTACATTAGCCTTATTGAGTGCAATTATCCTAGTCTCAGTGCAGACTTGGGCATTTTATTCTAGTCTAAAGTAATTACCTCCAGACATTTTCTTATGAAATGGCCCTGCCTCTCTCATGTTCTATCAAAACATTTTCCTCTAATACATCGTCTCTGTACATATTGATGTGAACAAGCTGCAAAAGACCAACTTCTGCTGGCAAAAGCCTCCAATTATCTGTCCAGTATCTCTTCTGTGCTGTGTTTAGTTTGACCTACTTATCAAGCAGCCATCGTCTGAGCCACTTCACTAAAGCTAAAGGTCAAAACTGTAGTGCCAAATTCCAGCCACGACTGCAATCCCAGAGGCCTTGTTCAGATGGAAGTAAGGGCGGCATAGATGTAACAGTTTAAATGCCTCTATCTTGGACAAGACGAAGACATTTCCACAGTGCTCAGTTTTTCTCAGTAATAGCCTTTTCTCCCTTTTTCTGTATACTTTCCATTCCTTTCTCTATCCTTCTCTTTCCCTATTCTGTATTTCCTTATTTTTTTTTTGTTGGAAAAAATCGCATCCTTTAGTTGCAAGTGTTTCTTTCTCAGAGAATAGGCAGTGTTCTGGTTTTTCATACAGGATCAGTTAAAAAACTGGCTATCCCGACACCTCTACTGTAGTTACCTCTTTGGTGGAGACTGCCTGAATCACATCCCTGTCCCTTCAAAAGAAAGTATTTTTACTCTTTTATTCCAACAGTGGCTGAAAATATTTGTCTTTACTGTATATCAATTGTATTTTCTTAACTTTGACCAAGTGCCATTCAGACATGTTGAAGGAAAACGTGAGCAAGGCATGCAGCCTAGTTCCAGTGGGAAAGGGAAAGGAAATACAAAATCGAAAGTGTGCAAAATAGAGAGAAAATGAAAAGTACATCTACTAAAACTTTGCTATCTTGCTGAAGGGATTGGTCATCTTTTTAACCAAATTTTTCAGTAAGTTAAAGATGGTTAAATCTGCCTCTTGGAACACATTAT
Source organism: Sialia sialis (assembly GCA_009812075.1). Classification (NCBI taxonomy): domain Eukaryota; kingdom Metazoa; phylum Chordata; class Aves; order Passeriformes; family Turdidae; genus Sialia; species Sialia sialis. Next base: position 88,556,307 of record VRYO01001463.1, on the reverse strand, counting down.
TTGTTGGCAATTACATTATCCTGCAGTTATCAAATTATTTAGAAGATCATGGCTGTATTAAACATTTCTGGTTGGTTAACTCTGAAGATGTAAGCATCGTTTTAAATTCTGAACAGGTGATGAATGGCAAAAATATGTTACAGGGGGCTGCAAAGCTTGAAAACTCTACAGATAAATAATTCTGCTGAAATTCAGTAACAAGAAAAAAACATGACCTGTTTTTTTTGTTTTGTATTTTAACTGACAAAGATTACAGGCCCTGTAAGTCAGCTGTTTAATCTAGTAAACTGCAGCTCTCCGGACAGCATAGCAGACAGGTGGCTTAAATAGAGTAGGTAATAGAACTGTTGTGCTAAGCTACTTTTACACTAAAAACACCTTAACAAGAGCTCTGTGCCCCTGAGTCACAGTCCACCTGTTCCCAGAGGTTGATATGTGATATTTTGAGCTTCACAATTCTTGGTTTTGGCTGTGCATATGTATGGAAAGAACAATACAGAATGCTGTAATCATTTTAGGTGTGAAACTAGGATTAGTATAAAGGGGAAGAAAACAGGTATATCTTCTTCTTTTGTATTTTTAGGGTTTTTTTGTTTTGTTTTTTTTTTTTAGAAGAATGTGTTCCCCATTAGGATTCCTCTTTGCTGCCATGAAAAGAAGGCTTTTTAGTAAATTAGGGGAGGGATTTCATGACCTCTCTCTAAGCCACCTGTTGCTTCAGCTGCAAATAGATACTTACCTCTTAATAGGAATGACTAACAAAATAGGTACTACATATCATACACGTGCATATATAATTTATTTATATGCATTATATAGATGCTTCTAATCTTCAGGCTCAGAGTAAAGTCAACCATTGCAGCTACAAGAAATGCATTGTTCAGATGCTCCACAGCAGGTTCCCAGCACAAGAACTTTGTTCCCCTCAGTTTCCGTGCTGCACTGTGTCAGCCAAAAGCTGGATAAACAAAGGGGAACATTGCTGGTGTTTGTACAGGGTCTGGCACATAAGCCCCTCATATCCCCGGAGATAGGAGCCTCTGACTGGGGCTCCTTGCTGCTGCAGTACTACAAATATAGTAACAGTGACATGGAAGGCTAACCCAGGGACCTGTTCAGCAAGAATAGATCAGGAAATAGTAACATCTGCGATAAGACATAAAAAGAAATTCTTTCTGTCTCTCAGTAGCTGGGTTCAGACCTGAAGACAGGTCAAGCTGCATATGGTCACCAAAAATTAGTGACAGTATGGCATCCAGAGCACTTGTGTTATATATTAACAGAATTTTATTTCTCTAACAAGATTGGCTTTGCCCTGTGCTCCAGGAAAAGGAAACCTTTAGAAGAAATGTGCATAACAAGGCCCAGATTCTCAAAAGCAAAGGGCTTTACTCAGCTCTGCTGTAGTTTCAAGAGAATTAAATGAGAATTTCAAGCGGCTATCTCAACATAAACAATCATTTCTTTCTTCCAGCGAGCCAGTTAGGTGAGCAAAAGAAGTGTACCTCACCCCTGGGGCAGTTGTATGAGATGAAGGTAGAAATACAACATATTTCGAGGCTGTACCGCAATCCTGCAAACCCTTGCACAGTGACATTTGTCAGACCCAGTGCTGTGAGCAACATCAGACACTGTTGCTAAAGGGAGCTTCTCTGCCACAGTCAATGGGAGGCCCTGGGGCCTCTCTGCAGATGGCTTGGGGCTATCCAGGCAAGGAGCTGGATAAACCCTGACCCATTCCTGTCACCCCATTTAGAGCATGGTTGAAAGCTGAAGACAGTTTTTCTCCTGAGAGGAAATTTAGTTTTATCCCCTGCAGAGCTCTTAGAACATGGTCACAGGGCCTGCATCTCCTGTTCCTGATAGGACCTTACTCCGAGAATTACATTTTCCTTCATTTCAAAGAACTCCAGGAGCACAGTTCATAGCACATCAAGTTCACTATGATGCAAAGCTACCAGGTTAAAAGTTATAGCTTACTATGGTGTTACATTTGCAAGAAGTAAGGATGAGTCTGTATGTTCCCCTGATGATTCTCACTAGGGGCACATTTGTAATGATGGAAAAATGACCACACTAACATGTTAATGGGAGCAGTCAGATATCAATATAACTTGATGTGGTGTCTACAGACACCACGGCACTGAGAACAGCAGCTGTTGCTGAGGCAAACAGCTGAAATAAAAGAGGAAGAAAGGCAGCTTGCAAACAACCGCCTTCACTGGTCCAAATGGCTCCTAATACTTTTTATGTAAAGGCACACTGTTTTTAACATCTGCGTGAAGTTAATCTGAAGAGTTGTTTGCAAATAGCAAAACTGCTAAGCACCTGCTGCTTTAGGATAGATGAACTTTTGTGGGCATGTAACATGCTATTTTATTCCCAGCAGCTCTCACAAACACCACCCTATACAGAACAGAAATAAATGGACTTTGTGAAGGGCACTTCTGTTGAAATTGGATAGGACTATACACAAGTATTACCAGATACCAGAACAGTTTAAGAGTCTGGTTCAGAAATATTCTAGAGTCTGAGGTTGTCTTAGAAGAGTAACTTAAGAAAAGCAAAGTAATTGCCAGTGACTGAGGTTGCTAAGTTGAAAGGTTCATTTATTAGTGGATGTCAAAATGAATTTTTAAAAAAAGTTCCTGGAACTACTTTACTGATTTACTACTTTACTACTTTACTTGGCTGATTTTTAAGTCACCCTTTACATCAGTGTGTCTGAGTGCAGCACAAGTCCCATCTTCCTGGCACGCAGGGAATGCAAGAAGTGAAATGTGAATTCTGCATTTCCAGTTCACTTTTGCACTTTCTGCCCCCTTTTGAGAGTTTCCCTGAGCCACTCTCCCACAGAGAATTTCACCTCATTTGAATATTTGTTTGATTTCAGTTAGGTTCATCAAAATGGCAAAGAAAAAAAGACTGCAGCCAGAGTTAGACTGTACCCTCCTTCCCAGCAGGTCTGTGTGCCTTTCGTTAGTGACTTGTCTGTCTTTTCCATGCCATTTTATTTCAATGGGGGATGGTCCCACTGGATGAGTCCATGTTGTAAGATGGGAGATCTACAGTGGAGCAGTTAAACCCTGTACTTCAGAGACTTTTTTCTTGTGATTTGTCCTTCAATTTTGCCTGGCCTAATTAATGACTGAAATTGTTTGCAGTTTCCAGAATGGCCCTAGATGTTGAAAACAACATGCTACAGTATCAGTTAGCTTGTGTAGGTGTAACTCGGGTCTTAAACTAGACAAGATTTGCCATGCAGGGAAAAAGCTAACAACCGGGGTGTGGACTGTCTTTTATTTCTGTGACTGCACAAAGTTAAGAGAAGTGGAAAGGGTGACAGAACCTCAGGTGCCTTTACTTTGTAACAACTTCTATGTTCTTATTAAAACTAACTCGAAATCTTTTGTGCTCAGTGGAGATAACCACTGACTTTGGTGGAGGGACGAGGCTTGTAAAGAAAAGTAGAGGCAGATGGGGCAGCATGAGTGCAAGGAATACATTTTTTTTCTTACTTTTGAAACCCATTTGAAGGACTAGAATGTCGTAGCTGCTCAGGTCAAGAATTAAGATTTTTAAATAGACTTAATTTTTCATCAGTGCTGCTCTAAAAGGAAAAAAGCTCCTAGTTTCCCAGATTCTTTCCTACATCTTCTGTTTATTGAAAATGAGTATGACAACAGTCTCCAGTCATAAAAAACCATGTCCAAACTTAACTGATGTGTTTAAAATCCTTCCTTTTATCTGTACTTTGACAAGGTAGTTCTTTCAGAGTTCTGGGAGAGAGATGACCCACTTCCACTGATAAAACCCTCTGAGTTTTACTTCCATCTCATTACGCAGACATTCCCATACTGTAGTTGCCATTTGGGAAACTGCCTTGGATGCACTACTCAGCAGCATTATTTTACCCCTGAGTGTCCTGCATTGATCTGTGATGGCCTTGAGTTTGACACTTGAAGCAAAGAGACTGCCAGAGTTATCTACTACTCTGTGTTATGTGCAGAATATCCCGACAGCTTCCAGAAATTTTCTCTCTAATGCATCTTTGCAGCATTTGCACAATTTAGATGGTGTTAATTCTAAATGGACATGTGAGTCTTACACAAGTTTCTGGAAAATCACAGTACTGTATTGATAGGCAGGTGGAAGCAGTAGGTATTTTTGAGAAATCAGATGTCAGTCTGGAATTTGGCAAGCGGATTTTCATCTCAGACTAAAAGTTATTAGCCACTACCACTACTGCTATTAATTGCCTTTCATAAAGCATACATAATTCATAACTGCATGTTCACACTGTGAATGGTGAGTGCCATTTCTGAGTATTTGAGTGTTTTAAAAAGCCCTGTAAATGCAATGTTCATAATTCTGAATAACCAGGGCATAGTGGATTCAGTTGCTATGGTTGCAGGCAACAGAAGGGGAAGATCTGTATTGCATTTCAGGCAGCAATAACTGGTTGTACCACTAAATTCACTTACATTCATTTTTTTTGTAATTACAGTAATTCACAGTTCTGCCGAGTCTGCTGTAGGTAACTTCATTGGCATTAAGAGAGGCAGGGAACAGGCACTATAAATTGAGGGTCCAGTGAAGAAGTTGTCCCCAGCCTAAAACGCTATAACAAGGAAGTATGTAAGCATAAGCTCTGAGTTAAATGTATCCATGCAACAGTGGAATGTCTCTAAAAGCAATTGACTTTAGTCCCAGTATATTTTGACAATAAATGATAAATGGTTCCAAAAGGAGACTCTCCTGAGGAGATCTTGGACTTTTATTTTGTTTTTAAGGTGTATCTGAAGAGTAAGTAAAAAAGCATGTGACTGCATACCCTTTCCTGTTATCAGTTTGGGATTACAGGCTAGAACAAGTTTTACATTTTAAAAAATAGCTGTAGTTTTCACTCCTGTGAGATACATGAACCAGATCAATACTCTGCTGTTTCAGTTTAGTGGAAAGCAGAAAGGGTAGTGCTGTAAGGGGCTAAAAATGTCCTCAGAGACCAGTTAAGCAATATCTATTTCCAGGATGAATTACCAGGGATGCGCTAACAACTTGTAATTCTTAACAAAGGTAGCCAGTTAGAGGAGCTGTGACTCTCTAAGTCGCTGTAATTTTCCCATTGTATTTGCCACCTGTTAGTATTTGCTGCTGCAATGCACAGTATCTCTATAGCTAGCTGAACGCATCAGAACCAGTCTAATTTTCTCAATTGTTCTTTTAAAAATTCCTTCTATGCTGCAGAGAGGTAGGATCAGAGTGACACTCAGTGGCAGGATAGTAAAAGTGATTCTCAGATTCTCTCTAACATCTATTATTAGGATGTTAGGGGATTCTTCTAAAATTTTAGTCAGATAGTATTTTCTGTCTGTTTGATAATATTCTAAGCAAGCATTGTGATTCAGACCAAAATATGTACTTTTGATTATACAAACTGAAAGAAAGATTGTTCCTTACTTTGCCAAGGCCCCTTTCATTCGTAACTTGTGTGCTGTGATTTCCTGCAAATGAAAAAAAAAAAAGGAAAGAAAATTTAAGAACTTCAACTAAGGACTCACAAATTGAATTTCAGAATCAAGAGACTTAAATCAACATAGTTTTACATTCTGTGGGATTAGAATCTTTACAGATAATGTCAACAGTTCAAAGAATAGCATTTTACATCTTACATACAATTTAGCACGTTCCCTATGTATAACTGACAGTTCATTACATTCTCAGTTATTTGCATTGTACCAAAACATTTTCTTTATCTGAAAAAAAAAATCCTTTTTATGTAAGTAAACACTGGAATAAATTATGGAATAGTTACTGTTAAAGATTTTTAACATCAGCCCTTTCAAGTGTTTGAGACAAATCTTTTAGGTGGAGTAGTTCTGCAGTAAGGGTAGAATTTAGGCTGTCAGTCTTTTTAGCTTCCCTTGCTCGGGTGTAGGGAAGGATTCATAGGATTACATTCGATCATAGAGCCAGAAATTCTCCTATGGGGCCTGTGGCTTTCTAGTCACCCGAACTGGCAGCATTCAAGGATGTTAATAAATAAGAAGTATTGTGATACGATATTCCTTCAAACACTATATGTAAAATCACTTCCCTCTGTCTCAAACAGGGTCCAGTCGCATCCTCCCTGTCCATGCGATCTGTTCTAACCAGTGGCTCCTGCCTTTCCCCACCACCTCCGCCACCGCCGCCCCCGGGACCGCCCCCCATGGAAACCGCAAAGGACGAAGGAACTGCAGCTCGCTCAGCCCTCTTTGCACAGCTTAACCAGGGAGAGACAATAACCAAAGGTTAGGAGAAAAGAAATCCAGTTGTGATCCAGGAGTCAAACTGCATCAAGAGCTGCAGTTTTAAGTTACATTCTAGCAGCTCAGATCCTTCTGAGGATTGCAATGGTCAGATGGAGAAGACTGCATACCAAAACCTCCTTTAGAAGTCACAGCACCCAAATAAGTTCAGTATACCTGACATTCACACCATTTAGAGGTATCTTTTTAATTTTAAGGCAGCCAAGCTGGTTATCTTCAGCCCCCAGTAGCTGGTCAGCCTCTTAAATTGCAATTGCATTAAAGTTTTATCCCTCTTTCTGACTCACATTGAGTGTACAAACCTGTGTCAAATGTCATACATGTCAGGTGAAATAAAGCTTTTTTTATTAATATTGGACAGTTGTAATTTAAGTGTATGTCTGTGAAATTAAATACGTATTATTGATATATTTGCATTTAATGCTGCAGGGATAGGTCAGATATTGTCATGAATTATAAAAAAGAAACTGTTTTTCCGATGGAGAAACATGATACAACAAGCTCTCAGAGCTTACTACAGACAAAGGGACCTAGAAGACATTTTCTGTTGAAGATACTAAGAGCCCATCCACAGTAGAAGAGGTTTTATATGATCTTCTAAAAGTATGTCAGCAGTTACACTTTAGGTGGTTACCCAGGTAAACCTTGAGGAAGTTAAAAAAATGTAATTTCAGAGAATAACACAGCACAATTACAAACTGTTCATACTTTAATATGAGCACTTTTAGGATTGGGAAATAGACTCTCTTTCAGAAGCACAGTTTTTTTGTTGTTGTTGTTGTTTTTTAGGGCTTCGACATGTTTCTGATGACCAGAAGACTCACAAGAACCCCAGCCTACGGGCCCAAAGTCCACCTGTTCGTTCTCCAACAAAAAGCCATACTCCAAGTCCAACCTCTCCCAAGAATTCCCCCCAGCAGAACCACGCCCCTGTCTTGGAGCTAGAGGGAAAGAAATGGAGAGTTGTGAGTTCCAGTCACACCTTGAAATTGCACCTTGCAAACCAGGAGGAGCACTGAAACATCTTGTCTGTCTTAAACATGCAACAAAATAAAGTTGCAACTAAAATGGGCTCCATTCTCTGCATTGCTACAATTCAACTTTTACTTATTGTGTAGGATCTTAAGTTAATTCATTTGTCTCTGACATTCACTTACTAATTCATCTCACTGGAGAATGTCAGAACCAGCACATAAATTCCTTGCAAAATCAGACAACGGCCCAGAAACAAATCCAGTAGAGAACACCAATTACAATCCCTTTTTGCAGGCCCTTCATGTGAACAAGAGAGAACAGTCATTACAGACCACTCTCTCCAGTTTCCCTAACCAGTGGAATTATACTTTTATTATTCATTGCCCATTCAATCCAAGCATGTCTTCTGTGCCTAAAAGTAGAGGAGTGTTAACCTTTTGCTCAATCCGCAGATGGAAAAAGGAGATTTGTTTAAAGTTTGGGTGTCAATTTATGTAGGCATATACCAAAGAATCTATGAATGAAAATTGATGTGACTGTGTTGGTTAAGAGAGAGCAGAAAGAATATGCAGTTTAGTCATGCATAAGGTTATATACAGAGTCAGCGTATGTTACAGTGGAGTCCAGTTTGCATAAGGTACAGTCACCGTTTGTGTTATGTTGCCTTATGGTTCTACTACTTGGAACTTGCCTTGTGAATCCCTAGCCTTTCCTGAACATTCATGGAGTGCAATTGTTCTTTTAAGCCTAATGAAAGGAAATTTCTTCACCTATTACTCCTTTACTGTATATGGTAATGCCTGTATGTGTTCACAATATGCTGTATCAAACATTACATAACACTTGGGGAAGGAAAACTTGCATTGTTCTTTAGTCTGTGTCAGATTGGAGCTAAACAGCAGTTTTGTGAGTGCCTTTTTAAATTGTGAGCATAACATCTTTGCTGCAAAATTAATGGATTTTATCTCTGTGCTGACTTCTTCAGCTCTGCAGCTGTGAAAGGTACAGTGTCATCTAAGGGTCAGTTAGGTGAGATATCTGGTCACCAAGCAGATTAGGATTTTAAGCCACAGGAAGAGCATTGCTCTATTATAACTGAAGATGTGATGACTCGAGGATAAATTGTACTAAACTCTGTCTGACTGTTTGCTAAAGACTGTTAGTTAAAGACAACCAATAAAATAAACTTTCTTTTGAAATAGGAATATCAAGAGGATAAGAATGACCTGGTCATTAACAACACTGAACTCAAGCAAGTGGCCTACATTTTTAAGTGTAACAAATCTACACTTCAGATAAAAGGAAAAATAAACTCAATTACTATTGGTGAGTGGGTAGCTCAGCTGGGCTTTTAAGTGACAATCTTGATAAAACTGACTTATGTGATTAATAATGCATCTGAATAATTCAGTTCACTTTAATGATCAAGAGGGTAAAGTCACTCAGCTATGCAGTGCAGGACTGGGCATTTTCGTAGTTAATGTAGCAGGTGTGCATGTATTTACTTTTGTCTTTCCTTTCATAAGAATTATGATTGCTTTTATTTTAGACAACTGTAAAAAGTTTGGCCTTGTGTTTGACAACGTTGTGGGAATCGTGGAAGTGATCAACTCCAGGGATATTCAGATTCAGGTAAGGATCTAACTGAGAGAGACAGATCTAGAACAAGTGGGGCGAAAAAAGCCCAACATATAGTTGCAAGATATTTTAAAAACTCATAGAGTACAAGAAAATTAAGAAGTATCCGAATGGATCTTTATATGCACTGTATTCTACTGATGTTTTTAGAAATGCTTGTGAAAACTATCAACAAACCTCCCATAGCCCAGTGCATTGTGTTCTGGTGAAGCTGAGAGATCTGTACACAGAACTGTTACTTCTGTCCCTGATCTGCTTGCTTTCATGCTAAGCAACTCCCAGCGCTTGAAAGTTCAGTGGTGCTTACAGAAGAAATTCTAGCAGTTAGCTGACTGATTTCTAAGTGCACAAAATTTTTTTCTTGTTCTCTCAATGGAAATGTTCAAATAGACTGTCAAAGAACAGCTAAACACTATGAAGTAAAAGTAGGTGCTGGGATTTCAAATATCCCTGGTCAGTGATGTGACACTTTATATAAGTAATGTAGTTATTTGCCTTCAAAAAGCTTCATCAGAGATCATCTTCCTTGTAATTCTGATGAAAAGAAAATGCATGTTTTTTGAATCTATAGATTGCCCTTTCTACTGGGGACACTTGTCCTGCTCAAAATACACAGTCTGCTTGATGTTTACAGCACTTCAGTCACCCAATTCCAAAGAGGTCTAACTACCTGCTCTAATACTGGGTTGTGTCTGACACACAATGTAATCTCAAGAAAGGACTTCAGGACATATTATTTAAAGGGAAAATGAAATGTTAATTATTATATTAAACTACCACTCTTCAAAGTGAGGTCTTTTGCTGTATGACATTAAATGTAGGCAGTCCTGCTCTGTGCTTCAGAAATAATGGTCACAGCCACCACAGGGAATAGGAGCAAGATGGGGTTTTATATTTTGAACCTTGTGCAAGTGACTGACATTGCTACCAACACTGCATTATCTTCTGAACTGTAACAGTCTGTTTTATTCATGATCACGACATGTCTTTTTACAGCAGAGACAGTTAATAACGATCCCAGGCACTTATTTAAGCAGTTTTAAAATAATTGTATTATTTTTATCATTACCTCTTAAACTGTTCATGAAAGCTGAAAAATTCATATGTAATGAATAGCAATATCACAGCTTGCTAATACTCAAATAAAGTGGAAATACCTTTTATAAGAATCAAAATTCTTAGAAACAAAATTAATCGTGTTCTGTAAATATTGCATAAGGCTTCTATGCATGTCATGGAGCAGAGTGGAGATCCACTTAAGAAGGTAGGGTCTGGTTATATGCTGTATGCTGCTTGAATCAGGCAGCTCCCCCAGGGCTGGTGTATGCCAAGCGCTAAGTACCTCAGTTTTCTCAGTAATTTGAAGACCTGATGTCCAAGACCATAATGTCCAAATACAGGATATGTTAATGCAACAGATTTCAGTAAGGTAATCCTACAGATTTTGCTATAGTGACTTCAGTGCCATATTGCGTGTCTCTCCTTTATCTCAGTAATACCTTCTTTTCTTACCAGATGTTTGCAAAATTTTTAAACACCCCTTCCTTCTGTTCTCCACTGTATAAGAACCCATTTAAGAGAAGGAACTTTAAGATGCATTGATCCACTGGTAGCTCAGACTTCAGGATAAAGGTGGGATGCAAGAGTATATTGCCATCCTTGCTAGAGAGGGCAGAAGCGGGAATTTTTACTGACAACCAGTGAGTCAGACAGTTAGCCATGAAGAAATCTTTCAATCTGTAAAATTGTAAACAAGAGAAGATTTCCCTTCCTCCCTTCAAGTAAATCGTGTGCTTGCTTTTAAAGAGACATACTAAATAGTTTTAAAGATTTAATTAAATTGCTCTTAGTACTTATTTAAAACTGTAGCTTGCCTGAAGGGGATAAAAACCCTCTCCTGTTCATGCTGCAAGAGCTTTGAAGTCTTCAGAGTGTATTACAAATGTCTTGAGTACTACTTTATGCTGAGGTCTTTCCTTTGCCCTTATTGGGTTGAAGTTGACATGTTTGACTTCTTAGCCAAGTCTCACTGATGAACAAGGTGAACACTGCCTAAATATCAGCACAAAAGTATCACTGAAATAAGAGAGAATCAGAGAAGTACTGTCATTAAACTGTATATTGAAAACTTGCTGTAAATTACAGGTTTGCTGTTGTATATAGGGCTTTGTTACCACCACTGGGAATTTTCAGTGGCAGTAAATCAATCAAAGCATCCCACAGGCAGGTGACACATAGATCAGATGCTGGTGGTCAAAAATAGGTCTAGAAGGCAATGAGGATTTTATTAACAGTATCTCTATTTGCATTTTATGATTCAATGTTAAGTAGATTTTATTTTTCAGGTGATGGGGAAAGTGCCAACCATTTCTATTAATAAAACAGAAGGCTGCCACATCTACCTCAGTGAGGAGTCATTGGATTGTGAGATTGTGAGTGCCAAGTCATCTGAGATGAACATTCTCATCCCCCAAGATGGTGATTATGTGAGTGAGATATTTTTTAATTTCCTTTCTGTTCCTTACTAGTCTTGGCTGTTAAGAGCACTTAAGCTGGTAGGAAAGAAACTGATGTAGCGCACAGATTATGTCAACAAAAAATGATACAAAACAATTTAATTTCTATGTTCCTGTATTTCAGGAGGAAGAATTTCATGTTTTCTGGGACACAAATTTCAGAGATCAGAAATTGTGTCCTCTGTTTCCATTCTGATGGTTAATGGCTTCATGTCCTGTCCATTTGATCTTCTTTTTTATATCTATACATCATCTCCCAAAGAAATTAACTTCACAGAAGAGCACTTAAATCTGAATATGATGAGGCTAAAACTAAGATAAATATAATACTACTACAGGTGAAGTAATACAATATAATACACAGTAATTTCATATTTATAAGCCGTACCTTTTTGACTGAGTTTTCAACCCGACCCCGGAAGTGTGGCTTATATATGGACATATTCCAGCAAAAGGCCAACCCGGACGTGTGAGACGGGCTGGCCCGAGGCGGGGTGGGGCCCGAGCTGCCGCAACGGGCGGGGCTGGCCAAAGCTGGATACTCCCTGAAGAAAAAAAAAGAAAAAGAAAAAAAAAGCGGCTTATCATCCAGTGCAGCTTATTTATGGACAAATCCCATAGTCTTCCCGGCTACGCGGGTGTGCGGCTTATAATCAGGTGTGGCTTATAATTGTGAAATTACTGTACTTATTTTTCTAAAGCTATTGATACATGGGTAGCAGCTGTAGTACTTTGTACTATTTTCAACATATATCCTTAAAAGTCACTTAAACGGGTGCATTTTCCCAGTTCCTTTCCCATTCTCATAAAATTTTCATACTGTGTCCAGTGGCATTTCTAGTGAAGTCATGCTCTGTCACTTCACACACAAGCAGGCAGAGTGTGCTCATAATAGTTCCCTGATGTCCTCAACAGAGCAGAGTTTAAATTGCAGGGCATGACCATAGTCAGAACTTAAATTTTTTGTTAGTCTTTTGAGCTGGAATTTAGTACAGGGGTTTAGGCTTTATAAAATAAAATTTGTAATGAGAACTTTTATGCTTCATATTTCCAAAAGTGACTGCTGGATGCCCAGCTTTAGACAAGTAAAAAGGGAACAATTTTTAGTGGGCGCATATTCACCTGTTTCTTTTTTAAAATGAGTCCTTTTGGTCAGTCGCGCCTCAAAATCACCATAACATCAGAAATTACTGACTATCAAAACACCTCTTTGAGGTCTGAATGAAAAACCCTTCTCTTTTTTGTTTACTGGGTACATTTCACTGAGTTTGTAGAATGGAAGGTAGTTACTTCATTTGGTGTTCTGCTTCATTTTGTGTACCCCACAAAGGATGCTGACTATTTGGAAGTGTATCACACTTAGGATTGGGGATTTTTATTCTATTCTATTCTTCCATGTTACAGTATTGCTTTTGTCCTTAAAATTAGACTCCTGGCTTAATCTCCGCATCTAAATCCTCTCTACTGTCCTCCAACCCAGACACCGATGGAATCTGAAGTCATTTCTGACATGAGGCTTATTTACTTAGTTGATGCAGATAATGGTGTGTGAGGGATTATTGCCAAGTAGTACTATACCAAGGCTATTTGAAACTGGGTAGCAATCAGGCTTTTTCCGGTGTGGCATTGTAAAATAGCTTCCTAGGGTAATGAAGAAGGTTCTCTCTAATCCTGGCATGTCTGAGCTATCAAAGCTTTCACAGTCATGTAGAACTAACAGTATTCCACTAGTTTTCATGAGATATCCACTGTTTGTTTAACCATCATTGTTGCTTTTGTTTCCTACCAGAAAGAATTTCCGGTTCCTGAACAGTTCAAGACAGCGTGGGATGGATCTAAGTTGGTCACTGAACCTGCAGAGATTGTGGGTTGACTTCCTCATGCCATAGAGCACTTGCTGACCACGGCCAGACTGTGGCCAGCCCACACAAAGCAGTAATGTAAAGAACTAGAAGTAGCAGGAGTTCATGCTGCTGATATAGGCCTTCAAGCATTAGCTCTGTATGCTAGGAACAAAAACACATCTGGCACCCTTTTGTTAGGCATCCTGGTCCTGGTCACGTCTCCACACAGTTTGCCTTCACATACAGTTTTAATTCTGAATGGTAGTAAGTTAAACCCCTCACCCTCCAGTCACATAGTTGGTTTGAAATACTGTATACGTTAAGCCAACATACTGCATGATACACTTTCTTTATCATCTTGCTTCAGTGCATTCCTTTTTGTGTTTCTGCTAATCAAAACAACATTAAGGCTTCAAGGTGTTAAGCAATTCCTGTATGATGCAGTAAAAATGCACCTGTAGAACGTATGCAGTTTCTTGCAGTTCTGTGGCAATCATAATGTGTTTTATTTCAAACAAGCAAAAAAGGACAACTTTCAGCACAGCATACATTTAGCTAACTGAAAATTAAAAAAAAATTGTAATTTAATCAAAAATGTTTCTAATACGCATATTTAGAAGATCCCACAGTTTTCTGTGAAGTAAGATTTTGGATTTTGTTATGGTTCACAGACTTGCTGTTGCCCTTTCATTTTTGCAAATTAATAATTCTTTGTAACTGTAGAGCCTCATCTATTGCAGGAAATTACTTGAAGGATTTTTGCTCCTTGGATTTCTCCCCCCTCCCCCCTACCCCCCCCCTTTTTTTTATGGTGACACAATCTCTCATTTTTTGAAATTTCACATTTTGTCTTGCATCTTATACAGAAAACAAAGGAAGACAGACACATCTGATACCAGCTAGTTTTCCTTTCTAATAAAGTTCCTTTAAAATATTTGTATTGTAGCTCATCATGTTCATTAAAAATATCATCCTGGGGTTTTTTCCCCCACATTTGTAGGATTTACTCAGTTTCAAATATGTCCACAAAGCAAAGCCATAGATTTATGCCATACTAATTCTGAGCCCAAATAAAGGGGTAATTTTCTGTTCAGCCCTTTGACTCTATTTTTTTTAACAAAGGTGGAGTATTGTATACATTTGTACTATTTCAGCACATAGTACAAATAAAACTTGAAAAATTTTAAAAGTCAGTTTATTTTTTTTGATCACTTGTAATACTTTGTATAAGTGAAATTACAGTGAGATGCTTGCAGAGCTAGTTACAAGTTAAATTTTGTGCCTAACTTACCTTGAAAGTACATTAACTCTTAAAGGTTTTCAAGTATATCTTTGATTGTAAACCCTATACAATACAAACAGTAGTGTTCATTCCTTACATTTTTGCTATCTGATGTTTAACCTATGCGTATAATGTGTTTGCTTTAATACATATCATTTTTTCAACAGTAAACTTCTTACAAAATAAAATGAAAATGTACTTGTTTAAAAACAAAGTTGTTCAGAGCTTACTCTGTTGCACTGTTTGTCCTGTAGGCTTTCTCTTCCTTAAACTCTGTTTCAAAAGCTGGAGTGAGAAAAAGTAGCTCCTCATCCCATTTACCTAAAATATTATCACTTTTGCTGCCATAATCCACCTGAAAATGAGTAGAGGATATTCTGCATGCCAGCAGATAAACCTGAAGTGTCATGCACATAACTTGGGTGACAGACAGCAAAACTGAGCTTTTCATGATTTTCACTTCTAGGTACACCTCTGTCTTCCAGGGAGTATATCTAAGGGAGATAATTATGATGTAGTGCAAGTTGGTAAGGTTTGCCTTCTATTTTTAGCTTTTCCTGTTGTTTCTCTATATGTCTTCAATCACAGGTGGTCTACTCCATATATCACTTACATGTGCCTCTTCTCTGAAAAATGGGTATCGCCTACTTGTCGTGATTAAAGGATTGTTGAAGGGTTGATTAATCCTTAAATCATAATTGTAATGTGTTCCACAAAATAGTCTCATTCTGGAGCATCCTGGCCTGAGATACTGACTCTCTTTTATACAGCATCAAAGAGGGGACAAGGCATTATGCAGCAGCACGATGCCACTTACTGCTTTGGAGGTAAGACACAAACCAAGTATCAAATCCTGATGATAAACAGAAAGCAGCAAGACAGCCCTGAATCACTACACAGGCAAATTCTTATAGTTCCTCTGAGGGATTTACTACCCTCATCAAATACAAAGTCTGTGAAGGCAGATCTGATTCTTTAAACATTTGAAGGCAAACTCCTTTGTGGCTAGACCTTCACCTTGACATTCACAGTCCTGCAGTGGGCAAGACTTGGGTCTTGGGTACATCTTTGACCGGCTTCTTTGCAGAAAAAGGTTCTGTGAAGTAACAACACATGCCTGACAGTCTGAGCACACCTCAGACCTTTGTCAGAGAGCAGAAGTTTAAAAGAAAAGGAAGAAGGCCTTGCATGAACAGACCCAAGGCAATTGCTTCAACTGAAGAAAAGGATACCAAGTCAATGCATTACTGGATACCGCAAAAGTAGAGGAAGGACTTCTAAAAGAGATTATATCCAGCACTCTTAGTCAGCCACATAACAACAACGACAAATCTATAACCACCTTTTGTCAGTTCTGGTCATCATAAAAAATACTTATCATATATTTCCAATAGGGTTAGACTGTTCTTTTCCTGCAATCTGTCATTAAATTCAAAATTACAAAGGAGTGCTAAATCAACAATCTGCTTCTACTTTACATGAATTTGTGTACACTTAAAGGTTTAAAACTAATTTTGTGAAAAATCAAGTTTATCTTAAGAACAGAAATAGCCAACAAACTGCAGAATGATGATTTGATGAGTCTTCTCAACCACGAGCACTTGCAGCCACCAAGTTTTCAGCAGCAAGACTGATCTATGGCTGATTTGATGGCTGATTCCACAAGGAATGAACTGCTAAATGCCAAGCATCCCTAAGTCCCATTGATTTTCTTTTTTTTTTTTTTTTTTTTTTTTACTGCATGCTGTCACACAACATATACCCCTTGATTAGTGTGTTACGCTGCACTAATATTGTGGTCATGCCCTAAAATCAGTGCCACTGCCAAAACAGAAAAGAGTGAATTTGGTTCATATATTGATACGGAAAAAATGTGTGTGGTGTGATTAGCCAGTTCATTTCTATAAGCCTTCATGGGTCAAATACTCCCTAGTACAGATGCTGTCAATCAGCCAGTAAAATACATGCAAAAGAGAAGACAAGTTCTTAATTTAAGTGTCTAAATGTAAAGAGGTTTTTTTTCCTATGAAAAGCTTCAATGGAAAAAAAAATGGAAAAAAAAAAAAGCTTCAACTTTCTTAAACAGAATAGGGTGCAAAAAGAAGGGAGCCGGGCTCTCTTCAGGTGTGCCCAGTGACAGGACCAGAGACAATGGATACACGCTGAAACACCGGAGTTGCCCTCTGTATGTCAGGAAACTCTTTTGTTGTGTGCAAATGACCATCACTAAAATACAGGCCGCTCAGAGATGAGATGGAGTCTCCATCCTTGGAGACATTCAGAAGTCCCATGGACATGGTCCTGCTCTAGGAGGCCCTGCTTGGGCAGGGCGCCAGGTGGACCTCAGAGATGCCTGCCAACCTCAGCCCTTCCACGTTCTGTGATACTCAGTTGTTTAGAGTATTGGTTACGAAGAACCCATGGAAATTGGAAGCATCGAGGTAGTGACTCCAAGTACCCACCAGATGGCAGGAAACAGCCGAGGCCAGGTCTTCACAGGCTTTTAATGACAACCTGCTGGATTCCAGCATTTACAAAGGATGTGAATGCGGTTTGCCAAGGGGCTGGGGAATCCTCTCCTCCAAAAGTCACTGTAAAACCACTTAATATTACTTTGATCTTGAAATTATCATCTCAGTAAAAGGTTAAGGTTTGAGTGGCATGAACAAGGAAGAATTAAAAATAAGTACTTGCTACCAATTATTAAATTGATCTATTGGGTTGTTTTTCCTTTTTTTTTTTTTTTTTTAACACTGCTAAGCATATCTCCATTAGAAAAAATACCTGATTGAACTTAAAAGTAGTATTTAACAGAGCCACTGAAGATAAAGAAGTAAGTAATTTCGAATCTGTGCTTGAAAACCAGAAATCTTTTCCATGTGCTAGAGAATTAGGCACTTGCTAAGGCTTTCCTGTGCCATAGTTATTTTGCAGACAAATCATTTTTGTTCTTTCTCTTTTCTGAATCCTCACCGTATCTGGATCTGCAGGAGTTCCTTCAATGTTACTGCACTATGTGTTCATCACCCTGTGCTTCACAGATCTTTCCTGGAGATCAAACCATTTGGAATGCATCAGTGGCTCAATTCAGTGTGCACCCTTAGTGCACTCTCTTGATGTGCTGTTCAACTGGGCTCCTTCTAAAATGTAGAAGCTTCCAGACAAATGGAAGTAAGGTTCAGTCCATTACACGATATGCTTATAAGAACAGCAGTTATCAAGAATATACAAAGCAGCTTCAGGAGTTGATTTAGGCCCAACTGCTGTGAAAATATTGCCCAGAAGTACAGTAATTTCACACTGATAAGCTGCACCTATTTCACTGAAGAATTGAGTCGAGACTGAAAGTGCAGCTAACCACTAGGTGCAGCTTATTTATGGACAAATTCCGGCAAAATGCCAACCCAGAAGTGCGAGCCGGCCGGGGAGGGAGCTGCCGCAGAGCCACAACCGGGCAGGCGGCGAGCTGGAGCTACTGGCCGCCTTCACGCACCAAGCTGCTTGCCACCTTCACGCGGCCAGCCCACTGAGCAGCCGCCGCTTTTGAGCAGCACGGGGAGCTGCCGTTGCTGCTGAGCAGGCGGGGAGCCGTGGCAGCCAGCGCCGGGGGCAGGAGTTCTGGGGCCTGCGGCATGGGGACAGCGCCTGGGGCTGCGTTTAAAGGCTTCCTAGGTCTGTGAAAACTGTTTGCAAAGTGAGCAGCTGACAGCAAACCCTGCGAGCTCACAATTCTGTTACTAACTTGTTACTTTGTTGCACATGGATCCTCGCTTTTTTTTAAAAAAAAAGTGCAACTTATCACCCGGTGCAGCTTATTTATGGACAAATTCCATGGTCTTCCTGGCTACTCGGAAGTGCGGCTTATAACCAGGTGTGGCTTATGAGTGTGAAATTACTGTAACTACTGCTCTCTGAAAATGCCTATGATCAGGCCCTTGACTTATAATAAAATCCCCCTCTTATTAGATAAAAATCATAAATAATGCTCTCCAAGGAATGTTCTGACTACCAGAAGACAAGAACCTGCTGTCTTTATGGTTGAAATAACCCTGAAAAATCTTTGTGTGCCATAAGTTTTGTAGAAGAACAGAGAACATTCCCTACTCCACCACCCAAAACTCAGTGGTGACTTCCTAGGTTTAACCCTTCTTCCCTAGGTCGTGCTGCATGCTGAGGACCCTACCTGATCATCACTGACCACCAAAGACTCTTATTCTCCAAAGCCATAGTCCCAGTGCTGCTTCAACATAGGCACCACCATATTTCCTCCCTGGGAAGAGAAGGGAATGCGTCAGAGAAGGGAATTAGGTAACCAAGAAGGCTTCCCAGTGCCATCTTCCTGAGTAAAGCTGTTTTGTTGTTGCTCTTCCTTCAAACAAGGCCAAGGTAAAAGGCACATAAAGGTGTTTAAGCACAACTCCTAAAACAGACAGTGCTAATAAACAGTCAGCCACACAAAAACCTTGTGTACTCTAAGATAAAATTGAAAAAGTTTCTTGGGTTTTTTTTCTCCAGCTGATTTGCTATGACCTTTTTATCAACTGTGACCACCAGGATTCTGTTTTCTCTGTATTTTCTCTGTATTATCTGGATATACTCTGTATATGGAGATTCTCTGTATCTATTAGAAAGAACTTGTCTCAGTCAACTGTGTAAGGCTTTAGAGCCAATATCTCCTTCAAGTTCCTTAGATGGAGAAGACAGATCAGTTTCAGAGTGAAAAAGTAAATTAATTTATTTGGGAGAAAGTTGTACCATTTTCCACAGTAAATGTATAAGATTTTACATTAAATTTATGTAAATGCATACATATGTTTTTTGGCTCAAGTGTCATATTCTGTATCAGGATGCTTGCTCCAACAAGGGGGAAGGTTCTCTTTGGTGGTTCTGTATAGTTTCAGTGATGAAGAATCTCTTTAACCATCATTAGCATTTAATTTCACTCTGAACATGAACATAAATACTTGATATAAATGTCTAAATAGCATGAATTGTAGCTGCTGGACCCAACAATAATTAACCACTTTGCAATGACAAGAGCTTGTTGTTGATTAATGTCCAACTCTCATCCAATGAGTCTTCAGAAGAGCTCCTATTATTAGAATATTTCAGCATGATGCAGGAGATGTGATCTGTTATCCCCTGAGCAAAGGAAAGAATTGAACTTCAATGCCTTGGCAATTCCTCGGTTTTAAAAATGGTTTGAAACCCTTGAAAGCAAGATGCTGGAAGGCATATCAAAAATGAGCAAAGGTACAATGTCTGTAGACCTGTACAACAGCCAGATTTACAGCACACCAGTGTTCAGTTACCTCCCATTGACCATGAAGGATTCCTCACTCAGGAGTGACTAATCAGGTTTTTCAGCATTACCTACACTTAAAGAGCTTAAGGTGGGAGTCCAGATTCCCCTTAAACCTTAACTATTATGATAACAGTTTTTAGATGCTTACCTCCTCCTTTTGATCTAGTTCAAAACATTTCTTTTTGCCTAAATCTCATTTTTAGGGAAGAGGATATTTAACTGCCAAGGCATCCATCTACTTACTTTCATCAGCTGGTACAATGAGCTGCCCAACCAAAAGAGAAAGCAACGTAGCAAGAAGTTGGTGCTGCAGAAGATTTTAAATACTGCCTTGTGTGGCAATCTGACACAGCAATGAAACAAGACCCTCTGTCATCAAAGGCCTAAGTTGTGAGTTTCTCACTATTGGCAAGCCCTGTTGTCACAGCATCTCTGTCATATGCATCCCAGAATAGAAAAATCTGAACTCTCGCAGAATTTGTGGGTCAATTGTGGATTCTTTCTTTTTTTTTTTTTAGGTGGAAGAATGAAAAACTCTTAACTGAAAAATCTGGGAATGAGGAAACATTACATTTTTACCTGTTAGTCCTCTGCTCTTGGCTATCAGTGATTATGTTTCACTGATAGAATAATCTCATAGCGAGTTCTAACAATGGTAATGCTGCTGCTGGTGAGCCTAAAATTTACATGTGAGCTGGCAGCATTATATGAAGTCTCTGAGATCTTGTATTTTAAGATCTGATCTGGTTTTCAAACCTGTGGCCACAGATACAAAAAAAAAATAGGAACAAAAAAAAAACCAAACCAAACCAAAACAAAACCAAAAACCCAAACAACAACAACAACAACAACAACAACAACAACAACAACAACAACAACAACAACCAAACAAAATAAAAACCAAAAAAAAAGAAAACCTAAACAAAACAGGGAAACAAAAAAAACCAAACCAAAATAAAATAAAATAACTAAAACCAAAATAAAATAAAATAACTAAAACTAAAACAAAACTAAAAAGTCTTGTTACATTACATTTATTGTCAGTTTTCCAAAACAGTTTTTCTATTAGGAATTAATAGCTGGTTTAAAACCATGTCTTCTTCTATACACTATCTTCACTCCTTTTCTTCTTCCTGATCATGCTAAAACTTGCTGTGTTTTCCTAAACATTTACCCCTATTGATTTCACCAAGGTCTGTGTTACAAAACATGCCAGTGTAATTAAAACCATAGCAGTATAGTGAGTGCCAGCACCTTACATAACTGCATAATATGGTATCGGTCACTATTTGATAATCACTTGGGCAATTCACCTCAGCTTGTTTGTATTAGAGACTCACTCCACACAAATTTCTAGGACTGAAAGAGTGGAAATTTCTGTTAGATACATGAGAAAAATTCTTTACTTGAGGATGGTGAGGCAGTGGAACAGATTGCCTACAGAAGCTGCGGCTGCCCCATCCCTGCCAGTGTTCAAGGCCACATTGAATGGGGTTTGGAGCCACCTGGGCTGTGGAAGCTGTCCCAGCCCATGGGGCAGGGATCTTTAAGGTCCATTCCAAACCAGGCCATTCAATGATTCTATGGTTTTATGAAATTGCTTCATTTTTTTTAATTAGTTGAGGTTAAATGGGGAAATAGTTCAACAGGGTGAAGGACAAACTTCTGGTTTAGTTCAGCTGTGAAATTTGCTGTCTTCAACATGGGAAACATTCCAGGTTCACAGTGCATATTTTTTAATTCAGTATTGAGCTGTGTTAACATCTCTGTCATAATTCCCGGTCTGGTTGAGATGCTTCATAGAACACAGAGACCTTAAAGACTGAAAGTTAGTTTGAAGAACTGTGTTTAAACTTGCTGCTGATTCTTTGTTTAGCATTTGAGGGGAGCAAGTCCTACGAGGAGCAGCTGAGGGAGCTGAGAGTGTGCAGCATGGAGGAGGCTCAGGGGGACCTTATCGCTCCCGCTAAGTACCTGAAAGGAAAGTGTAGCCAGGTGCCTCTTCTCCTGATAGTTTCAGGTTGGACATTAGGAAGAATTTCTTCACAGAATGGGTGACAAGACATTGGAATGAGCCGCCCGGGGAGGTGTGCCTGCAGGTGTCTAAGGAAAGCCTGGCGGCAGCACTCAGCGGCATGGTCTGGCTGACAAGGTGACATTCAGTCATAGATTGGACTCGATTACAGAGGTCTTTTCAAACCTAAGTGCTTCTGTGGATTGTGGGGGTTTTGTTTTGGGGGGTTTTGTTTGTTGGTTTTGGGGACTTGTTTGTTTTCGTTTTGTGTAGGGTTTGGGTTTTTTGTTTTGTTTTTGTTTTTAGAGAACGAACATGGCATGTGATAGCGGGAAAGATGAAAAGGGGATGACAGAGGAGGCAAAAAACGCCCACAACATTAATACAGCAAAATAAAAACGCAGAAGTTGCGCACCGTAAAGAGCTCTGAAAACTGCTTCGCTGGTCCGCTAGGGGCACCCGCCTTTGCGTCAGCACTCGGCAATACCATCTCGTGGCGGCGGCGGGGGGGAAGCCTGTTTTTTCTCTGGCGCGGTGCTCTCCCATCTGGCTCTTCTCCCCCCACTCCACGCGGTAAGTGGGAGAGGCGAGGCGGGTCTCCGGCGCACGCGTGGTGAACACTCAGTGCCCTCCGCGATGGAGGAGGTGGCGGAGCGCGGTCGCGCCGGCGGTGGGGCGGCGGCGGCGATGGCGGAGGGCGGTAGTGCCGACGGAGAGGAGGCATCCAACGCCAGTGCCAATGCTAACGCCGCATCTTCACCATCGCCGTGCTCCTCTTCGGAGGGCGGCGGAACGAAGCCACTGAGCGCGGCGGAGTACGCGCGGCGCGTACACCAGTGGCTATGGGACTCGTACTGCGGGTACCTGGGCTGGCAGGGCTGCCCACCCGCCTTTCTCGCCGCCGCGGCTGCAGCCGCCGCGCAGCCGCCCCCGCCTGCCGCCGCTGCCTACTACAGCCCCTTCTACCTCTTCGCTCCGCCAGCGGCACACACGGCCCCCGCCGGGACGGGACCCCGCGCCCCCGCCGCTGCCACCCCAGCCTGGCCGGGAGCGGCGGGCGCGGTGTCGCCCCTGCCCAGGGCGGCCTCCGGCAGCGCCGCCAGCACCAGCGGCAGCGGCGCCTCCAGGGACACGGGGCGGCCGGCGGGTGAGTGGGGGCCGGGGCTGGGGCGCTCGGCCTGGGGAGGAAGAGGAGCCTGATGAGAGACGCAGCTCCGGGAAGCGGGATGTGGAGAGGGAAGCCGGGGGTGTGCGACGCTGGGAGTCGCTGCGCTTCCGTTGGCTGCGGCCCCGGGCATGTGGCTGTGCCGTGTGACACAGGGTGACAGCCCTAATGCCGAGGTCGTAAGCCCAGAACTTGTTCATAAACAAGTTTGAATACAGGGTGACAGCCCTGATACCCAGGTTGCAAATCCAAGACCCGGTGCGTAACCGGGTTTGGGGGGATTGACTTGCATATACAGCTTACAGCTTCAGAGCTGGTAAAGATGGTTTCCTACATACGAAGGAGTTTTTTCCCAGTGGAATTTATCGTCACAGGCTTGTAATGCATCTGAGTATAAGTAGCCCCTTTGGATGAGGAAATCTAAATTATCTTTTCCTGTTTATGGGCTCTTGGTGCTCAAATAAAATAATTTCGTCAGATCGAAGCAGAGGAGTGAAAACATGCTGACATTGAACGAGTTTAGGCAGTGGGACCCGAGATAAACAAACGTCTGTTGCAGCTGTAAACGTTGAAGGCAGTGCACAGCAGGCCTGTTCAGGAGAAAAGCAAACTAACTCCGATCACATGAGAGGTAAAACCTGGAGCAGCAACAGCTCCTCACAAGTCGAGGAACGCCTAGGTCACATTCCATGGATGTTAGTACCACTGTGAGCAATGGTAGGAAATTGAGGAGGAGAATACTGCTGACGGACTTTGGAAAAAAGCCAGAGCTCGTTTATCTCTTCAGGACAAAGTACGACATCACTGATCTGTGACGTTGTTTATAAGCTTAATGGTGTATGTGTGTGTAAGATGTTTTTTGTTCCTTTTTCCTTATTTTCAAGGAAAGGGAGCCTAGTTTCTGAGCTTGCTTCTTACGTTTTTAAGCAGATGTTGCTTAAACATGGTTAGAACACAAAATAGTATTTTCTGTAATTATGTCCTGATTCTGTTATAGTTTGCTTATTAACTGATATTGCCAGTCATTGAAGGGAGGGTTGGACAAAAGCTAGGCTGAAATGCTTCTTGGATTTTACCTGTTTTTTCAGGTAGATAATTCCATATGTTTAAGGTAATTTAGGGCATGAATAGCACTTCCTGCTGCTGAACGTGGTTATTCTGAATATTGCATACTATTGCAACACACTTGGCCTTGTTAAGGGGACTAGGTATGTGATGCAGTGATACAATACAGTTATAAACAAAGACTGTTGTGCTGATGCTTTAGCTTCAGATTATAGATGGATATATCTGGAACAGCTAAAGTGATTATGGCTCCTTCCCTGCTGTAGATTACTGCCCACACAACAGGCGAGGCAGGGCAGGTCATGTATCTGTCCCTGTGCCAATGCAGTTTACAGCCTGTGTGCTTATGTAAGCTGAAATAAGTGACAGCTT
Organism: Sialia sialis; assembly: GCA_009812075.1. Lineage (NCBI taxonomy): Eukaryota > Metazoa > Chordata > Aves > Passeriformes > Turdidae > Sialia > Sialia sialis. The sequence goes on along the minus strand of VRYO01001463.1, from coordinate 88,531,820 downwards.
ATGTCAGTGTTGCAGATTTTAAACTGGGATGTCAGAAAATGGGATTGTTAACTGCCTCCACTGCTTCAGGCTGCTCGCAGGTGTGTGCCAGAGCACCAGTATTTAACAGCACCCTGGGTTAGTGGCAGGCTCTTCGTGGGCAGTCACCGTGATTTAAGACACTTCTTGCCTGGTCCCTCCCTGCCTTACTGAAGGAGATCATCCACTGGGAACAGTAGGGCAAAAGGTGCATCCAAGCCCCAGCTGCCCTGCTGCTGACTGGAGCCAAAGCTCTGTTAAGCACTGTGTGGATGCAAGATCCTAGACATTGAGCTGGATGGATGTTGCATTTGGCTGTCCTTGCTGAATAAATAGTAACCCTTGGCAAAAGAGTGGATTTCTGATATTAGGCACATCTTGAATCATTGCATTGTAAATCTGCTGGAGTCTAAGGGTTGCCAAGGTTTCTTAATTTGATGGAGTTAAACATAATTTGAATACTTATTTTCCTAGCCCCATGTAGCTTCTTCTTTACGCAGTCCTTTAATTTAATTTATTCACTGGTGAATAACTCGGTCTCTGCCACCAGCTTAACAAGTGCTGCTTTTAACAGAGTGAATGAAAGCTTTCACTTGGTGCTGTCTGCTCCAGCCAGGAATGGGAGACTAGCTATGTTCCCTCCTGCCTTAGTTGAAAGATCTCTAATTAGAATTGAACAGACAACTTGGACAGGCTTTGACAATGCCAGTGGAATCCATTTTAGTATTATACACGTTGTGGTTTGACACTGGCCCAACTCCAGGCACTCACTGAGTCGCTCGCTCACCCTCCCCTGCCACAGCTGGGCAAAGAAGGGGAAAAAGAAAGAAAAGTTGACAAAGGGTTCATGAGTGAGATAAGGACCAGGAGGAATATTTCAAGGGCAAAACAGGCTCAACTTTAGCTGCAAAGTCAAATTGATTACTAACAGAATCAGAGGAGGATAATGAGAAGTAGAATAAGCCTGTCAAACACTATTTCCCCTCCAATCCCTCCCTCCTTCCCATCTACAGCCCAGCGAGACAGAGCATGGGGGGTTTTGTCAGTTCATCCACTGGGATTTTCTTCCACGGCTCCAGAAGAGGAGTCCTTCCCTTGTGAGACTGTGGGGTCGCTCCCACAGGAGACAGTTCTCTGTGAACTTCCCTGGCATGGGTCCACTCTGATGAGCAGCAGCCAAACCACACCTGCTGCAGTGTGAGCTCCCCCACGGGCGCACAGTCCCCCCAAAACTGCTCTGACGTGGGTCTCTCTCTGTCCACGGGGTGCAGTCCTCTAAGAACAGGCTGCTCCAGCCTGAAAGCAGGGCCCCCTCTCTCTGCCAGGTCTTCTGTCGGGTCACGGCCTCCTCCAGGTATCCAGCTCCTCTGGCATGGGCACCTCCCCCATGGGCTGTGGTTGGATCTTGGAATCCCCTGTGGATTCCCATGGGCTGCAGGTGGATCTCTGCATCCCCCTGGATCCCCAGGGGCTGTGGTTGGATCTTTGACTCCCCTGTGGATTCCCAGGGGCTGCAGGTGGATCTCTGGATCCCCAGGGGCTGTGGGTGGATC